>WKFP01015235.1:1171123-1185512 GCA_011057875.1 Pterocles orientalis | reverse complement strand
GGGTGGTGGCGTGCGCATGCGCGGAGGGTCCTGGTTTCGATTCTCCGCGGCCACCGCCTCCGGGCGGCGGTTACGGGAAGAGGCGGGTGGCGGTCGTGGCCCTTACGGGGGTTGGCCCTGGCCAGGCGTGCCTCGCGGTGCCGAGCCGGGGGTGAAGTGGCCGTGAGGGAGCGCCGCCTCTCCGCCCGCCTCCCCGCTCGCCTCCCTGTTCCTTGCGGCTGTGCGGCGCTGGGTCAGCCGGCGGTGGCGGGAACAGCTGCCGAAGGGAGGGCAGGGCAGGGCTGGCTGCCAGGGGCGGCTGCGCGGCGGGGTGCGGCCTGGCCTGGGCGCCCCGCGGGGCCTCGGGGAGGCGGGAGGACGAGCTGGTTCAGGGGACAGGGCCCTCGGGAGGGAGGCACGTGCCGCTGGCGGCCTGCCAGCCACCGCGGTCCTGCCGGGAAGGGACAAGGGACGCGGCTGTTGATGGCGCCACGTCTGAGCTTGGTTCAGGGCCCCAGTGGGTGCACGGTGAGGAGGAGAAGGGAGGTGGGCCGGTGTGCTGGGGGTCAGGCTGGGGAAAGAGATGGGGCAGCAAGGTGGAGAAACTAGGGAAAGTGGAAAGCAGATGGGAGCGCTTGGAGAAGAGCTGCGGCTGCCGTGTGGGGAAGGGTCACCGCCCAGCTGAGTGCGGCTCCAGCTGGGGCTCCTGTTCTCAGGGGAAGGGGATGGCCCCAGGGGAAGGGGCTGCCCGGCCTTCCAGGGCCCCAGCACCTCTGCCTGCACCACTGGCTTTTGGTACCAGCTGCTCCTGTGAAGGAATGTGGTACTTTTTGATAAAAAAATACTTTCTTGCCCTCTTTTAAGTAGGTGTTGATCAGAAATAACATGAAGATATGTATGGCTTCCCACTGCTTTCTTTTGTAGTCATTATAGCTGTAATTGGTCTAATTTCTGTAAATGCTGGAGGGCTTTGAGTCATATTTAGCTGTTTGAATTGTTCTGTGACAGTAGGAAACACTGCTTTGAAAGCAAGTAGTAAATATGGTTTCTGGCACAATCATGGCTCATCTGTGGTGGGAAGATGGTCTTCTTGCTCTCTATTTATTAGATGTATGGAAAAATAATATTTAAATATTGACAAAATGCTACTGATTGGTACTGCATTTAAAAAAGCTGCTTAATTAGCCTTCTTTTGTGTGTGAAACCATTGGTGAATTAACACTGTAGGCTAACATTTGATGATATATAAATTCAACCCCAAAATTTTGTAACTAATAACTGTTTATTAAGATGATTCAGAAAAGGTGGGTTTCACCAGTCAGGTTTTCGTAGAAATATAAATAGCCAAGAAAATTGCAAAGAACATGATCAGGAATGGGCTCCAGATTCCAATTCTACATTGGTCCTTGTTGATCCATAGTTACATTGTGAGCCACATTCTTTCAGTTGCCCTTGTGTGCCCCAGGTTGACTTCTGCGTGCTTTTGCTTTATGCGATTTCATGTGAGACAGACACCAGTTCTTTTGTTTAGCTGTGACTACCTACTGTTAAGCTATTTGCTTACTGTTTTAAAAACGAGGTAAACACTGACAGCTACTAACAATAGTCAACCCATATGAAACAACTTTCATTAGTTTTCTCAGAAGGGAAAGGGTTCCCATGGAGCAGGAAAGAGACAGTGAAGCAGTTGGAAACATTAAGAGAAGATGTGTATCAGGAGTTTCCTGTAGGCTTTCTTCTGCCAGCTTGTCTGTGGACTCTTTGGAACAAAATCTGGGAGTAGCACTGGTAATTGCTATTATCACTGTTGCTTACAATAAATTCGCAATTAACTGTTCTCCTTGACTTGGACTTTCTGCTTGCTCTCAGTCCCATGGACACAAAGTTATCTTCTTAGCATTACTTCCCCATCACACACACAAAAAAATTGAACTTTCCTTTTTTTTTTTTTTTTTTTTTTTTTTTTTTTTTCCTCAGGGCTCTCTGTAACTCTTATTATTATTATTTCTTCTTTGTTTGTTGCTGCATAGCCAATCCAGTCTGCTCTCTTCCATTGGCAAAACTTCTTAAAGTGCTATTTATATGCTTGTCTAGAAAGCTGCTCTACCTTTTTCCATGTCCTCCTTAAATATAAAATAATTTTTATGAAGTTGTCTGGACTTTAGTCCTCCTTAATTCCTTCTGAGGATTCCTTTCTTGGAGTGTCCCATTAATGCAACAACATGACTATGAGATAATTTGAAATTATATACAGTTTTCCCTTGTTTTGTCCCAAAACTTTCTTCTGTGATGTCAGTTACGTCACAATTTTTCCCCTTACTGTGTCCTTTTTCTGTGTATTTTTCATGGTGAAATTTCCCTGCCACAAAGGACGAATCTTTATTTTTGTTTGGAAAGTTGATTTTAGTATAAGGCAGATTAATAAAAAGAAAAAAAAATACATTAATTTTATCAGATCAGTCTTTTATCTTAACTGTTGCAAGAAATTAGAAAAGTCAGAGAAATAGTACAGGGCTTTTTTTAAAAAAGTGTCTTTTTTTTTTTTTTCTACAGATTTCTGCTGATACATCTTCAGGCCTTCAGGAGAATAATTAATGATGGGTTGCTTGGACAGAATTTTTAATTGTCAGCATCGTCGTCGTCCTCCTCCTGCTGGCTCTTTCTTATATCTTTTGACATGCCAGAACTTGAATAATGGTTTAATTTAGCTCACATGAACATATCTAAAGCTGTATCTGTAATGAAATATTGTAAAGTTAGGACACTCCAGAGTATTAATAGAAAATTATATTATGCTAAACAGAACAATATTAAATCACAGTTTGCTGGTGAAGAGAACATATTTTAAGTTTGGAAAAAAATAAATACAACTCATGCTGTAGTAGATGGAGTGTAGTTACAACGACAGAAGAGAAATAATCCTAGGAACCTCAAACACCTGATTCCTGTGCTGCTGTATTTGTTGTCTGTTATCTGTGAAATGACTTTGGACTGTTTATCTGGCTTATTGGAATCAGGATTTGTAATGTATCATAGAATCATAGAATGATTAGGGTTGGAAGGGACCTTAAAGATCATCAAGTTCCAACCCCCCTGCCATGGGCAGGGACACCTCCCACTAGACCAGGTTGCCCAAAGCCTCATCCAGCCTGGCCTTGAACACTTCCAGGGATGGGGCATCCACAACTTCCCTGGGCAACCTGTTCCAGTGTCTCACCACCCTCATAGTGAAAAATTTCTTCCTAATGTCTAACCTAAATTTACCCTCTTTTAGCTTATACCCATTACCCCTTGTCCTCTCACTACACTCCCTGGTAAAGAGTGCCTCCCTGTCTCTCCTGTAGGCCCCCTTCAGGTACTGGAAGGCTGCTATCAAGTCCCCTTGGAGCCTTCTCCAGGCTGAACAACCCCAACTCTCTCAGCCTGTCCTCATAGGGGAGGTTCTCCAGCCCTCTGATTAATTTTGTGGTTCTCCTCTGGAGAGGTCCATGTCTTTTTTATGTTGGGGGCCCCACATCTGAACACAGTACTCAAGGTGGGGTCTCACAAGAGCAGAGTAGAGGGGGAGGATCACCTCCTTTGACGTGCTGCTAATGCTTCTTTTGATGCAGCCCAGGACACGGTTGGCTTTCTGGGCTGCAAGCGCACACTGCCGGCTCATGTTGAGCTTCTCATCCACCAGTACCCCCAAGTCCTTCTCCTCAGAGCTGCTCTCTATCCACTCTCCGCCCAGCCTGTATTTGTGCTTGGGATTGCCTCGACCCACGTGCAGGACCTTGCACTTGGCCTTGTTAAATTTCATGAGGTTTGCAGTGGCCCACCTCTCCAGCCTGTCAAGGTCCCTCTGGATGGCATCCCTTCCCTCCAGCGTGTCCACTACACCACACAGCTTGGTGTCGTCGGCAAACTTGCTGAGGGTGCACTCGATCCCACTGTCCATGTCTCTAACAAAGATGTTAAACAACACTGGTCCCAGTACCGACCCCTGCGGAACACCACTGGTCACCGGTCTCCGCTTGGACATTGAGCCATTGACCACAACTTTTTGAGTGCGGCCATCCAGCCAATTCCTTATCCAGCGAGTGGTCCTTCCCTCAAATCCATGTCCCTCCAACTCAGAGACAAGGATGTCATGTGGGACTGTGTCAAAGGCTTTGCACAAGTCCAGGTAGATGATGTCAGTTGCCCTTCCTCTATCCACCAGGGCCGTGGCTCTGTCGTAGAAGGCCACCAAATTCGTCAGGCACGATTTCCCTTTGGTAAAGCCATGTTGGTTGTCATCAATCACCTGCTTGCTTTCCATGTGCCTTAGCATAGATTCCAGGAGGATTTGCTCCATGATCTTGCCAGGCACAGAGGTGAGACTGACTGGCCTGTAGTTTCCCGGGTCTTCTCTATTTCCTTTTTTAAAAATGGGGGTTATGTTTCCCCTTTTCCAGTCTGCGGGAACTTCACCAGAGTGCCACGATTTCTCAAATATGATGGATAGCGGTTTGGCAACCTCGTCTGCCAGTTGCCTCAGGACCCGCGGATGTATCTCATCAGGTCCCATGGACTTGTGCACCTTCAGGTTCTTTAGATGGTCTTGAACCTGATCTTCTCCTACAGCTGGTATGTGGGGTTTAACTTCTTTCTTCAAAGGAAACCACACCAGAAAATAATGTTCTTCAATTTAAATGCGAGTTCAGCTAAATTGTTTCCGATATCATTTAGCCTACTGATGGAGTTGGGGCTCTTCAATAATTATCTTCTAACAGCTTCCTTTGAGATTTTTAGACGTACTCATTTTAGATATTTTTAATAAACAAAGCTGTAATTGTAGCTTTAATAAATTTGTATTTGTCCAGGGACATGCTTTGTTCTCCAGGGATGTCTGATAATAAATTATATGTGAAGTGTCCAGTGAGCATTTTATGTATATAAAGTCTATAATGTAGTCTGCTGCTGTACTTTGAGGAAAGCTGTCCTGCAAGTATGTCTTCAGGTTGATGTCTTAGGTGGTATACAAGGACAGCCAAATTAAGATGGATATTACATTATGTCCCTTCTTTGATCACTGTTGCAAAACTTGATATTTATTTCCTCTAGTCATGAGAGTCCCATCACAGTTGCATAGCAGATCTGTGTGGCTGAAATTTCAGCACACACCGTGGTAATGCAGAGGGTGAATTTTTCCCCGTAAGAGTTTCTGGTTCTTTTGGTCATTAATTCTGAGCCCAAACCAATCCCCTGTGCCCCCTTTTTATCTTTGTAATAATTCTGAGGCATATTGACAGATTAAATGTCAACGTTATCTCTTAATGCAGTTTTTTTTTTTCTGTTCAAATATGCTGGTGAAAGAACAGAATTGTAGCTGTAGTCCTTTGTGCTTTACGTTTAGTGCAGCTAGTGCTTATGGTGGTGTTTAAGCTTATAATGATTGGCAACAAGTCCCTTGGTGCCTGACAGCCAGGCTGGTGTTGCTGGAGTTCATCAGCTATCTGTCACTCTCCATCTCTGTGCATACAATTCTTCACTGTACAGTTATGAGGAAAACAGAGTGGAGCCTGTAGATTTTTTCAAGGCTAAGTCTCCAAAATCTCCTTTCATCCTTCTTAAAGCTTCTCATCCTACACCATTCTGCAGCATCTCAGTGTTTTTTTCTGTGTTCTTGTAGCATTCTTTCACCTTGGATACCTGGCTCGGACTCAAAGTTAATCAGTGCTTCATTGGTTAAGATAATTTAAGTAGATTTTAGTGAGCTAAACATTTTCATTGCTAAACAGTATCCATCAATAGTCTCGTTAAATAGTATCCCAATTACAAGGAATCATGGAGAGGTAGATTATTTTGCATAGAAGTGAATTTAAAAATGACACATAATTTTAAATCATATTCAATGAATGAAGCAAGCCTAGTATTTCTCCCCTGTAGTTTATCCAGAGGCTTGTGTAGAAGTCTGATTAAATCATAACTCAAAATACTCTTTAAAATTTATGTGCTATGTAGACTGTATAAATAACTGGCTATAATATGTATGAAAAATAAGAGGAATTGCTTTATTTATGCAGTATATAGGACAAGGTTAATCCAGTAGAAGATTCTGTTTGCAGAAGTTGGCAGATTCTTCTGGTGAGTAGTCACACTGGCTTATATATAATTTGATGTTTAGAGCTTTTGTCTGTGCACGTGTGTGTGTGTGTGTGTGTATATATATATGATAGTCTGCCTACTGAACTTCCTCTTCAGTCCATGGCATAACATCTCTTTTTTGAACTCCAGCTGCCAAGAGGTGTTTATATGACTGCAAGACCTGGGTCAGAAGAGTCGCACCTCAGCACAGCTAACTTCCAAATACCTGTCAGATTTTGTGCTTCTGAGTGTGAGTCAGAGCAAGTCAGTTTTTCTTTATATCTTCTTAGGAACTGTATTTTCACCATTCCGTCTTTGGAAGTCAATGCATGTGTTTCTGCTGAAGATTGGATCGCTAGCTTTCCAGACACGCTGTGAGACTTCTTACCTTGGTTTTTGGAAGAGGTGAATTTCAGATTGTGATTATGGCTTTGAGTCACAGAATCACATTTTTATTTCTTGGCATGCATTGCATAACCAGTACTAAGGTTTTTGCATGTTCTCCAGGGTGTCGCAAAAGTTCAATTACTTCATCGTTCAGAGTAATGTGAAGCTGAGATAACTTGAAAATGCTGTCACACAGATGGATGAAAGCCACAGGACACCCTGATGTTCCCTGTGTTACAGAGATGTGTGGCTGGTTCTGCGTAGTCACTGGGGATCTGGCAGTTTACCAGCTTTGGCCGAGTCCTGAGGCTCCCTCTGCACAGACCCCGTCAGGTGGATCTGCTCTGTGGTTTTTCAGTATTTAAGATTCCTCGTGAGCTGGATGGCAAGTAAGTGTTGTGCGTGGATATTTGAGTGCATCTGTCTAGCACCAGCTTGGATCAAGAAAGACCTTCCTGAGCAGGAGCTTGCTGGATCTAACATGGCTCCATGAAGTTAAAGGCGCTGGTGCTGCACTTCTAAGTCTTCCTGGTTTTGTACTGTGGTCCAGAGATTATTCTTCATGTTCCAGATTATGTAAAAATGGCTAAACTGCTTCCAGATCTGAACCAACGGTGAACGTTGTTTAACCTTGTTTGTGTGGTGCTGCACTTGACCCAATAAACTGTATTAATAACCTCTGAGATATACAGAGTGTGTCCATGGCACAACTAAGGTACAACTGAAATAACCCTCTACAGGCAGGTAAGTGATGGCTGTGGAGTATGGCATGCAGTGCAAGAAGGGAATTGACATGAATATTAGACTGGTTCACCTGTGCTTTGCCCACACATCAAGGTTCCCAAAAGTTCAAGCAGCTGGGTTTCCCTTTTTAAATCAAGTAAGCACAAAGTATTTTCTTTGCCTCCCAAAGCAAATTTTCTTCACTTTATTACAGTGCCCTGAGGCTTGGCTTGGATGAACAGAGTTCATGATAATGAATGCATCTGGCTTTTACAGGAAGAAGAGTGAAATATTTCCAATAAATATATTTCAGGATTCAGAAATACTTCTAAATAGTTTATTCAGCAATGCTTGGCCAATGAAGAATTTGTAATGTTATGCATAGTGTGAAGATTTTACTGCTGTTTGTCAAGAATATTTGTAATTGAATCACTTTTTACTGTGCCAGAGTAAAACGATAAATAGTGAGTCCTCTAGAGCTGAGACCTTTTCTAGTTCTGTGTTTATCACCTGACATGGTGAGGAGTGATTCAAACCAGAGCCTCTGCACTACCGCAGTAACAACAGCAACCTCAGGGTCTGCAGGGCATGATTGAGCTTTGTGTGGTGAAGGGATAAGAGACCTGAAGCTGAACTGATTGATTTTTGTTGTGTGTTTCACAAAACATAGTAGATGTTCAAATATGAGAGAGATGTACAGTCATGGGTGTAGGTTAAAATACAAGGTTGGCAGCACCTGCTACACCACTGAGCTAGCATAACATGTGAAGTTTAACCATGCTGTCACAGCTGTGTCTGAGGATCAAATGACAGTTTTTCAGTTTGGAAAGGCAGGAGATGTCTTTCTAATGATCCAGGTCGTCTCCATTCTAGCAAGCAGAAGGTTCTGTTTCTCTTAATTTGGTTTCTTCCTACTCAGGAATAGATACTATGATTGCAAAAGCCCCTCAAATGTCGAATGCTGGTTCTGCTGTTTGATTTGATTTCCCCCTAGAAAGGCTGATCACCCAGAATTTATGTTTTCACTGTGTGGACAACATGAAAGATTATACATATTTAGTGATTGCTCACTTTCTGTAATATTCATGTTGGTTTTGCAGGAGAATACCTGAAGCAAAACAAGATAAAGCAACACAGTTGTAGAAGGCAGTAGAGGGACAGACATTCGGTATTTTGCTACAACCCTTTGGTTAGAGGAGTTGCAGCTTCACAGCTTATGACATCAACCAGTCTCCTCACATGAACTTCAGCCTTAAACTGTCTTTTCCTTGGGGTTGTGTTAACATGCTCGGATGCTCTCTAGTTAGGCTTGATCCTGTAACATGCAGCGCTTTTCCAGCGAGAACTCTGAGCTGCCCCTGATCCAGTATGCTCAGGATCTTGTATACTGTTTCTTTAAAGAGAGAAAAAAAGGAATAATTTATTTATGCATTGTGAAAGAATGGTATGGAGGGCAAGCTGTACTGAACAGACAGTTTTCTGGAAAAAAAAAATATCACAAGGTTACAAAACTTATCACACCACAAGTTTAAAGAAATGCGATTTTTTTTTTTTTTTCCCCTTGCATCCTTTCTAAAAGGGAACAGGGAGGTTTATCAGGCAAAGACCTTATCCTGCTGTTCTGGGGAGTGTGAATATTTCAATAACCAAGGGATCAGAACAGACCTCCAAGTGTTGTCCATTTTCATAACAGTTCGTCACAGATTGTGGTTCGACTAGGGGACAAATTAAGGCTGTTTCAGTTAGTCAGCAAGGGTATTTGTAACTGTGGCTGTGCTGTGACGCTGCATAAGGATGCAGGGCTCTTCTGCCAAGTCATCCTAGCTGTAGGTAAGAAATCCCTGCACACAGATGCAGGGTCGTTTCTGCTCACTCAGTGCTGGTGTGTGCAAACTGCTGCTGGACTGTGCTGTGGCTTGTGTTCCTGCTGTGCAGAGGTGGAAATAGAATTGTCTAGGAGAACACCTTTGAAACCAGGGAAGTCCTCATGGAAATATATATTTAGGTTTGTATTTTATTGCTTCTTAAGGTAACAATGAAAGGATAAGAGTTGAATTTAGAATCTTAGCCTAAGGTCATAACCGGCCAAAACTACCTCAGGTAATTAAGTTTAGGGTGGTCACAGTTTGTTGACTTGAGTAGGATTAAAATTGGCATGTTTAGTGAATAATTGCAGAAGTGGTGAAGCAGCATGTGTGTGCACTTACTTGCAGAGCTGGAGATCTTTCTTTTTAATGTCTCGAATAGAAATGATTGCTTAAAAAATGTTTGTTTTTTTAACTGTGGTCTTACACAATATTTGCACTGTGTGTAGGGCGCTGTGCTTCCCAAGATCTCTGTTGGCTGATTTACGTGAAGTACAGAGTCATTGGAGCAGCACACAGACCAGTGCCCCACCATCCTTATGGTACAGATGAGACGTAGGTTACTTCTGCTCTCTTTCAGAGCCAATCTGTCTTTGATCCTCCCCACAGTACTCAACCCTGAGCAGGCTGGCACGCAGCCCAGGCTCACCCATAGCCGGCTGGGCAGGGAGCTGTGCTGGGGCACGGGCTGGGAGCACCCACATGGCCCCTGGCTGCGGTGCTGCAGTGTAAATGCACGGGCAGCTTTCTGCTCTCAATCTCCACATGGAAAAAAAGATTGCAGCTGAATTTCGCAAAGAGCTTAATCCCATTAGTGTGCGTGAAGGATGGCCTAGAAATGGTCTCTGGATGTAAGCAAAGGGATGTCTGTGGATGCTGACGGGCTGAAGAGGGCTAGGCACCGAGGCAGTCAGGCTGTGAGCATGCACAGAAGCAAACTGATAGAAACCAAGAAGGTCTTTGGGCTAAACAAATACGGACCTACTATGTTATTCAGACTTTTCTATGAATGGTATGTTTGGACATTTGGATTTAGGTATTTTTTTTTTCTTTTAAAATCTGCTTTTTACAAACTTTTGTCCCCATATGAATTTAGTGCTTTGTTAAATTAAAGGAAAATTGAAGATCAGAGCCTTCCGTAGCAGAAGAAGAGGCAGGGATTAACTTTATGTATCAATTTCAATACAGATCAGACTGATGCATAAATTAAAAAATAAAACACATTACCTCAAATTATGAGTGCTGAGAAGTGGAAGGAAAAGCTGCCTGAGCCTAGTAGGAAGCAGGAGGGAAGGCATGCAGTGTAACAGCGTGTGCTGCATCAGGAATCAATGTGGGATCCCAGTTTGAGCTATTTGATGTGGATTACACCTACCCAACAGATACCTGTAGGGTCTGGCTTTGCCTTTTCACTTCAGTGATATTTGGAGAGTTTGTCAATCTTATAAACTGCAATCAGCTGAATTATGGTGTGGCCCCCTGCACACAGTGTTTTCTTGCCAGCTTCTCTTCTCCTCCTGGTTTGCCAAGCTCCCTGAATTCAGTTCCTGTCTACAGTCTCATTTCTTCCTCAGTGCTCTTGAGAAATGAACCAAATAATTAAAACACACCCCTGAAATCCATGCTTGTTCAAAGCTAGTCCTCCCTCTGGGATCATTAACGAGGTATCTTTTATATTTCTCTGTAAATTTGTTCCTGAAATCTCAAAGTTAGTGGAAACAAGACTGAGATTTTAAACAATAATTTAAAATTATCATCTCACAAATAATAATTGTGAGATGAAACAATAAGCAGCTCTCTGGCAGTATTACTTTTTAAACTTGGAAATGAGATAATCCTTAGGAAAAAAAAATAAATCAGTCATTTAGCTGACTGGGTAGCAAGTAATAGTCGCTCCACCAGTGTTTTGGGTAATTCGTGGTCCAGTGGTGTGAAGTGAATAGTTGGCTTGTGACAATCCCTAGTGTCAAATGAAATGTGAACCTTTCCATAGGCTCTGTTAATTTCACTGTATTGCATTAGTCCCTTCCTTATGTTTTCATTTTCTCATTCACTTTGTCTCTCTATCCAAAGCACCTGTTCTACTGCTTCTGGCAGCAGCTTCTTTCTTCTTGCTGGGGAGGCAGAAGGTGTCTGATGTATTTTTTCTGCAGATACATCCTTCTATGGTTTGCATAGTAACATTTTCTCTCTTCTATAAACTGATCATAGCAGTGGAAATTAATCCATATTCCTGTTAAGAGGATTTATTTCTGTGTCACTTTATATTTGTTACTATTTATGTATTATCCAGTCACCTAACTTATACTGTCACAAAGATCCACATTTGATAATAACTTGATTCCAATTAAAAGATTTAAATTTTGTAGACTTTTAAGATTTAAATACCAATGAACTAATAAATGTTGTGCAATATTTGTTAATCCCAGAGGTCTCTTTTACAGAGAGAATGGAAATGCAACACTGGAAATTTGAGGGGGGAATGTCTGAGTGTTTAGGTCAAGAAACAGTGTTCTGTTTGATGCTGAAATACTAGCGAGTCAAAACTTTTCCTCCCAAAGGGAAATATTCCGAGGACAGTGGGGGTCAACTAACTAGCATGGAGCAATGGAAAAGAGTGGGAGTGAAATTAAAGATTGAAAATTAAACAATGCAGAAGACAACAGTGTGAATATATATGTAGAAGACATGGTCAGTGGTCCTTGTTTAAAATAACAGTGCTGGAGTAATCTTCCCCGCCCTCCCTATGAGTCATGGCTACTGGGAGGTTCTCAGGAGTTCCATTCGTTCAGGAAATCACCAGAGGAGTTGTGTCCTGATTTATGTGTTTAGTCACACTGAGGTACAGTGGTGTTCTGGTTGCTGGTTATCCAGTTTAGCATCTCTTCTAGCATATCAGCCTTTCAAGAGATGTACCTGAGATTATTTTGTATGGCGCACAAGGCAGGGGCAGGGCAAGGAGGATGGCTAAGAAGTTCCAGTCTGACAAAGGTGATGTGAGAGCTCTAGATGCAGTCAGAAGGTGGTATGGTTCTAGATTCAGACCTGGGAATTAGAGGATATTTGGGGGTGCAGTGATGTATGTGTAATCTCTACAAACATTACATTATTTTGAGCTGGTGAGAGAAGAGATGCATCAGGAAGGGAAATAGGTGAGCCGAAGTCTTGGCAAGTCCTGAGCCCATTCCTTTTCCCACCATTTCCTGTTGGATCTCAGGCAACTCACTTAAACTCTCTGTGATAATTCATAGAGCCATCCAGGTTGGAGAAGACCTTGGAAGATCTTTAGTCTAGCCTGCTGTTCAAAGCACGTCAGTAAGAACATCAGACCATGTTCTTTAGGGCTTTGTTGTGTCAGCTCTTGGAAATTTCCAAGGACAGAGGTTGCCCAGGGTCTCTGGAGAATTTGTTCTGGTGCTTAATTATGATTAAGCATTGATTGTGATCTTCCTTCCCACTTATATTCAGCTGGAACCTCCCCTGTTTCAACCTCCTTGTAGGCATTGAAAGGCTGCTATTAAGTGCTCCCTAAAGCCTTCTCCAGGCTAAACAAGGTCAGCCTCACCTCACAGGGTGTGTGATCTGATAACATTGGATGGGTCAACATTTCTCAAGAGGCGCTTGCCTCTTCAAGGAGAAGATAGTTCTCCTTTACTCGCCTCTCTAGGCACAACAGCCCAGGAGACCTTGCTGGTGAAGACTGAGGCAAAGGAAGCATTGAGTACCTCAGCCTTATCTGTGCCCGCTGTCACTAAATCACCCATCCCATTCAACAGCAGGCCTGCATTTATTTATTCTTTCAATAATAATGTAGCAGTAGAAGCTCTTGTTGTCCCCGATATCCTTTGCAAGTTTCAGCTCTAACTGAGCTTTGGCTTACCTGACATCATCCCTGAGTGCCTGGGCAATGTTTTAGTGTTTCCTTTGAGAAACTTTGTCTGTCCTGTCTGTCCCATCTGTCCATCCATCCAGGCATCCCAGAACTTAGTTGATATGACTGATCTCATAATGTCTCAGTGATTCCAGTGGTGTCATAGCTCTGTATCCAGATGCGAGGCTCTAGGTGCTCCTGTTTCTCTGACTGCATGTGTTGCTGTATCGGCATTTGAGGTGGTCCCTTGACCACCGTGATATATCTTGTTTGAAGTCCCCTTTACCAGTTGGCAAGCCTGTTCCTTCCCTGTAACATGAGGATGATTGTACTTTTATGGCTTACCAGCGTATCATAATTGTAAATACATGAAAAAATTATGACCAGAGCTGGTTGAAAGCAGCAATATCTGCCTTGTGGGCAACTTGCATGTGCAATTAAAAGTCTTTACACTAGAAACAAAGGTAGAAATGTCAATATTTGATGTGGAAGGATTTATTAATAATTGTTTTAAGATAAATGAAAATATTTGGTTAAGAAGTGTCTTTGAAAATGCTGAAATTGAGGCATGGAGCTCGGCTTCAAGACACCAGCTGCAGTGCACAACTTGAATGCTCTTCTTGGAGCCCCAGCAAGAAGAAGGGAACTAGAAAACTGGAAGCCCTGGGAAGAATGAATGAACCTGGAAGCTTTGGACTAAATGGTTGCAGGGTTTCTCACACTCTGTTGGAGCATGAAATAAAGCTGGGTCAGCCATACCTTCGGTGTTTCCTGGAAGCCCGAGCATGCGTTAGCCTAATAAAAGGCTTGGAAACAAATAAGATAAGGTTTTATTTGAACTTCTCTTTTTTAATAAGAAACTCTTTAAAGCCTATATGTATTCATGAGATGTGTTAGTTCTAGCTACTCAGTATTTCCTGCCTGTTAAGTCAGAAGATTCCTCATCTGGTTGCTCAGATATTGCAGCACTGTTGTTCTGGTAATGCCGGCTGTTGGGAACATAGGAAATGTTGATCCCTGTCATCACAAGCAGAGATTATGGAAGGCCCTGAATGTTATGCCAATAGTGAACGAAGGTGGCTACAGAGTGGTATGTGAATAAGCTTTTCGACTTTTACTGTGCACAGACATAACTGGCTTTTTTTGATGATATTTCAAGTGAGATGACTGGAAGACCCATCAGACAAGGGAATGTAGCATGGAACTGCGGTGCCCTCTTGAAGAATCACAGAATCACAGAATGTTAGGGATTGGAAGGGACCTCGAAAGATCATCTAGTCCAATCCCCCTGCCGGAGCAGGAACACCTAGATCAGATCACACAGGAATGCATCCAGGCGGGCTTTGAATGTCTCCAGAGAAAGAGACTCCACAACCTCTCTGGGCAGCCTGTTCCAGTGCTCTGTCACCCTCACTGTAAAGAAGTTTTTTCTCATATTCAAGTGGAACCTCCT
>WKFP01015235.1:1155151-1171103 GCA_011057875.1 Pterocles orientalis | reverse complement strand
AACCTCCTATGTTCCAGCTTGAACCCATTGCCCCTTGTCCTATCACTGCATGTCACAGAGAAGAGCCTGGCTCCATCCTCCTGACACTCACCCTTCACATATTTATAAACATTAATAAGGTCACCCCTCAGTCTCCTCTTTTCCAAGCTAAAGAGACCCAGCTCCCTCAGCCTTTCCTCATAAGGGAGATGCTCCATTCCCTTCATCATCTTTGTGGCTCTGCGCTGGACTCTCTCCAGCAGTTCCCTGTCCTTCTTGAACTGAGGGGCCCAGAACTGGACACAATATTCCAGATGAGGTCTCACCAGGGCAGAGTAGAGAGGGAGGAGAACTTCTCTTGACCTACTGACCACCCCCCTTCTGATACATCCCAGGATGCCATTGGCCTTCTTGGCCACGAGGGCACAGTGCTGGCTCATGGTCATCCTGCTGTCCACCAGGACCCCCAGGTCCCTCTCCCCTACACTACTCTCCAACAGGTCAGTACCCAACTTATACTGGAATCTGGTGTTGTTCTTGCCCAGATGCAAGACTCTACACTTGCTCTTGTTAAATTGCATTAAATTTTTCCCCGCCCAAATCTCCAGCCTGTCCAGGTCTTGCTGGATGGAAGCACAGCCTTCTGGTGTGTCAGCCACTCCTCCCACTTGCACTCCTCCCCATCAGCAAACTTGTTGAGGGTGCACTCTATTCCCTCATCCAAGTCGTTGATGAATACATTGAATAGCACTGGTCCCAACACCGAACCCTGGGGGACTCCACTAGATACAGGCCTCCAGCTAGACTCCATCCCATTCACTACAACTCTCTGGCTTCTTTTCTCCAGCCAGCTCACAATCCATCTCACTACCTGATCATCCAGATCGCACTTCCTCAGTGTGATCTTCACCCTTTCGGTGCAGATATTTTTCCTAATTATCTAGTCTGAGCCTCCCCTGACTCAACTTGAGGCCGTTTCCTCTCATCCTTTCCTTGTTACTTGGGAGAAGACGCTGACACCCACCTCACTAGAACCTCCTCTCAGGTAGCTGTAGACAGTGATAAGATCTCCCCTCAGCCTCCTTTTCTCCAGGCTGAACAACCCCAGTTCCCTCAGCTGCTCCTCATGACACTTGTTCTCTAGACCCTTCACCAGCTTTTTTGCTCTTCTTGGGACACATTCCAGCACCCCAATGTCTTTCTTGTAATAAAGGCCCCAAAACTGAACACAGTATTTGAAGTACAGTCTCACCAGTGCCAAGTACAGGGGGACGATCACTTCCCTAGTCCTGCTGGCCACACTATTCCTGATACATGCCAGGATGCTATTGGCCTTCTTGGCCACCTGAGCACACTGCCAGCTCAATACTCAGCCGATTGTTGACCAACACCCCCAGGTCCTTTTCTACTGGGCAGCTTTCCAGCCAATCTTCCCCAAGCCTGTAGTGTTGCAGGGGGTTGTTGTGACCCAAGTGCAGGACCCGGCTCTGAGCCTTGTTGAACCTCACACAACTGCCCTCGACCCATCGATCCAGCCTGTCCACATCCCTCTGTAGAGCCTTCCTACCCTTGAGCAGATCAACACTCCTGCCCAACTTGGTGTCATCCGCAAACTTACTGAGGGTGCACTCGATCTCCTCGTCCAGATCATTGATTGATAAAGATACTGAACAGAACTGGCCCCAGTACTGAGCCCTGGGGAACACCAGGCTGGATTTAACTTCATTCACCACAACTCTTTGGGTCTGGCTACCCAGCCAGGTTTTTACCCAGCAAAGATTATGCCCATCCAGGCCATGAGCAGCCAGTTTCTCCAGGAGAATGCTGTGGGAAATGTTGTCAAAGGCTTTACTAAAGTCTAAGTAGATATTTTTAGTAGGTTATTTCTCCAAGAAAAAAAAAATTACATTTTTTCTGTCTCCTGCTGTAGCTGGATCAGAAGCCCAAAGAGATTTGAGATTAGAAGAATTTATACACTGTGGTTTTTTGTGTTTTTATTATCTTACAGAGCCTGACAGATTTTTTAAAAGTAAGAATATTAATCCATCATTCTGAATAAATTTCCCATGGCTTCAGCTTAATTGGAACAAAGGTCTTTAGGTTATTTTTCACATGGAGTCAAACTCTGCTATACAGTTTTGAAAAGTCACTTCAATTCGGGGAGAATTTCCAAATGTATGAGAGACTTTGATCAATAAGATGGTAACCAAAATAATATGTTTTGTCCTACTATATCAGTCTACCCTCCAAAGATCTTAAAGCCCTTTGAACAATGAAGGAATGAAGCCTATAAAATATATCAAGTTGGTAACTTATTATTTTCGTTTAATAAATTGGGAAACTAAGGCATACAAATTTGTAACCATTTTTTAAATGTCCACTGGGGTTTTTCTGGGCAAAAACTTTGTCCCACACTCTGGATTCAGAACAGTTTGCAGCATTTAGTTGTGTTCAGCCCTTGAATTTTCAATTCCATGTAGTCATGTTGAAGAGTTAGAATTTTTGTGGTGCCTTCATTGCTGTGGGTACCTCAATCTGTGATCACTTCACTTTGTGTTCCTCCGTGACCTGTATTGTAGCTCAAAGAAGCCCTCCACTCAGCAGCTTGCTGCCAGGGCCCATTGGCATGGGCACTGCATTTTGCTGTTGTTTGCTATTATTCCTTCTGGGTTTTTTTTGCTGTTCTTTTTGCTATCATTGTTCGTTTTCTTTATCCAATTTAAATTTAGGGTTTTCCTTTTTGCCTCTTTCTTCTCCTCAAACAAAGGTAGATGTCCTTCATTCTCCTCCAGAAGAAAGACATGAGGTGTAGAAAAAATGACATTGTTCGTGTGAGGCTATGCTGAAAGAGGGGGGATGGGTTTTGCTGCCAGGAGGATTTCCTGGCAGTAGTGCTGAAAGGGGATGCTTATTAGCAGCATATTGGTTCAAGATTTAGGGCAGTAAGTCTATGGTCAAGGGCTTGTCAAAATGTTCTCACTTAAGATGATCAAGTGTCCTGGTTTCAGCTTTGAAAGCTTTAACTAAGAGTTAATCATGGTGCCGTATGTAATCTGGCCTTCATATAAGGCCTATCAAGACAGAGGAAACCTGGGACACTGGCTTGTCATTGCCATCCAAGGTCAGGAACAGTGATCTAGGTGAAGTCCATCCAATGGACTCAGGAAACAGCTTTCTTCCTCTGTCACCACCATCCTCAGTCTTCATGCCATGGTTCTTGACTACCCAGAAGCCTGACGTTGGTGACTGCTTTGCTTTATACAGTTGCTTCAACCCTAAGGGAGGAGGGGACATAAGTGCAACAGACTGGATGCAAGCATTTTCCAAAGCTGTCCTGGCCATTCTCATTGCTGTAGAGCACTTACAGACAGTAGAGTGTACTGGGTTTGTTAAGCAGGAATTCTCCTTTTTTGGCATCAGCTAGAGAGGACTTCCACACAGAAGCCAGCTACATCACATCAGTTGCTCTGGTTAAGACCATGCTGCAATAATCACGTTGTTTGTGTACATTGTGATTACAGTTCTGTGAGGAAAAATTGCTTTCAACAGCATCGGCTTTCATGTAGTGGTAGAAGCTCTTCTGACCACCCTTCACATCTTTTGTAAGTTTCACCTCTACTTGAACTTGGTTTTCCTAAACAATCTTTCAGAATTCTTCATTTATTGCCTATCCCTGCTCCTACCTCCTGTATGCTGTTTGATTGCACTGGGACTCAGTCATGAATTCCCTATTTACACTATTGAGTCTCTTGATAAGTTTACTTCACATCCTGCATATTCCACTTGTGCTTGGAGGACACTGTACTTAACGTCTTGGCAGCTTTCCTGATATACTTTACACTTCAGAGTTGTTTCCCATGCAAAACAACTTCCTCAGATGCATCCTGTCACTCCCCAGCAATCTTCAATCGTCAGATAACATCCTGTCTTTGCAAAAGCCAAATCCCTGCTTGACTGCCAATAAGGGTTGTTTAAAATGTTCAAAAACATACTGGACCAGACCACTTCTCAGTCTGGATGGGTCACAGCATAGCATGCAGCAGGTGAACAGGAAGTGTGGGAAGGGCTTTGTCTCTGTATCAACTTTCCTAGAGGACTGCCTGAATCAGCAAGAGGTGCTCAGTTCACTCACTAATTAGAGTTGGTTATAAAGTCCTATCAGAGAAGGGCATTCACCATGGTGTCCTTCATATACTGTGCATAAACTGACTCTTCCCACCCCTTGCCTGTGCTTGCTCAACTCGGTCTCCATGATCTGAAGCATAGGCTGCTGCTGAGCTGAAAGTGTTGAAAGAGCCTTGCCACTCCATGGCCTAATCCTCTTACAACACAGGTAAAAAATGAACAAGTCTCTCCCAGGCTTCTCACTCCACTGCTGAAAATGTTGACCTCAGTGTTGAGGGCGCTGTAGGGAGCAGGTATTGAGCAGTGCATTGCATTGTGTGTTTTCAGAAAGCTGCAGGGATTGATGCACATGTTCTGTCCACAAGGTTCTCAGGTGCTGAGATGCTGGCTGCTGCCATGCTGCTGTCTCTGGTCCTTCTGCCCAGGAGCCAGAGGTAAATGGAGACTGGTGAGCATCTCCTGTCAGGGACCCAGAATCAGAACTGGTCTGTTGAGTCACCCCTGGTCTGCAATGGGAGCGCCACTTCCACTAAGAGTCTGCCTGTTGACTCTATAGGAATGAGTAACAGAGCAGCCACTCCTAATGGAGTAGCACCAACAGTCCAAAGAGAAGGAGAACCTCCAGCTCCAGAGTTTCCTTTTGCTGTGGAGGGACTGTCAGAGCCAATGCATTTTCTGGAATTAGAATTAGAAGAACACCTTCCTGTCTTCTGCTCCAGAGGTCCTCGCGTCACTTTTTGTCCTGGAGAAGTCACTTATTCCATAGGCATCCCATTGCAACTTCTACATCTGATGCCATCAGAGACATCAATAAGACTCATGTGTGGCAGCAGGTGGCAGAGGTTTGTGGTGTGCATTAGAGGGGTCCAAGCCATTTGGGTGCAATGCTCGTGGAAGGGCTCGAGCCACTGTGCAGTAGAGACATGTCGGATCTGGATAGCGTTCCAGACCAAAATAACAATTCCCAGTCTCCCACTAACTGCCAGTGAGACACAGCAATTTGACAGCACCAGTTTGGGCCCAGTAGTTCACTCCAGAACATGTAGCAAACACATACTGCGGACATGCCCAGAAAGGAACATATGTTTAGCTGAACATTTGTTTTCCATAACACTGGGAGACCTGACATTAGTAGTTGGGAAATTAGGCAACAAACAAAATCTGAGCCAGACCTTTTGCAGTGCATGCCTTATAACAGGAGCACAATCAATCTGTACATGGTACTTGTACTCGTCAGGTACTACGCAGAGAAGTATCTTTGTAAGGTTGGACACTCAATCTCTTCAAGAAAATCAGTTTGTTGGGAATGATGGAGATAAGGGCCCCACCTACACAAGTGTTAAGTGTTCTTTTATTAATTGGACATTGCTCATATGTATCCTTGACAAGGCTTTGCTTCCTCTGTGAATGCAGAGGTTCAAATCCCTTGAAGCCATGG
Source organism: Pterocles orientalis (assembly GCA_011057875.1). Classification (NCBI taxonomy): domain Eukaryota; kingdom Metazoa; phylum Chordata; class Aves; order Pterocliformes; family Pteroclidae; genus Pterocles; species Pterocles orientalis. Next base: position 1,165,561 of record WKFP01015235.1, on the reverse strand, counting down.
TATGACAGCCTCCTCAGCTAGCAGTCCACAGCTCACAGCTTCCTAACTCAACTGACTCCAGAAAAATGCAATCTCAGACTAATTAAATAGACAGCTGCAGCCTTTCACAAGCTGCAGTAACATATTGTCCTTCGCTGTTTCCAAGGCTTTCAGGAGGCATATAGTACCTCACATGGACTTGAGCATAGCTCATATGCATACCCTGAAATTAAACAACCCTTCAGTTTCCAGGCTTTTACATGTATAATCATGTGCAATGACAATGTGATTGGGGACTTCAAAGCCAAAAGAAAGTTGAAGGAAAAAAATAAAGGGAGTGCAGAAGGCTTGAGGAAGACAGCCTGTATTTCAAATTATCTTATGCCATTTTACCTATCAACATTTGCACAGGAATTCTGAATCAGTTAGTCTTTATACAACTCCCCCCAGAATAGTTGGATTTATTCCAGGTATTTTTTATGTGCTGAAATACCTGCCAGCCAAGTGCGTTGTCAGAGATTACCTTCATGTGTCCTCAAGGAATCTCCATTCTCTTGGCCTTGGGAGAATATATGCAGCAAAACTCAGTTCCTGAATGGCTGAATGCTGCTTTCATCTGGTGTCTGAGAAGAATGGTTAAAGTTTGAGCATCTTAAAAAGAATTTGAGAAATCAGGCATTCATCATTTGCCAGACTATATCTCAATTTACTATACCTGACAGATGAAAGGTACACATGGAGTGACAATAATTACCCTGGAGTAAACATCAATAATTTGTGAGTCCCTCTGAGAAGTCTGTGGTGCAATTGTAGAAGTTTGTAGTTGTCCAGAGTAGTGAGATCCATATACAAAAGAAAATATATATTTATATATTTTTAAATACAGATTTTTTTAAAAAAATATATTTGTTCACCTATTTATTCTGGAGATAAATTACACATATTAATTCAATTGAGATACATACTACTGCCATAATAGGAGAAAAAAAAAAGAAAAAAAAAGGCAGTATGTGGCAGGCTAACTGACCTATAAAGAAGGGAAGAACTTGTACTAATAGTGATCTGGCTCGGATCGCATTCACCTAGGTGACTACAAAGGGCCAAAGGAAATTGAGTTCATGGATCTTTTGTTAGCCCTTAGCTGTGAATCTGGGTAAGTGCAGCAAATAATGTGGTGTTATTGTCTTCATATATATTATATATATAATATCAGAAAATACTGTGGTATCGTGCATCTTTAGCAAAATACTGCCAATATTTAGCTTGCATGTGTGTTTAGTGAACATGTGACTTTAATACGTGTCATAAAATGATACTGAGGGACCAAGTCTTTGAATAAAATAGTGCTACAGAGATAAAAGTTAGTTTGCAGCCCAAAACACAGTTGGCTTTGCGGGCAGCAAGCACACACTGCCGGCTCATATCCAGCTTCTTGTCCACCAGGACCCCCAAGTCCTGCTCCGCAGGGCTGCTCTCAGACCCTCTTGCATACTACATAACTTATCTCTTATCTTTTACACGAAATGTTTGCCAATGTTTCACTTTCACATTGGCATTTGTTCTTTTATCCAGGGGTGTGTCACTCAGTCATCCTGTGTCTGTGATTAAGGGGATCTTTAGTGACCGCATCTGCTGACAGCAGAACTCATTGTCTTTGCAATTGTGTAATACAATTTTATTTCCAGTTTTTATTGACTGGAATTAGGATTACGGATCAGCACGAAAATTAAGTGCCTGGCCACTGCAAACAGCATTCCTTGAGAAGCTGCCATGATTGTCTTCATTTAAAAGCATATTCTGAAAAGAATCTTTCAATTTCATCCTGCACTCATTATGGACAGCAATATCCAAAGGTATTTGAGGACTTTATAACTGCTACCAGAGTTGACACTGTTCTTTATAAATTTAGATAAGTACAAATAAAGCTGTCAGAAATTATTTAGATCAATGAAGTGACTGAATTGTAGCAATCATTGTACCTGCAGATATAGCAGCATTGGTGTGAAAAACAATCAAGTGTGAAAACTCTCAGTCAGCCAGCAGGAGAGAGAAGGATGGAGTCCACCCAAACGCACCAGGCTGCACCCTGCCCCCACATGCTTAAACCTCTCTCTTAATCCTTTCCCGAAAAGGGCACAGCTGGAGCAGGCCTGTACAGCTCTTACATGATGTGAGGAGACTGTTTTCCCAGCTCAGAGTATAAGCACACAGGAGAAGTGTTCGAGACACTTTATGTAAGCCTCAGTGGTCCCAGATCTCTATTTAAAGCATACAGAGGGCAGTAGCTACGTGCAGGCTGACTGCAGGCACACACACACACACGCACACGCACGCACGCACGCGCAGCAACTGTAGGACTGAAACTCATCCTAAAGTAGGAACGCTACTTGGCAGATATCAGGCTGTGGGGTTTCCTCCTTTGCAATGCTTCCTGCAAGATGGACAGACAGCCACTTTTCAGACTCCCTTAATTTGGCAGCATAAAGAAGAAAACTCAGCCCTGATAATCTTTGGCTTTACTTCTGAGATGGTTTCTACAGTTTCTAGCTGAAGTGAGCCAACGGCTGATAGGCAGAGTTAACCTTCATGTTGATGCTTTTGGGGATATACTGAGCTGCTGAGCTGTGCGTCTTTCAGATATATTTTAATAACCATTTTTCTTGCAGTCCAGTGTTGCATAGACACTCAATGACAAAGTGTTTAAAATAAAAACTGTTTTTTTAATCTTATCATAAGGTAACTCTCACATAGGGAATCAGCTCTCTCACCATGGTTGCTCACTGTCCCGTGCCCACAGGATCCCCACTGCAATGGTCATACAAATTCTCGGTTGCAAGCTGTCCCACCATCCTGCATGACCACACATAATGCATCCCTGTTACCACACCTGCTGCGATGGGCAGATGTTGCAGGCTTTATGTGACATTGGTTTGCAGTGATAGCCTGCAGGGGGTGAGCTCATGATCTGCTGTGTGATGAAAATGGTTCCAGCCTGCCCTGAAGAAAATGAAAACCATAGGGTAAAAAAACACACCCATGGGTGACCCGTGCCAGAGTGGGCACACTGAGGAACAGAGCAGCAGAGGCCGTGAGGTGCAGCATGGCAGAAACCATTACAGGAAGAGTGTCAGGAATCATGAAGTGCAGCCCAGCAGAAATGGTTACACACAGGGCAGCCGAAAGCCATCATGTGCACCCCTCCCACTTCCTACACCGACCATCGCCTCGCCAGAGGACTTTTAATGGACTCATTGTAAATGCGGCAAAAATAAGGGAAGTTGAGTCTGGGAAAGAGGGAAGATGGAGTTTCATGTAAGTGTTTGTCTAGCTGTTTGTGTTCTTCTTTCCCTTGATATCCAAATCAGGGATCAGAAGCTTGCGTGGCCTGGCAATAAATTAACTCAAGTAAAATATCCTGAGTCTGGACTGTTTAGTCCATGACAGCTACATACAAAACTGGTATAAATATCTTAATTGTGTACAAAAGACTGTCCTCTGTGAGTATTTTTGCATCTGCAGGAACAGTTTGTACTGACTGTTTCCAAATGTCTTATCTATGTACAACGTGATCCCTTCTGCAACTGCCGAAGGAGCAGAACTGTGTGAGGATCTCAGGGACACTCCACCCAGGATGTTAGTCAACACAAACACATTTAAGCATACAGAGGAGATGAGCTACAGCAGGAGCTACCTGTCCAGAATTCCCATCTGGAGAGCTCCTGTGTGTCAATTAATTACGGAGGAGTTCAGACCTGCTTTCAAGGCGGTCTTTTGTCTCAAGCCAACCCTACTATCTCATCCGTGTTGATAAGCTGGGGTGTTCTTGGACCACACAGGGAATTAACAACTTAAGTGCACTGGGTGCACAGAGCAGCACAGCCTTGATACCCAGCTTTGCTGCAGTTATAACTCTGGGACAGACTTGAGTGTCATACTTAGAACTGAAATCTGCCAGCTCTTACCACTTAAAGATATTTTCCTGGTCTTCAGAATTGGAAATTTCTTTTCTTGGATTACTGGTTGAAATTATATCTTCAAATTGAACACACTTCCAATTCATTCTGGATCATAAAACTTCCGAGGAAAAATTGTAATATTGTCCAAAACAATCAATCAGTGTTGCAGGTGAGCTTTTATTTATCCAAACCTATGACTTAGCTCTGCCATTTTGAGGGAATCACTGGCCTCTGTCACATTAGCCACAAAACAACCTTATAAAAGAGTTGTAATTGGGTGTAAATTCTTATGGCAACTATTATATTAAATGTAATCTTTGTCTTCATCTTGATATTTGCCATCAGTGGATTTCACTTTTTGCATGTTGTTATGCACTGGAGCACAACAGGTATGTTCATCGAGCAGTCAAGGCTAACAGAGAAAGTGAGGTGACCTCACAAAACCTCTTGAGATTACACGGGGCTGATTTCTTTTGCAAAGATAAATGGTGGTTGCATTGTGGCTCTGTTTCTTCTGCTCTCCAGGTCCCCAGAGACACTTTGTCTTTCTGAAGTGCTGTTTCCCCCAACCCCAAGGATTGTCCAGGCCTGCCCCAGACCTTCCATGTAGGACACTGAGCTGCTGAGGTCCTCTGAGCTCTGCGGACCAAGGTGTTCAGAATCAGTAGTTTGAATACAAACTTTGAGAAAGGTAGTGGATTTGTCAAGAATTGCTTCAGGGAAGTGTTACCAAGACTATCTAATGCAGTCTCCCTTTCCCTCAATGAGGAGAAAAAAGGTGCCCAAGGGCCACATCTCCAGGAGAGCATCCACAGGCACTCTAGCCTATGTTTTACCAAATCAACCAGCTCTCAAATGGGTGCAGGAGGCCTAGATTGGATGATAACATGGCATAGGATGTTTTGTTGCACAAAAGAGAAGCAGCCACTCCCAGCAACCCCCTCAGCAGTGCCTTGGGGGGTGTCTTCTCAGCCAGCCTGGTCAGCAGCTGCTGTAACACCACATCTAGTCTCCTCAAGTTGGGGAGGAAAAAAGAGGAAATAATTTCTGAGAAACAGGTTTTGAAATAGTAGAGAGAAGTGTTTGATAACAGCCTGAGGTCGGGACACTCTGCATCTGGGGCTTTCATTTCAGGTTTAGGTTTCTGGGGACAAAGAAACATAACTCTATATGTATGTAAGGGAATAGTGACCAGCCGAGTGTGGCTTCACTCCCAGCTGAACACTGCCGAAATACCAATGGACAAATAATAATAATCTCCAGTTTAACAGCTGTCTGTGGGAATGGAGCACAGCATGGTTTAGTTTTGACCAGCAATAACCCTGAGCAAATCAGTACCATCTGGTCTTAGCTCAGAGCTTTCCTGATCAGCATAAAATAAAATAGATGCAAAAGATTCAGCAAATAACAGCTACCCCCAGAATTGTCAGATTAGCATCGTATGTCAGTCTTTCCTTTCAGCAATGCCCCCGGGTCTATACCCACCATTACTCAGGAGTGATGAGGTCTGGATCTCAGGCCTGAAATGTTCTTGCCCACATCTTTGGGGTTCCAGCAAAAACAGAACAAGATTTTCAGCATGCTATTAAATTATGTTCATCCTTGCTAACCTCTGGTGATGAATGGCTCCATCTGAATGTAATGCTGCCAGACTCTTTGCATCCATGTGAAATGTAGTTATAATATATCTTAAGGACCTGCCAGGGAAAGAGCTGCAGCATTTTTATGCAGGATAACTCCCCAAGGAAGTTCCCAATGGAACCACCTCAAAGCTTACTGCAGGAAAAAGCATTTGAGGCAGTTCAGTGGGAGATGGGTCCCAGAAGCGGACAGGAACCCACAGCAAACAAAAGAGACTTTGTTTCTGTCACAGGGCTGTCCCTGCTGAGGGGTGACAAACTCCTGGAAGCAGATCAGGAGTGGAACAATGAAATGGCGTGGAAAAACCCCATTTCTTATTTTTCAAATATAGCAGTACCCTCTTCCTTTCTCATGCTTACAAGTAAACAGGAGTCAGGGCCAACTCGTGCTGCAGCAGTGCAGAAATACTGGTGGCAGTGTTGTGCTGAGGCATGGGCTTGTGGTCCATGGGCACAGGCAGCATGGCACTCAAGGGGGGCTGAACTGCCCTGGCAGGACACAGGGTCATGAAGGCTCTGGGGGGAGCAGCTGGGCACCATTCTGGTGGTATTTTATGGCTGCTTGTTAGACTGCCAGTGAACAATAGCACGTCCTCTCCTGGAGCCCTGGGAAATCACAGTTTTAAGAACTCATAATGGTTATGCCCAACTTCTCAGGCCTTTGAGTCTCAAAGATAGGAATAAATAAATAATTGTTTTTACTCATCCCATCAAGATAGCGAAACTTACTGCCTCTCCTTTACAACAACTTTCTGTTTCTCACCACCTCATTGAGGTTCATGCTCCACCTGCTCAGTTAGGTACTTTGAGAGCAAAATGGGGACATCCCTTTTTAATACATGTCCTTGCATGAAAGCAAGCTCCAGGCCTGTTCCCTGACTCTCCCAGACACACAGTCTTCAAGCTGATACTGCTCCTGCTGTCAGCTGGAGAACAGAGCGGTAAGAGCTGCCATTCTCCTCGTCTTGTGCTTCTGGCTGGCTGGAGCCTGCCCAGGCTGCCTGAACCACGCGGCTGCAGAGCCCCTGGTCACAAGCAGCCTTTGCCACTTCGCCATCCCTAGCATCCTCCACCAAACCAAGCTGAAGTGGTAAAGCTGCCACATGTTCCAAACAGGAAGGGAGAGGAGATTTAGGGAGTAAAAGAGTGTGCCATGCTTTGCAGCCCTGCTCAGACATGGGGGACTGTGCCCAGAGAGGGAAGGACAAGCTTGTGTTGCAAAACAGATGTCATGCAAAGAGGGATTTTTTCCACCTGTAGTTCAGTATTAGTTTTTTCTGCACTATCTACGTGTAGGCAGACAATTTTTAAGTGAGAATGAATATTTGCCTCCAGGCAAATGCGAAAAAAAGTTGACTTAATTTAATCCCATTTTTTTGTCAGGGTTCCGTTTCAAGCACAGGCGTTGGGTTTAGTCACACCAAGTTTCCAAGTGCCTCCTGTTATTCAAGAAATCCCCCCATGCTGAGCTCAGCACGTCAGCAGGAATCCAGCTGGCTTTCACTCCATGTCCCAAGAGGTGCCCTTTCAAAGTCAGAGCTCTCAGAGAAGCAATGAACTTTCCATTTGCAATTTCACTGTCTCAGCGACCTGAACTCTAAAGTTAGACTTAATTCTGACATGTCTGTTGGTCAGGATCTGTTAGGATCTGCCAGAATCTGACAATCTCACTGAGGACTGTGTACGAGATGGGAAGAGATGCAGAAATGGAGGTGGCAGAAAAAGAGCAGCAACAGTAGTTTGACAGATGATGTGAGCAAAGTCATTGCTTGGCATTATGGAGATGCAGAATTCCCTTCTGTGGCATGTAAGGTGCTTATCCCAAAGTAATAAAATCCCAAATATGAAACCTGCAGATGCAACAATAACTTGCTGAGTTTTTGGGAGTGCGTTTAGGCTACCCGGACTCAGTCCTGGAATAAAGGTGCTTGTAATCTGCAAAAAGTAAAGTCATACTATGTCCATTGTGCTTTATAGAAGAGGCTCTTGTGTGTTTCCTGCTGCTGTGAGTTTGTAGGTGAGGAGGGTATGGCAACACTGGAGGCCTTCCTGGTGCTACATTTGTTCTAGGAAATGAGACCCTGTTCTCTGGCCCGGAGATCCCCTGTCTGTACAGCCAGACTCTCATTGCCAGAGCAGATGGTGGCATCCAAACAGCCTGCATGGACCCAGGCTCGCGCCAGCCTGCACCGTGGGCAGACATGGGGTGGGATGCCTGGGCCTCACCCGCGCCAAGGGCCATGCTGTCGATTTAATTGCTGATCACAAGCTAGTGCTCAGGCCTCGGTTCTGGCTCTGTTTTGCATATTGCTGTAGACTAAAGACTCAGGTGCTGCATGGAGAAGCCTGCTCTGGGTTGAAAGGAGGCAGCATGAGCGGTGGGGTGCCACGGGGCGGGTGCCCGCCAGGCTCAGCTGTGCAGGCTGCGGCACAGCTCCGGCTGGCCCCACTGGCCTGACAGCCAGGGAAAAACTGGCTTGGAAGCATCATCACTGCCCCTAAACCACAGCAGGGGAGGCAGAGTGGCTGTTTCCTGGTGTAAATGTGTGCACGAGGCCAAGAACAAGGCAAACAATTTATGGAAGGAGAGATTTTTTAGGGAGGAAGAGGAAGGATGTGCTGGAGCTGAGAGCTTTCATGATAAAGGAGGAATCATCCTGAACAGGAACTCTCAGATTTTTACAGGTATTCAGGGAATCACGAGAGCATGCGTGTGTAGAGGAGGGCACGATAACTGCTATGTCCCAGCTGAAGTGACTGCACAGCCGGGCTCAGCAGGCACCGAGGGAGCAGCCCCAGGCTCTGGTGGGAGGAGCAGCTTGGTGCAAGGTGTTCAGGGTGCCTGTCAATGAGTCTGGAGAAGGATGGGAGAGTAAGAAGGTGATGTCAGGTTTCAGGAAAGGCAAAAGAGAAGGTACAATTAAAGATAATTACTAATTAATCTTCTCTCGCCATCAAAGCTTCATGGTGCTTCCTCCGCTTATCTCTGAGCCAAACCCTGCTTCTCCCCTCCCTGTCCTGCCCCATTTCTTTCTCCCATTTTTTACTTTTCTCCCTTCTCTTCCTCCTCCCCCATTCAGTCCCCATGCTCTCTCTCTGCATGTGCTGAGCATTTACCATATGCATAAGAAAAGGGCAGCTTGGGCATATGTTGGTGAGAGTCCTTGGTAAAGTCCTCCCGAGCCTTAATTCACTGCTGGGCTAATCATGGCCAGGGCACCACAGTGTGGTGGAGGGTCACTGTGCCTGTGCAATGGCTCCCAGAGGGTGTTTGCTGGCTACCTGTAAGCTTGCAGAGACAAGTGTGTGGCAGCTTAGGCTGAGCATGAAGAGCAGCAGGTAGGAGATAGTTGTGAGGTCTTGACACCTTGGATGTCCTGTGATGTGATTTGTGAAACAAGCAGTGAGAGTTTATTGGATAACTGTGTGATTCAGCCCTCCAGTGGATTTGAACAAAACAGATTTTTATGAAATCTCACAAGATAATGAGCAATGTCAAGAGCGTTGAGCATTTTGCAAAGCATTTCCATCAACACTAGTCACCCTAGCTGGGTCCCTTTAGCAGCTGCATCCATCCAGTCCCTGCTCTCCCAGCTTCTCAGAGGGACTTTGCTGATTTTAGAGAGGTACACGGGCAGAAACCTGCCAGGAGGGGGTTTTTTGCCTCTCTTTGCAAACCCAGCTTTCAAAATCAGTGCTAACCACCTTTTACAGCATGTGGAAGCCACAATTAGTACTCTAGCCAGGCAGAGGCTCAGATGAGGGGAGGAAGGCTTCAGGGCTGAGGAGGGCCTGAGAATGAACACACCGCCAAAATCCGTCCAGTTTTTGTTTTATCGCAGCGAGGTTGTGAACTGACATACTTCCCCTCCCAGTGCACAGATGCCACAAAGGCACGCAAAGGGTTTGTGGCTGAAAGTGTTTCTTCTTGGCCATATGGGCGCCTGTGCCTGAGAGGGGATTTGGCTAACCCTGAATGTGATGCCATCTGCCAGATGCATCCATTTCTCCTTCGTTATCTGTGTAACACTCCTTTTATGTACCCACAGCAAATGGCAGACCACCTGTGTTTTATCTTTTAAAAAGAACTCCTAACTTGGCTGGCTCTGAAATGCAGGATTAGTTGAGAAAAGTTTTCTTCTGGACACAATATTATTTTTTTAATGTCCAAAGTTGAAGCTGTACGAAGACCCACGCCTGGATTTATGCTGAGGGCACATTGACTGCAGTGGATGGCTCATGCAAGAACACGTGTGATTGTGTATTTTTTTATAAGGTCAGTGTCTGTTTTACTGCAGTGCCAGAAACCCACAGTCAAGATTATGGTGCAGTTGTGCTAGATACTGTACAACTGTGATGAGGGAAAGCCATTTTACATTGAAATATAGCTTGAAATCAGAGGACTGTTTGTGGCTGGAAGTGCCAGCGATTATTTCCACCCAGGCCAAATGGATTTGCCTCTGTTGCCTCTCTTTTGAGGGTATCTTTATATTGCAGTGCCAATCTCATCTCAGGTATTCCAGGCTCCAGGGCGAGATGAAGTATGTTATTTGTCTTGCTGAAAGGAACATGAGCTGTGTTTCAGATGAAAGGGCTATTCAAGGGATCACAGAATCACAGAATCACAGAATGTTAGGGATTGGAAGGGACCTCGAAAGATCATCTAGTCCAATCCCCCTGCCGGAGCAGGAACACCTAGATCAGATCGCACAGGAACGCATCCAGGCGGGCTTTGAATGTCTCCAGAGAAGGAGACTCCACAACCTCTCTGGGCAGCCTGTTCCAGTGCTCTGTCACCCTTACTGTAAAGAAGTTTTTTCTCATATTCAAGTGGA
>WKFP01015235.1:1025118-1146532 GCA_011057875.1 Pterocles orientalis | reverse complement strand
GGAGAGGAGAGGAGAGGAGAGGAGAGGAGAGGAGAGAGCTAATAAATCCTGGATTGAAACTTGGCCACCAAAATGAGAAAATTGAAAGAAATCCAACTGGGGAAGGCTGAGAAGTAGAGAAACAAAAAAAACAAAGAGGATTTAGCATCCACTGGAGAGATTTGATGGGTTCAGTGAAAATGTCAGTTGGCTGGAGGAGACAGGGACTGAAGGGAATGAGGACAACAGTTGTAGGAGTACTATGGGTGGCAGGATAACTGCCCTGCTTAAGCCAGTTGTTGGGCACTGGGACAGCGTGTGAAACTGTCCTCTGGCCCTTGTGTGCACTGGCAGTCCAGCACCAGCCTGTCTGCAGAGGGAAGGATGATGGGCTAGTTACAAGCCACAGCTTTGTGGGTGACATGCTCCTTCTCCAGAGCCTGAGCTGGCCTGGGGAGAAAGCCTTGAGAACAGCATCAAAGTATAAACAAGCAAACCTGGTCTGCATCCTGGGGTGGCCAGCAGGGAGAGGGAGGTGATTGTCCCCCTCTGCTCTCATTAGACCCCATCTGCAGAACTGTGTCCCAGCCCCCAGCACAAGAAAGACATGGAGCTCTTGGAGCGGGTGCAGAGGAGGGCCACTAAGATGATCAGAGGGTTGGAGCACCTCTCCTATGAGGAAAGGTTGAGGGAACAGGGCTTGTTTAGCTTGGAGAAGAGAAGGATCCAGGGAGACCTCATTGCGGCCTTCCAGTACTTGAAGGGGGAGCGACTGTTTACAGGGATTGATAGTGACAGGATGAGGGGGAATGGGTTTACACTAAGAGAGGGGAGATTTAGGTTGGATATTAGGCAGAAATTTTTCACTCAGAGGATGGTGAGGCACTGGAACAGGTTGCCCAGAGAAGCTGTGGATGCCCCATCCCTGGAGGTGTTCAAGGCCAGGCTGGATGGGGCCCTGGGCAGCTGCTCTAGTGGTTGGCAACCCTGCCCACAGCAGGGGGGTTGAAACTAGATGATCTTGAAAGTCCTTTTCAACCCAGGCCATTCTGTGATTCTATGAAATGCCCAGCAGAGAGGCTCATGCTGAACGCCTGCTGTAATGATGAGATGACTCCTGGCCTCAGCAGGAGGAGGCACAGGGGAGGCGGGATGTCACAGAAATATCGCTTTGGTGATACCTTTCACAGGAAGGTTGAATCCCTGGCACAGGAACAGAAGAAACTCTTGAGAACAGTGTGAGAAAGCATGTCTGAGGACCATCCCTCACGAAATACATGGGGAGAGCATCTGCTGTATGAGCTGAGTTCTGAGCCGCTGAGAGCTGACAGAAGCAAAGCATGTGTGTGCTTCTGGCAAGCTGCATGCTGGATGGAAACAATAAACTGTCCTACAGGCAGTCCTCGTGACTCACTGGATGATGTAGTTCTTGTCCCAAAATGATGTCCTTCATGGATTAGAAGAGAAAAATAAATACGTACAATGACTAAAAATATCTGTGCATCCCTTGTGCCTGCCTGACAGAATGACAGCTCCAGCAGGTGCACCTACGCAGCAGGCACGGGCCTTGCAGAGACGACACTTACTTCCCTGTCCTTGCAGTGTTCATCCTTACACAGTAAGAGACAGTTAAAAATAGCTTGTACTATGCAAGTCTCTTAAGATCAGTCAAGGAAGACTTACAAAACCATCTCAGGTGTCTTTTTACACACGCAGCTGTATATGCCTTGGTTTTCCTTGTTTGTACAAGTCAAGAAGTGATTTGAAGACATAACTTGTAGCCTGGTGTAAGATACAAAATAAAGCGTCAGATGTCCGCCGAAGACCTGATTTTTAGCTCTTCTTCCAGAGGTGGGAATCTGATGTTGAATGCTATTTGGAGAATGAGACAATAGAGATTTTTAAGTTTGTCAAGCAAAGATTTGACAAATTTATTGTTATCATAGAGTCAATAAACAAAGTCGTTACTGAAGCAATTCACATCTAGTAGCTGCTTTTTTCCCCCCAAACACAGGATAAAAAGCCTTGGAAGAATAACTCTGGGATTTCATAGAATTGCACTGGAAAAATAACTTTTGCACCTTACTAAAAGTGGTGATGAAATCCAAAACCAGAAAGAACATACCTATTTACAAAATTTGAATGATCTGAGCTGGGAAAGGAGATACTGCTCTGTTTGAATATGCAGTCCTAGTGATAGAATAAAGAGGCAAGAAACCTGTAGAAGCAGCTACCGTTTCTCACTGTTCCAGACTCCTAACGTGTGTGACTGTTGAAAGAAGTTTCAAGTAACAGTGAAGACATCTGGTTTGTTGTTCTCATTCCTGAACCGTCTTGCCTGTAACAGCACAGAGTAATCAGAAATGCCTTGTGCTCTTGGCTGCTTGCTTTTAAATTAGCATTCCCAGTCAAAACAGAGAATTTTATTAAACAGTCACACAGAGTGACAGACTTTTAGTTTTTGCTTCTCATTCTAAAAATTCTTCAAAGCCTTAGTCTTCTCAAAAAAATAATTAAAAGGAGAAAAAGAATTTGAAATGCTTGCAGAGACGGTCCTTGCAGAGGAGAAAGCTCCTATGTCTAGACTGCTTGTACAAATCTGGCCCCAAGGTCAGATTTTAGTCTCAGCTAACCTCAGTATCTTATCACAGCAGAAAGGGGTCCATCTAGGCTAAACTGCCATGCATCAAAAGGACAGGATTGAGCAGCTCATTGGGCTGCTGACAGCCTTGAACTGGACAGAATGAGAAGCTGCCATGCCCGAGCCATTTGCTGCATGCCCTATATCAGCTCTGGATTCACACCAGGCTGAAGGTGCTAAAAAAAGTGATAGGCATGCGCGCAGTGGCTGCACACTCGTGCTCACAGACTCTCACGCTCTCCATATGGATGCACATACATATATATATATATGTATGCGTGTATATGGTTATATAAATACACTGTATTGCTTCATAATTACATTATTTACATGTTACGTATATTATATGTAGTCCATAGTATATATATTTTATATCTACAGCTCTCCTTATATGCATATGAGTATCTGTCTGTGTATTCACAAACACAGACGTAATCACAGCATTATTTTAAATTCCAGTGATACTGGAGTTTTCAGGGACTCGTGAGAAGGACACAGTATGCAGCCAGGCTGTCTGTGCATGCTGTGCAGAGCCACACACTATCTTCTTGAGAAACATTTGTTTACCGGGTAAACTGTTACGTACAAGGCTGCAAGTACCAACAGACACAGATGGGGATTTGACAACCCAAGATTGAAGCAGGTGATGGTCACAAAGCTTTGCCTTAAAGCCACTCCTAACCCATGAAAAGCTTCAAAGATTAGAGCTTCATATCCATTCACTCTTAACACAATCAGATGAGAGCATTGATACCACCCACATTGACGAGAAATGAAGCAAAAGTGTGGGTGTTCGTTGGCTGTTGGCCATGGGGACTGCGCCGATAGCCAGTGCCATGTGCTGGAGCAGTGAGCTCAGCACACATAGCTGAATCTGTAGCTAGCCCTAGGTGTTGTCACTGGCTGCCAGATCTGGTCTCCTGTCTGACTTTCCATCAGAGGATTGCAGTTGGCAAAGTTCCCCCCAAGTGAGCAGAGATGCCCTTCATGCCAGCGTAAGGCCTTGGAGGAGGAGTATGAGGACTGCAGGTTCCAGGCATCGCTTCGTCACAGCTTCACAGTGCAGCAAGATGGGTGTTCACACAGGTGGCTTCATGCAAACTTACTGGTCATGATTCACTCTGCAATTCCAACACACAGGCTTGGAGATGAGAACAGGGTTCACAAAGGTAAGTGAGGAATGGGATTCTATAGTTCACATCTGATATGTCTTAAATATGCCATAGAAGTCTGATCTGCTGCTCAGGTACATACTGAGAGCTGCAGAGCCAGCAGCGGGGTCACAGCAGGTACCACAAGCACTGGATCTCTCCAAAGGGAAGGAGGAGTGCATTGGCTGCCCTGCAATCACTAGCACAAATTTTGCTCCTCCCTGGCATTTGTCAAGATGTTGAACATTGTACAGCAGGGTATGAAAAGATACTGAAATCAAACTTTGATTTTCAGATTTGCATAGGGTTGAGATGTGTGATTCCTTCAAACCATCGAGTCTGGAAGTACTGAGATAATTTGTCTGAGTCTTTACCTAATTCCCCCAAATTAGTCCTTGATGCAGTTCCAGTAACTGCAGCTGAATTTGAGGACATCCTTCAGAGAAACATTGACTGAAAACTCCTCTAGGGATGGCAAATCTATGACAATCCTCATCCGTGAAAATAATTGCACCATATTTCTTGCTTAAACTTATATATCAACTCTAAATGCAGAAGGCCATTATATCTTTATCTGTAACATCAAAGCCCTTTGACAGAGTCTTGCAGACTGTTTAGAGAAGCAGACTTGGTGTCTCCTATAAGAGGTTCTTCAGGCCTTCAGCTAGTATTGGTCTGTGCTGAATTTTCTCTGATATTTTTATATCCCTCTTGGATTGTGAACACCAGGACCGGACACCTTATTCCAGCTGTACCTGTCCCAAATGCAAAAGCAAGAAAACTTCACTAAGCTCCTGCTCCGTGACAAGCTGTGAACTATACTCAAGAACACTGTTGACCCCAAAGGTCCCAACATCATATTGCAATTTCACTGCAATTTATTATCTACCAGTAAGCCCTAATCTCTTCCAGAATTACTGATCTGCAAGACAGAACATCTTATTAGGCAAATACGACTGGCTGTTGTGGTTTAACTCCAGCCGGGAAAAGCCCCATACAGCCGCTTGCTCACTCCTCCCTGGGGGATGGGGGAGACAACTGAAAGAGTAAAAGTGAGAAAACTCATGGGTTGAGATAGAGACAGTTCAATAGGGAAAGCAAAAGCTGTGCACACAAGCAAAGCAAAATAAGGAATTAATTCACTCCTGCCCATCGGCAGGCAGGTGTTCAGCCATCTCCAGGAAAGCAGGACTCCATCACATGTAACAGTTACTTGGGAAGACAAGCACTGCCACTCCAAACATCCCTCCCCTTCCTCCTTCTTCCCTCAGCTTTATATGCTGAGCATGACATTATATGGTATGGAATATCCCTTTGGTCAGTTGGGGTCAGCTGTCCTGGCTGTGGCCCCTCCCACATTCTTGTGCGCCCCCAGCCCACTCGCTGGTGGGGTGATGTGAGGAGCAGAAAAGGCCTTGGCTCTGTGTGAGCACTGCTCAGCATTAGCTAAAACATCCCTGGGTTATCAACACTGATTTTCAGCACAAATCCAAAACATAGCCTTGTACTAGCTACTGTGAAGAAAATTAACTCTATCCCAGACAAAACCAGCACATGACCATTTTTTGTTCCTAGATATACCATATTTTACCAAACTGAAACATGCATTATTTGCATGTGCCAGTTTTTTTTACCAATTCCTCAACCATCATCAATAATGATTTTCTTCTGGATCTCTCCTGAAAAAGACAGAGATCTAGTGTCCATTTTGTCTTACCTTTTATCTCAATCAGAATACGATTTAAGATTGAGCAAACTTCTTTACACAAGTCTAAGTTTATTGCTACAATAACATTCTGTTTATCAGCCAAAATTCTCAAACTAATTTAACATTACTTTTAAAAATGAGAATGTAATATCTTTCATAAATCTAGGTTATGCAACACTAATTCTATTACCTTCCTTTAATTATTTATTAGTGGATCTGTGTACCAGTTCTTCAAATATTATTGGAGACTGGCAGGTTGGTAATTAAGGGGACCTGAAGCAACAGGCATCTGATGAACTAAGCTCCCATCCAAATCTCAGACAAGGCACTGCTGAGACTTGAGGAGCAGCACATCTCACACCATATGTGACAAGCCTAAAGTAATCACATCAAGAATTATGAGCTTGTTAAGGTCTGATAGACCTTATCTGATGCAGGAGGGCAGAAACACAAACACCTCTGAGGTGGCAGGCATCCTTTCTCCCCTGTCCTGCCCACAGCCCAGAACCCCTTTCCAGCTCCCATTACTATGCACTGCAGCTCGGCCCTGCCCTGCAGACTCCTGAACCAAGGATCCCATGGTCTGGGGCTGTCAAAAACACTGGTTACATCCAGAAGTTCTAGGTCTTTCTCACCAGCAGCCATTCTGGCCAGACTGCTGGTCAGCCTGCTGGTGCAGCCGGCCACAGTCACCACAGCCATTCCCTATTTCCTCCGGCATCCATCTGTGCAGCAGCCTCCGCTAAAGCTGTAGGCACAAAATGCAGCCCCAGCAAACAGGCACCCATGCTCCAGCCTCATCCTAGTGGCCTCCCCAACTTGTAAGCACCCTGCTCCCACTACAGGGTCTGGGCAGGTCACAGAAAGGTGCCCAGCAGGTGAGAATCCTTGGTGATGTCCAACTGTAGACCACTTGGGATGTGTGTGGTAGAGCTCTTGAAGCGAGAGCGATTCCTGGCAGTTCCCCATCATTGTGGGCAGCCTGTGATGATCCCTGTGTCCCCATCACAGCCTGGTAGACCTTGTAGGGAAAAGAAATAGGGTAGGCCAAATGCATAGCCATTGTGGCCATGATCCATGGGGGTCTTTTCTGTCCCCCAGATACCGACTGGGAGCTGCCCCAACCTGTCACTGCATCCAGAAGCAAGCAGTGTACAGGGTACTGAAGGCAGGGACTGGACACCCTGGCAGTGTACTGGTGTCTTCCAGACCCTGACAGGGTCTGTCACTGGTCTTGCACTTTCAAAGCTGTTACTTGGCAGAAGGTGGACTGTGCTGCAGATGGGGATCATGGTGATAGCCTCACTGTGAGCATTTATGCTTTGGCAATCTCGAGGACTGCAGACAGTACTGAAAGCCCCAGAGCGGTTGAGATCCTCCTGTCCCCATGGCAGAGAGCACATGGGCTGAGTAAAGGTGTCCTCACATGCCCTGCTCTGTGTCTGCGCATCACCCTGGCAGAGGAGGAGATCCCTGGGCAGTCTCTGTCTGCTGCCCAGGCTGCACTGGGCTGTGCAGCACATCCAAGGGCATGCAGAGGAGCAGTGGTGTGAGCTGAGGCTGCCACAACATCTGCATCCTGCCAGCAAGCAGGAGCAGCACACGTGTGGCAGCAGCCTGCGGCCGCACTGCATAAGCTCGGGGGCAACAGGAGGGAGGCGAGGACACAGCTCACTGCATGGACGGGGCTGATGAAAATCAACCCCCACCCATTTTGCTGCCTTCATCTCTCTCTCTCAGCATACGTTCATAAAAGACAATAATCAAAACACATATATTTATATATAAAAACAAACACACCCACATACTTCATACACACACATATATATATGGCTCCCCTTTCTACAAATAGTCTGGAAATTATGTTCGCAGTTTGCTGGAGCTTCCACAATCAAATCACGCAGAAAGGAGGTGGTGTAAAGCTGTAGTCAGAAAGCAATTTACCTTTTCAGCTACTCTTTGATAAACTCAGTCATGTTTCTCAGGGGTAAGGTAGTACCTATTTGCCAAAGAAATCGTTGCAGAAGTGTTGTGAGAAGGTGGAGTCAGAGAGATGCCCCTCTTCACAATGAGGCTGAATGTTTTCTACCCCACTGCCTTTACTCTGTTTTTAAGAAGTTTCTGGTGCTCAAATAATATTTCTGTGATCTGTACTAGTGTGTGATGGCACCTTGTGGTTCTCTTCTTTTGCAGGGTCCATGCATTTAACTGGAGAGGTGGTGAGGGCAGATTCCAGGTGGAGAAAATGGATGCTGTATGCAGACATCCCTTAGGACAGAGTGTCCAGGGGCTGCCCTGGCTCTGCAAATTCTCCAGGACAGATGTAGAAATATACCATCGTATTCTGGAGTAAAAGCAACCAAATTCTGTATAAGCTGCTAAAAAAAGCATCAGCCTGGGTTGTTCCAGAGAGAGGCTGGCATGGAAGCCCACGCAGGCAGCACTGCTGCAAAAGCCTTGGGAAAAGTCACTCCTGGAAACAAAACACCTAGTCTGGTGATTTTGCTGAAGGTCAACATCTCTTTGAAATAGCACTCATCTCCTGAAGAAATAGCCTTCCCTGGGGCCTGGTGAGGAGAATGAGGTGACCAGCTAAATCGCTGCTCTGCATAAGGGCTGTGCAGGGCCGCACAGGGGCTGCACAGCACGGAACAGTGCAGAAATGCTGGGGCAGGGCACCGTGATCCTTGCTGGGCATCCCAATCAGAGGGCACCGGTGATGGCAGGCTGCAGCCCCAGCATGCTCATGCCAGAAGTCAAGATAAGGGATGTCATGCAGATCCCAGCTCCTGCCCATGGTGCCTAGCTATGCTCTTGGTATGGACGTCTGGAGGAGGGAAATCCTTGTGAAGCAGCCACAGGCACTCCCAAATGTAGGTTTGTGATCTGGGAGGTGAGACAGAGGGTCCTCCCCAGTTAAAGGGAAGACCTTCCTTGGCCTATGGTCAGACCCTGGTTTTGCTTGAATCATGGGGGCTGGATGTGCATTGGGAATGGACTTTATGTTCACTGTATGCAGTGAAGTGTCACGATCCTGTTGGTTTCCAGTTTCTAATTACTTGCCCTGTCTGCATCTTTCTCTAATACCATAGGACCTGTCCTCCAGCTGTGCTCTGGCATTACCCAGACATTTGATGGGGCTGAGCAACCCCCAGGAAAGCCCCCTCTGGACTATTTTCCACCAGGCTGCTGCAGGCGGGACAGGGCTGCCGGCTCACCAGGGAACCCGCTACTGCTGTGCTGCCCAGAGCCACACAGATCAAGCCAAGCTCTCCCACATCGCAGTGAGGCCTGGAAAGCTTGTCCTTTACTGCCGCTGCCCCAGGACTATGTGATGGAAGACACTTGGCCAAGACCTCATCACCTCAGTAATCCTTCTGTTGTTTTGTCTGTATTAACAGGCGGCTCTGCTAGATGTACTGCTCAGAGTAAAGGAGAATTTCATTTCACAGACCCTGGTAAGTGTGGGAGTGACCCAGGCTGTGAGCAGAAGCAGATGCCTGTGCCCTTCCCTCTTCCCCGTAGGCGAGCTCACCTACCTCCATCCCATGCTGCCTCCCTTTCTGGAACCCAGAGGCTCGGGAGTGACTTTGATCCAAATTCTGCATCCAGCATTTTGCAAAAGAAATTGTCTCCTTTGATCTGCTGATATTTGATCTTCTAATATAACTAAAGATCCCGAATTAGTGCTGTTGTTGTCTGTGGCTCTGCCTGTCTGAGAGTGAGCCCAAGTTCCAGGTGTTCTTTTGTTTGGTGCACTGTTGAGATGCTCCGATAAGTGGTGTTTTTGCAACTGGTTAAGTAGCAACCGTGTGCAGAGAGCAGGGTTGATGGGAAGGTGACAGCAGTCCCTGTTGGAAGGATTTGACTAATTATAGAGTAGCAGCTCCTCTGCTGATGTGAATTGTCACAGCCCTGCTGGAAAGCATGAGCTATAAAAATTCACATCAGCTGAAGACTCTTCACATCAGCCAAGAATTTTGTGCAGCTTTCTCTCTCTAATATAAATATTTTTGTGGACGGATCTGGCTCCATCGTGCAATTTGATAATCTATGAAATACCTATGGTTTCAGACCTCCTCCTTGCCTCTCTGCCTCATTGTAGCTCTAACAGGAAGTATTATAAACAACAGAGCTGATTTCCTAACATTAGGATTTTTATTCGGATCTTGATTCCATGACAGTCAGATCATATTACTATTGGCAACAATCAAGGTGCATGTGGGTTGCCTTTGTTGTCTTTGTGGATACAGGATGCTCAAATTCATTCTGAAGCACCAACAGATCCAGAAAAGAACTAAGGCAATTATAACGACTCATTTCATTTCAAGTTGAAAACTTCCCTCTGTCTTACTTACTGTCTTGAATAGAGCACACAGATGAACACATGTTTTTAGGGCTGCTGGCCAGGGTCAACCCAGCTCACTGCTTTAAGAACCTGGCTGCTAAGTGCCCTCCAGGGAATTTCTTGGAGATGGGTGAAGCATCACCAGAAGGGCCAAGCTAAGAAGGATTTAGCCTCAGAAGTGCCAGCCAGACTGGACTGCTCAACAGTCATGGGCAAACCCTCCCCAGGCAGGTATAACATCTAGGCACCAAGACAGGGAGCTGCAGGGACCTGCTGCTCTACATGCAGACAGAGCTTGCAGGTTCAGCAATAGCAATCTGTGGTATCTGCCAGGGAAGGTTTGGAGGGGGGAGTAATTTTTGCAGTTGTGGACACAAGAACCTCAACTCACCTCTGGAAGTGCACCCTAGCAGGGTTCTTTTCCAGCTACATTCCCAGAGTCAGGCTGATAGGCCTGAAATTGCTGCAGTCATCCTGTTTACACACTGACATTGCAGATTTGCACCTGAAAAGCCTATCAGGTCACACCATTCAAACCTCATAAGGTAAATCTATGAACAAAAAGCAAACAAGAAGCCCAACCCAAAAGACAGCTGCTTACTACCAAAGTACCTGTTGTTCTCTGAATCACAGCTCCTGAATCATATTGTCTGATAAGAAATGGGAGGGACTGTAGTGATAAGTCATAGTAAGATACTAGTTTGCACATCTTTCTATTGTTGACGTGTTACTTTATTACTTTTAGCAATCATGAGTGTGGATAATAGATCATAATTTCAACAGATGACTGAGGAATTCTTAAAAGGTGATATAAATGGAAAGAGAAGGAAACAGAGACAGACTGTTGGATGCGTTAGGTAGGAATGTACAGAGAAAAAGCTGATCAGGAATGATTAAGTTAAATACCTAAAAGAAATGCCAGCATATCCCTAAGAAGTACTTGCTTTCAACCAAAAACGCAAAAGTTCCGATGTGGTCACAGACGGTTAGTGCCATGAAATGTGCCCCGCAGTACAATTAGAAGTTGATAATCTGTATGTTGTATTTAAAAAACTCAAGTTACCATGCAAGGGGAAGGGCACATGGGCCATCTTTGCCCCCAGCCCAGTTTTAAAGGAGTGAGTCCTGCTTGGTTCTGTGAAAGAAAAGTCCTTGAGCATCTGCTCTGAGAAGTCCCCTCTGGTGGTGCCTGCTCACAGCCCTGGCAAGCTGCCCAAGGAGTGGTGTTTAGGTCTTGCCTTGCTCTCAGCATAGCAGCATTCTAAGGCTCGCCTGGAGACTGACAATTTTGGGTACCATCCTGAGACTGTGGTCTCTTGCACGCACTGGAGAGGGCTCTGTGGGCACCCAGCAGGGTGAAGACATCTGCATTTCACCCTCAAAGGGTGAACACCTGACCTGTAAACACTGAAATTCTTAATAAGAGTTGGCCCTAAGGAGAATGCATTTTACCTGTCACATGTAATTAATACCCTTGCATACAGGCACACATTTCAAAGGGAACTGAAGCCAGCTAGTGTTGGGAAGGAATGTGATTTTAAACTGGAATCCATGCAGTAATGAGAAGCATTTTCAAGTGCAGAAAAAGACACCTCCAAAGTAAAGAAGAATTAAAATAAGACAAATGAAGGTCTGTAGAAATATGTGTTACAGTCAAAGGACCAAGGATGTGCATCTAAATTCCCTGCAGAATGAAAGCTTTGAAAATGACAATGGCATGCATTAAATACAAGTCGACACAAGATACTGAGAGAAAGACTGTACAATAGTTCAATTTACTGAAAAAAAGCACAAAGGCTCAATTTTGATTCTCTATTTCAATGTAATTCTAGGAAGATAAAATGTATTTTCCCATGAGAAAAAAACACATTAATGATTCTTCTTTTCAAAAGCAAGCAGGATATTGCAATGTAACAGGTATAAATGTGTGTAATGTTTAAGAATTCAAACATGAAAGATTTCAAAGCAGTGACAACTCAAAACTCACAGCAGTAAAAAAAATCACATACCTAAGATGCTGAGAAACAATTGGATTCATATTTAGGTTTGAATTAAACTATGAAACCAGAGAAACTACTGAATCGAGAATATCAGTACTTGCCAAGGACAGTTACTTTTTCATCTTACTTGAACATTATAATTCCACTTCCATGGGAGGCAGGAAGAAGGATGGTCTGGTGCTTAAGGCACTAGTTTGAAATACAGGTTCAATTCTTTGCAGGTGTCCTCTCTGCCCCCAGACAAGTAACTAGACTACACAACCCAAAAAGCATTTTCTTACCTAACTCCCACTGGACTTCTAGGGAGGGGTTAGGCAGTTCTCACACGAGCTTTGGGCAACTCATATTCAGCTGATACAAGACAGACTGGCCGAGGCCGAGCCCATCAACAATGGTGGTAGCACCTCTGCGATAACGTATTTAAGAAGGGAAAAAAACCTGCTGTGCAACGGTGGAGCAGAGATCCACCTGCAGCCCATGTAGGGCCCCACGCTGGAGCATGTGGATGCACCCAAAGGAGGATGTGACTCTGTGGAGAGCCTGCACTGGAGCAGGCTCCTGGCAGGACCTGTGGCCCCTTGGAGAGAGGAGCCCAGGCTGGAGCAGGTTTGCTGGAAGGACTTGTGACCCCGTGGGGGACCCACGCTGGAGCAGTCTGTTCCTGAAGGACTGCACCCCATGGAAGGGACCCACGCTGGAGAAGTTCATGAGGGACTGTCTCCCATTGGAGGGACCCCACACTGGAGCAGGGGAAGAGCGTGAGGAGGGACAAACAGCAGAGACAATGTGTGATGAACTGACCACAACCCCCATTCCTTGTCCCCCTGTGCAACTCAGAGGGAGGAGTCAGAGAAATCGGGAGTGAAGTTGAGCTTGGAAAGAAGGGAGGGGTGGGGGAGAAGGCGATTTAAGATTTGTTCTTATTTCTTATTATTCTACTTTGGTGTTAACTGGCAATAAATTAAATTAATTCCCCCAAGTTGAGTCTGTCCTGCCCATGATGGTAACTGGTGATTGATCTCCCTGTCCTTATCTCGACTCACAAGCCTTTCATCATATTTTCTCCCCCTGTCCAGCTGTGTAGGGGTACTGATAGAGTGGCTTGGTGCGCACCTGGCAGCCAGACAAGGTCAACCCATCACACATACACACATGTGGAACATACTATACACTCTATAGTGAAAATGTGGGAAATCCCGAGGCAGAGGTGGCAATTTTTCAGAGGTTGCTGAAGTGCCTGTAACAGCTTTGTCAAAAGACTTTGATGAATCCAATCAAGTTATTTAAGTGCTTGTCCCATCCTGTAAGGAAAATTTGTATTTTAGTGGCTGAGCAGGATTAGCTTCTTCCAAGCTCAGGAAAAGCACTGTGCGGCAGGAAGGGGCCTATCTTCACGCCTTGGTGGTTCCCACCTTGGCAAAACTGCCAGAAAATCCAGTTGCCTAAAAGCCAAGTGTACTCTGGACAGCTGTGATTTAATCTGAGAAGATCCTGCTGCTGACACATGCCCAGCATCTTCAAGACCCAAACCATCAGCCATTGGTTAGGCAGCAACCCTGGCACCTGCATCCCAGGGCACCAGTTGTCTCAGGCTGGTTCCAGCAGCAACAGCTTTGGAGAACAAGGACTGGAGTCACCATGACTCTCACAAGGTGGCAGGTGATAAACAACTGAGGCTCCTCAGAACAATCCCTGCCAGAAAACAGGGCGTCAACATTTTTTAGTCATTCAGACAAAATCGGTTAGGACGGGAGCAGATCTCAGGAGATCAGCTAATCCAACCTCCTGCCCAGCTGCCCTTACAGCACATCTGAACAACAGCTACTGAACATTTTCTTAAATAACTTCCAGAGATGCAGATGCTTCTCAAAGAGGCCCAGTGTGGGGCAGACTGTTTTGAGTGCTTTGGAGAGCTAGAGATCAGGACCGTGACTAGTTCATGCCCAGGGCCAGGAGCCATTTGAGTCCCCAGGGATGTCCCAGTGGCTGACCTACAGCCACACACGACAGGTTACAAGTTCAGCAGCGCAGAGGCAAGGCTGGATCTAATCCATAATACAAAGTCTGGGAATACTTCACACAAGGGCACTCCAGAAAAAAAGCAGGACTGAGTCCTAGTCGCAGTGCTGCTGGTTAGTATTTGTCACCCTGAGCAGCTCACCTCTGCACTTCAGTTTCCACACCCTCAAACAAAGGCAAATAGCATGTGCCTGCTTCAATGAGAGCATTTGCCATCATACTGCAAAGAGTTAAGTGTCATTTAGTGTCTTTAGTGCTGTCTAAGTCTGTGTTATCTTCAATAAATATGGATGTGGCAAGATGAACTCACAGCCAAAAAGCTTTTTTATACACTGAATGCCCTGTTTAATGGGATCGGGTGAAACAGCAGCCTCTGCTTAACTCACTCTCACCCTTCAAAGGGTTTAAGCAGAGCTTTCCTTCTGCAGCATGAAATCATGTTGCAACATCAACCACCAATCCCTCTGAGAGCAAATATAATCCCTGCCTTGTCTTGTTAATAAATGCCAGAACACCGAAACAGCTTCACATGGTTTAACCTCCTCCTCTTCCTCAGTCACCAATAAAACCACCTGCCCAATTTTACTGGTAAAACATTTCCTACTGCCTAGGTCACTGGCAACCACAGAATGCTTTCCTCCATGAATTAAAATTGCAATGTATTATGCAAGCAGTTCAACAATGGAGAAAGAGCTAGAAGCCTGCAAGAAACAAAAATAGAGCCCCACACAGAATACACATGACTTTGCATTTTTTTTCTTCAGGATTATAAAAGAACTGGCCTGGCCAGTTGGGTTAGCCAAGATGTAAATCCTTGTGATATTAAATGACATAGGCATGACACAACTCTTTTTACATAATGGCTTTTTACAAATCTGCAAAACATACACAACTTTTACAAATGTTAGCCCTGGTTATTTTTATCTTGTGGCTAAATTCTCACTCCGTAGGAATGCTGTTCCGCCAGAATATCAAATGGTTTATGGGCAAAAACACATCTGGGAGGCTGTGGACCATTTCATGTTTATGGGCTCAGATATTTTCCCCAACAGATGTGGGATCCTCCCGTGGCAAATTTAAGCCTTCTGGCAATAGGTTTCCCATTTGTTGGTTACTTACCTTGCACCCTTGGGATTTCATGGGCTGCAGGTTCAAAGCTGCTGATTTAAATATTAATCAACTTAATTCTGCAGAAGGATTTCTTTGTATTTGTCATGCTGCGGGAGAAGGAGCTCACCCGTTCCAGGCTGAGGGGAGTGGGGGAGTGGGAGGATTGACTTTGGTGGTTATGGGGTGGTTATGGAGGCTCCTTCCCAGGATTTATTGCTTCAGGGGTGTTCTGGGATGTGGGGCTGAGGGATCACAAGAACAGAGAAGTATCCAGCAGGGATGGTACCAGGCAGCCCTAGCTCCAGAACAACCCCTTGCATTGTCTTCCTCCCTCCTGGGATTACACCTGAGCTCCATGGCCACAGGTACAACTCCAGGGTCCCCTTTAGACCAGCATCGTTCCAGCTGTGACTGGCCACCTTTTCTGCATCTCTCTTGTGACATTACCTCCTCAGCTGCTTTTGTTACCTGCCTTTTCTCCTGGCCCCTTTTTCCCCAGCCCAGTGCAAGGGGACTCAGGCCCAATCTGCATCTAGTCCCATCTTAACTCCACAAACAAGCCTACAGTTAGAGCATCATCTGGGACCAAAAATGTGGTGCACTGTGCACCACCCCTCAATCCTCACCCCCCAGCTTTTGTGCACCTTTGGCTTGTGCTGTAACTCTGAGGCAAGTACCAGGTTGGACGCCTGCCCAGGGACATGCCCTGCACCTGAGGACACTTTCCAAAAAGGAGATAAATCAAATGGAGTCCTTGTCCTCAAAAGTGGGACCATTGTCCCACTCTCCAGCTGGATTTATGCTGGGTCTACCAAGCAGAAGGTGCAACACAAATGTCCAGTGAGAACTCATGGGCTTCAGCACGAGGGTGCAGCATGGGAGCAACTTCAGGAGGGGTCTTCCCTGGGCCTCTACATGTATTACAGCTAAATAACTGGAGGAGAGGCCATCTGCTTTTGCCTGCTCTTCTCTCTGTATCTTATGTCACCCTTTTCCTGTAACTCTTTTTGCATGGCATATCTCCTAGAGTCCTAAATTGCACAACAAAAGAATTCTGGACTGCACAAATGTATTGGTCTGCAGGTGGGACTTATATCCTGAAAAAATTTGTCCATGCACTCACTTCCTACCGCAAGGCAGCCTAGGGAGCACCGGCGTGCAATATTTGGTTGTTGCACAAACTCCAGGAAAGCATTCCATGAACTAGACACCTTTAGGATTAGCCTGGTGCTCCCTTTGCCTATTACAAATCCTTTCATTGAAGCATGTGACGTAAGGCCTGATTTTAGGGTCAGAAGCTTTTGGTCTAAGCTGTACATGTGGCATTGCACAAGAGGATGTACAAGGGAAAGAAGCAAACTGCATGGCTGGACAGTGATAGGTTTTTTGCTGGACCTTTAGTTTGGAAAGTTTTACCTCTGGTTTTGAAGTTTTTGCTAATGATCATCTCACAGACTTTATTGATTTTCTGTGATCTTTGGTCATGTAATTATTAACTACTGTCAATTTGTTTAATATGCCTGTTGCTGCTCAACAGTCTGAGTACTACAAACCTTAACCCAAATAACACAGGGTGACTTTTGTTTGACAGGAGCCAGTGAGCATGTTTCTGCTCCTGTGTGATGTGAATCACAAGCAAAATCAGAAAATGTGTGTCTGGAGTTAGCTGTATAACAGCAGGGCTGCGTTACACAGGTGCAAAATCCTCTGCTGAAGTCAAGCAGGGGACTTGGAAGACAATGAACACCACCAGCAACGATGGGGTGTTCACCAGCCTACTGCTGGACCTTGCTTACTCATTGACTAATTAAAAAGAGCTGCCAAACTGGTGCTTTCCCCCTGCCCTCACTGCAGGCTGTGTTTCAATCGCATTAGAAGGCAAGGAGAGGTTTTCAGGATTTCATTTTGCTAGACGTTGTTTTGCTCTGCTGTTTGCTGAGGGCAGGGGCCAGCCGTGGGAAGGGGCAGCAGTGGCCGTTGCTCCTCAGGGAGCACCACTCCATGCAACTGAATCACATCCAACATGGTCCTTCCCTGCTGCCACAGACTCCCTGGAGGCTCTGTCAGGTCAGGTTTGTCTAAAACCCACGAGAGGCTGCTCCTCATTGTGCACCTCAAGGCAGCTCTGGGTTTGGGGGACAGCCTGGGCCCCGATGCAGCCCTCACCACCCCATTGCACACTGGGGCCATGGCCACAGTGCTGAGTCCTGCTGCAGAGTGCAGGGACAGGATGGGCCGTGCTGGTGGCACAACAGGTGCTTGTGGGGCCAGAGGAAGAAGTGGGAGAAGCCCCCAGCTCCCAAACCACCACCCACTCGGGCTGCAAGCACCCCAGCCCAAGGGTTTGTCTGACAGCTGTGAGGGAAAGCCCTTTTCGGGGTGTGGGTTCAAAATCTGTATGTAAGTGCTTACTTACGTAAGTATGTGTACATGTCATGTCAGCACTTCCTCCTGTGCTGTGCCATGTGCTGTGGGGCGGGGGCTCGCCTGGTGAGCCCGCCTGCTTGCATCCACATCCTACAGGTGTGGGGACAGAGCCCCTCACCACCAGGGCAAGGCACGGTCTCTGCTAGGTTTCCCTTGGGACAAAGCACCTGGAGGCATTCGTCCATCCCTTGCCAACCCCTACTGCTGTTTGATGTGCAGGGCTTTTTTTTTTTTTTACACAGAAACAGTCCAAATAAGTACGTCGCAGTTAAGATGACTCATGGCTCCAGAATACATTCCTCTAGATTTTGAAAGGAAACTATAATCTGATTTTTGAAGCCTGAGCAGCCACACTGTACGCTCCAGACAAGCCTCAGTAACTTGTAATCACCCTCTGGAGATTAAGGCAACTGTTTAAAAATATTTATTTCAGGGTGAGAAAAACAAAATTATCCTGGCCAAACAGATGTGAAAGCACTGAGTGAGGATGGCCAAAGCGATTTTCTGTGCAGTAAAGCCATTGCACGGCACTGTGAGCTGAAGGACCAGTACTTTGCAAGCACCAGCCCATCAAACACAGGGACCCAGGGGTGGTCCTGGCAGCCCCTGCTGTCCGCCAGCCACCGCGCACCTCACAGCACCACGGGTCAGGGTCCTCATGCACCTCCATATGCCTTCTTACACATTCCCATTTTCTGCCCAACTTGCACTGAAGGGAGCAAGAAAAACTCTCCAGCACCCATTGGGTGCTTGGGGACATCACTGCCTTAGCCCCACTGTGTCTACACCATGGGTCTGTTGTCATTGCTTAAATATTTGTTGTTGGCAGGAGGGCTCAGCCTGTGCCCACCCTGTGCCTGCTTGCACTAGTCCATCCCAAGTGCTCAGGAGCAGGAGGCAGCTCTTAGCTCTTCTGGTTTGGTAGCATTTTCTACTCCCTTGGCAGAGGCCCAAGCTATGACAGCAGGAGTGGGGTGACAGGCGATCAGGACCCTATTTTTCTACAGTAGCTGTGGAACCAAAAACATGCAGGTGTGAATCAGCTGGTGCACAAAGCCACTCATGTCAATTAAGCTGAAATCCACACTGTTTTAAGAACATCTGCTTAGTGACATGCAGGAGTTTGACAGCACTGAACTAAGGTTCAGTTTTTGCTTGCTAAGGGGCTTTTACAGACGTCTTAAATCTCCCTGGCAAGGTTTGTTGGAAAATGTGCTGTGAGGACAGTGATCTCACAGCACGAGGCAATGGATTAGCCCATATCCTGGAGCCGTAGTTACCACCTCTGGCAGTCTGGCACATGGTTGCAGAACAATTGGCACATAATGCCATGGCACGGAGCAGGTCTGCAGTGCCAGGGTGCTGCTGTGGGTCCCCCTTGGGAGCATGGACCACATGCAGTACTGCTGGCCAGGCCAGCTTCTGTAAGAGACCAGGGTGTGGGGAAGCCTCAGTGCAGGGATCCTGATTGAAGGACCACCATGCATAGAGGACCTCGTGACCCACGGAGCAGCTAGCCCATGTGTGCACTGTGTGCCTGTGCTGGGGTACCCCGTGGCCACAGGACAAGACTCACTGGCTGGCTGTAATATAGGAGCCTTGGGCAGCTCCCACTTGGTACCAGCAATTATGCTGCCAGCGTGGCCTTGCTTTTGACCAAAAGTGCAGCAAGAAGTTGTGATGCCAACATCCTTTCTGTTTGACAGTAGAAATGATGAACAGAGTTGTTATGTTCTAAGAAAATCATGTAACAGCTCAAATGACCAAACTGGGGTCATTCCCTCTCTGCAGAGTGGTCTGCCTGGTGTGCTGTGTGTGGGTACGCAGCTTGGGGTTCCTGGCATCTAAAGGGACGTAAGACTATCTGTGCTGTTTTATCTTTATAGTGTTAGACCTAACAAACAGCATTTTAAATAATACTTTACAGAGTCTGAGTGCCATTCTTATGGGGACTGCCATGGACCAGCACCTCCTGGTGCACATCAGGTACTGGGTGCCAGGCTGGGAGGAGGCACACTGCTCCCATGAACAGGGTGTCCTGGAGTGACAGGGGAGCAGCCAGGCTTTTCCATGGAAATTTAACCCAGGATCAGTCCTAAAAAGGTCATTTTTCCAAGCTGGCATAGCACTCCTGATAATAACAGTAGTGTCTAGCCCACGCTTGCGCGCCATCCTCCATGGAAACAGGCAATAAAAGTGCCTTTTCTGATTTTCAGCATGGATGAATGTTCCAGTTTCTAAAAAATGAAAGATATCATGAGGAGTGGTCAATAAAGAAGCCCCAGCATCTGGCAATCCACCTCTTCCATAAAGCCTCTAGTGTCCATATTCCCTGTACCTGGTCACGTTTATTTTTGGATCAGTCCATGTGATGTTAAAGAATTTCCCATGCAGAAGTGTTATTACACCACTCTACTGCCCGCATGACATAAAGGGCAAAACTCAAAATTATGATAAAGCTGATAAATAATAGATGGGATCTTTAGCTGTCACTGCTGACTGCTCTCTGGAAGCCAGGAAAGCACTCACCAGAGTGACCCAGATTTTCAGCTCATAAAAGCCTTGCCTTCAAGGAACTTAAATCAAAATCAGAACAGCAACTATAGTAATTACACCTGCTACCATTGGCTGCTACCATTACGATCAACTTCAACTGCCAGAATGCAAGAAATGAAACAAAAGAAAACAACAAACAAAAGAAACAACAACAAAAAGAGAAAAGGAATGAAAACCCCTTGAGAATTTTTTTCAGTAAATCTAATCACTGCACTGAGATGGTATAAACACATTTAAAGAGGCACTTCTGTTCTGTGGCTTAAGGAGGTTTGTTCCTGACCCTCTAGCTAGGACATATTACTCATTGTGCTGTTCATGTTTATAGCAGGTTCGTGCCACATCATCGCAGGAGGAAAATAAGATCCCCTAAAATAATAAAATTTCCAAGGGGAAAAATGTTTCATCTTCTGTCACTTCTTGCGTGTAGAGTTACAGAACGATTACTCAGCAGAGTCTTTCTCTCCTTCACCTTGTGTATTCAGTACAGTTGTCAGGACACTATGACTATTCCGATTTACTGTGCCTCTGCATGGCACAGCGAGTCTGTCAGTTCCCCTGGTATCTGTCCAGCTCTTCTGTCTCATGACAAAGGAAATTAAAAATACAGGGCAGTGCAAGGACCACATTTTGGCAGAGGAACTCAAGGACAAGCAGAGGATCTGGAACTGTTTTGACTTCTTTTCCTCTTTACTGCTTCACTGTGCTTCACTTCCTGGCACATTGCAATTTGAATCTTGTAAGTATTACAGTAAAACATTGCATCACATATACTGATAAGATTGTATGGTAACTGAGGAAGTGCAAAACATCTTAAGACTTTCCATAGTCTTCATCCCAGAAGAGGTTTTTTTTCCCCCCACAGTTACTTTATGACTAAGTTCAGGAGGAGGCACCCATATATTGAAATGAAACTGTCCTGAGCTTCTGGGAAATCAGGCAACTGCTGACGGTCTTGTAGGCTCTGCTGCAGGCTGCTGGGGTGACACACCCAGCGTGTCAGACCCCCACTGCCCTAGGTCCTCAGTTGCCCAAAATATGCGAGTATCAGCTTATGTGCCAGCTGGCGTTCTGAGAGTTTAATTTATTGTTAATTAAAAACATTAAGATAAAAATGTAATGTATAGAGTTTTATTCAGCAGATATTTATACTTTTTGATAGAAATTACTGTAAAGTAGGTCACAGACGAAACAAAAGAGAGTTTCTAGTGTAATGATAATACTCTTTCAGAATATAGAACACTGCAAGTAAGACCAGATTTCAAACATATATGCATCAGTGCAGCTTTCATTAAAATGCTGTGGTTGAGGAAATTTCTTAGAGCAAAAAAGAGCAGATAGATGGATTGATTCTGTAATAGCCAATAGTCATAGCTAGAAAGAGACGAAAATTTTCTAGTAGAATGGCGTGCATGGGAAAACACAGTTGTATTGAAACCCAGATATTTCAGTGACATTTCATAGGAAAAAAATGTAAAAACGTACTTGAGTAAGGCTGGAAGTTCTATTTTATCACTGCCAGATCAGAACATTTTTATTTCATAGTCTAATAAAAATATTTCAGCACTCAAAACATTCACATTCAAAACATTTCAGCATTCAACATGAAAAATTTGAATGCATCCAAATCTTTTAAAATTGCAATCTCATTCTGATTCTTTAAATTACGGACCTTAGTGAAAAAGACCTGCAGATTCTTGCCCTGTGTTCAGTGAGTGAGCTGCCTCTGCTTTGTACCACGTAGCTCAACACAGTGCTCAGAAAACCAAAGTTGACCGTTTTAGCAACATGCACTAAAGCCTTCAAGTTGAAAATTACACACGTGTGATCGTGAGCTTCTTCACTGAAATGCCACCCAAACCTAGCACTGCCTGAGGAACCTTATTCTTTTCCCACAGTCGTAAGAAACATTTCTACTGCAATATCAAAGCGCAAACCCTGGATCAGCCTCTGCTTTGCAAAGTTTTACCAGATTAGCTGTTTTGGCTAAGAGTGTAGGTCAACACAACTCTCTCAGTCAACACTAGAAAATTTTCAGAAAAAAATATTGTTGTTCTAGTTGCAGAAAAATACCATCCTTGCTGACAGAGTGCTGCAGGCATGTCCTCATTGCTGGTGCGGCCTCAGGCCAAAGACCACGGCCCCTCCCTATCTGGGCCTTACATCGCTGAGGTTGGATCAGGCCAGCAGCTTCTGGTGAGCAAATAAACTCCAGAAGTGAGGCCGGAATGACCTTTCTTCAAGGAGTCTGAGTGGAACAGTAATGAGCTCAGCTAAAATTTTTTGTGGAACCACCGGTGTTGCAATAACAACAGAAAAACCCTCTTCTCTTACCTGCTGGGGTTTTGTAAGCCCAGCTCGTGTAGCCAAGACCCTGCAGAAGTCATACGTGATACAGCCACAGCTCAGACCTGAGGTCCTGGCCAGTCCTTTGTAGCAGCCTTCTTTATGATCAGTGTGGGGTCTCCTCCTCTAGTCCACTTTGTATTTCTTCAACTTCACCTACTAGCACCCAGCCAGTAGCCTGTTTTGCTGTCAAAAGCCAGCTGCAGGTGACAAGGTTTGGAACTGATTAAGTTCATCTTTAGAAGACAAATGTCCAAAACTTGAAGGTACCACGCCAGGTGACCAACCTAAAGTACTACAAAAATGTGGTCACACAATCTCTACTCCAGACAAGAGAGACCATCCCTGGTTCTGGGAGAGCAGGCAGCCTGCGGGGAGGGGAGCAGCCAGGCTGTAGGAAAGCAAAGGTTGAGCTTTCTGCAAATAAACTTTAAACAGAAAAAGGTGGAACTGCTCTCCTCAAGGAAGGGGAGCCCCCTCGGCACGCCTTATCCCATTCTGATGGGTGTGGGCAAGAGGATGCAGACTGAAACCAGGCATCAACAGGGACTGACTCGTGGTCTGTCACTGCCCACCAGATGCCTTTCTGGTGACCTTTAGGCTATTATGGAGATAAGAAAGATCCCTGTGACCTTTCTGTTAAACAGCAAAGGCCCCAGCAACCAGTTTGGGTTCTTCCTCAAGTGGACGGTGGGCACTCCTGATTTCTCAGACATCTGTGAGATCTAAACTATCTCCATCTGAGTGTTCCTCACTCAGGGGTTTTTGCTCCAAGACCTGTTCCTGCTACAAGAAATTCTCTGTGCCTGTGTGGCTATAGCATGAAGCATTGCCATGTCAAAAATAATTGCATTTACGAGTAAATCTTCTTTTACTGTAGGCAATACAATGTTTTCCTACTTCTTACATGGTCTGGGACACCAGTTGGTGAGTTAGTTGTCCTTTAATTGACATGAACAAAGGCATGCTCATTAACTGACAGGGTTGGAGCAGTAGATGGATCCTCAGCTGAGGAAGCACCTGTTGGCAGAGCTGAAACACTCTGCAGAAGAGAGGGAGAGGGCAACATGCCAGAAGCAAGTAGAGCACAGGTGTCCTGGTTTTGGCTGGATCAGAGTTAATTTTTTTCCTAGTAGCTGCTGTAGCACTGTGTTTTGGATTTAGGATTAAAAGAATGTTATAACACACTGATGATTTAGCTGTTGCTGAGCAGTTCTTGCACTAAGTCAAGGGCTTTTCAGCTTCTCATACTGCTCCTGCCAGTGAGGGTGGGGGTGCGCAAGAAGCTGGGAGGGGACACAGCCAGGACAGCTGACCCCAACTGGCCGAAGGGATATTCCATACCATATGGTATCATGCTGAACTTGCTGAAAAATAAAACTGGGGGGAGTTGGCCAGGGGCAGCTGCTCGGGGACTGGCTGGGCATCAGTTAGCAAGTGGTGAGCAACTGCATTGTGCACCACTTGTTTTGTATATTATTTTTACAATATTACTATTCTCCTTTCCTTTTATGTCCTATTAAACTGTCTTTATATCAACCCACAAGTTTTACCCTTTTTCCAATTCTCTCCCCAGTCCCACTGTGGGGGAGTGAGCGAACGGCTGTGTGGTGTTTAGCTGCCTGCCAAGTTTAACCACAACAGCAGGAGACAACAATTATTGCAAACAGTCAGTTTGGGCTCCTTTAGCACCTTCTCTCTTCACAGTAAATCCAATGCTACCTTAATATTTTTGTGCATGTTTTCTTACTGCTAATCTGAATAGCACGGAATAGGTCTATCACTGCTCCCACGAAACAGAGCTATTTACTTCGAACTAGAAAAAACCCCACATATAGAGCCCCTACCCCCTATTGTTACAGCCTGAATCCTTAGACAAAAGGAGAAATTCAGCCAGGAATTACTAAATAGCTTGCTTCGTTGGGGGTTGGTTCTGG
This sequence comes from Pterocles orientalis, assembly GCA_011057875.1. Taxonomy (NCBI): domain Eukaryota; kingdom Metazoa; phylum Chordata; class Aves; order Pterocliformes; family Pteroclidae; genus Pterocles; species Pterocles orientalis. The sequence goes on along the minus strand of WKFP01015235.1, from coordinate 1,122,313 downwards.
TTTTTTAGGGTGGCTGAATTCCCTTCACCTTTTTGCTCAGTTCTGCAGATTCTTCTGAACTTCAGAGCCAAAAGCCAGCTACGCAGGCCAATGTACCGCAGGAACAAGAATGCAACCAAGAGGGATCCTTTGACAGCTAATGCTGAAATTACAACAGCAACCACTTCGGTTTGCTTTGAAAAGCCCTAAGTGGTGTTTTTGCTGAAAAAGCACATGTAGTCAAACTGGCAAGTCTTTCCTAAATCTTCTAAATTGTTGCTTCATTTATAAATCCACTCAAGACTTGAAGTAGCAGAAAGCATAAAAGTCGTGATGGTCCTTGATAGCTGTGTTGGACTCAGATGGAGAAAATGCAGCCAATACTTCCCACATACTGGCTGGGGCAGAAAGATGAAGGCAACAAGCCATCTCCAGGGCTAATGAAGGGACCCTGTAATTCATAATCAAATTAGGGGCTGGGTTCTCATTGCATGCAGTAGAGCAGGAACATCTCCCTGCCCTCACCTTTCACACCTCCAGCTTTCATGGGTGGTCAGGGATAGTTGTACAAAGGATGCCCAGCACAGAAGGAAGCCTAATCCCCATCTTTGCCTTTCAAAACACTTCTCTCCCTCTCTCTTCCTAGAGACCAGGACTCATTAGTAGGTGGAACCTGTATCTTCCCACGTAGAGCCCAGGCTTCCATGCTTCCATGTTTTTGTAGAGGTACCCTTTAATTTTCATAGTTTTCAACACATTATTCCATCAGTTGATTAACTTTTATCTTCCAAATGACAATATTCCTGCAAGCTGAATAGCTGGGAGAAAATATCATCCTGTGCCATGACCAAGTGATTCAGAGGACCAAGACGCACAGGGTTGTTTCTGAGCTGGTATATGCCAACGCTGGACTCGGGGAATTTAAGAGACGTCTATGGCATTACTTGCAAATACCATTGGAAGAATGAATCAAAAGCATGTCGCAGAAGATGCTTTTAGCTATCGAAACAAAGATATATTTGTGTCCCATGACTAGAAATAAGTGGCCTTGATTAGTCAGCTGGGTTTGCATGGGTTCTTTGTTGGAGTTTGTTCAACTCAAGCGTTAAAAACAAGCAAACAAACAACAACAACAAAACCACAAGAAAGTGACCAAATGGTTCAATACAAGACAGAGGTGACAGCTGGACAACTGTTTCAGCACTGTCCCCTGCAATGTAAGTAGAGACTAATGTTCAGTGACCTTTATTAAATATATTTGTCCAGAGATAAATTCCTATTTGGTGAATGTTCACATAAAATAACACTCTGTTTAAATTTAAAGTGAAAACACAGCAGGAGGTAACTGGTAAAGGCTACAAAGGCTCAGACATGGCCTGCCAAGGGGGTGGGTGGTTACTCCCCCAGTTTCCACCCCAAGGAGGACAGAGGCACTCTGGAAGAACCAGGGGCTGGTTCCTGCCTGTTAATATACCATGTCCCACAAAACCCTACTTTTTTTTATCTTTTTTAAAGATAAAAAAACCCACAACACCCACACATTTGTGACATGCTAGAATATGGAGTTACTGCAATGAGCTGGCTCTTGTGCAACGATGCCTGGGCTGGGCGATGGCCCCTTCTGCCATGCGTGACTACTGAGGAGCATTTCTGCCTCCAGCTACTGTGCTTCATTTCTGCTACACCTCATATGCCACCTAGTGGCTTCCGAAGTGGAAAATTCCTCATTAAACATTACTTTCAGACACCACGCTTCTGCCAGTTGTTCCATGTGTGTCCACCTTGCTATTCAAGAAGCAACCTGAGGTGCTGTGCACTGCAATGCACCCCTGGCACCACTGCAAACCTCTCCTGTGACGGCCCATCCTAAGAGCCACCTCTCATCAACCCCAGCAAATTCTCACACTTCATTGCACCCTCAGAGACCCCCACAGGAAATTTCCACCACCTTGGGCTTTGCTTATGGGTGTCCCCTGTTTGCCCACCATGTTCAAAGCTTTCCCTGAGCCCAACCCCCTTTGGCTGCCCTCCTTACCCCTTTGTCCCACCACCTTGACCAAATACCTGGTGTGGGAGGAAGCGGTATTTTTTTTTCCAAGCATTCAGTGGTGGCAGACACTTGCCACAAAATTTATAGGTTAGTTAAAATCCAGGTTTTTCAAGAAAAAAGTTAAACGAGAAAGGTTTAAAGTGGTCTTCCTCTTTTCCTCTTAACAAATTCTTACAGGGGCCAGGAATGATTTTATTGTTCAGCTCAACAGTTAAATTGAGTCCCCTACAGCCATTTTCATTCAGACAAAAGATATAACACCATAGCTTTATGGTTAGGCTGTTCCTCTGAGGAACAGTAAGTTTTGGTTACAAACTATGTTTTGCCTCAAAAAGAGTTAATTCGATTAGTCTTGCTCCCTTCTCAGGAGAGTGGCCTAACCACTGTGTTAATAAATACCTCTGTGCCTCGGTCAGCCCCTAAGTGATGCCAGCAAAGTGACATGGTGTCTGCAGAAGAGGTCAATGGAAACCACTCGAGGACTGCCAGCATCACAGTGACTCGGGATGAGCCCATCTCCATCCAGGGTGCCTTGTCACAGGACACAGAGCGTGTATTTGCAGTTAATAATGGAAAAACTTTATTACCACTGAATTTGGGCAATGGGCATCCAAGTCACTCCAAGCAAATAAAAGATCTGGACCGGATCCAGGTTATCTCCAACACTTTCTTTAGGCAGAGACAGCAATAAAAAAGAAGCCACTTTCCCTAAACATTCATTTCTTGTGTTTCATTGCAAATCATACAAACACAAAAACATAGAATGGTTTGGGTTGGAAAGGACCTTAAAGATTGTCTAGTTCCAATCCCCTGCCATGGGCAGGGTCACCCTCCACTAGCCCAGGTTGTTCAAAGCCTCATCCAGCCTGGCCTTGAACACCTCCAGGGATGGGGCATCCACAGCTTCTCTGGGCAACCTGATCCAGTGTCCTACCACCCTCACAGGAAAAAATTTCTACCTAATATCCAATCTAAATCTACCCTCTTTCAGCTTAAAACCATTACCGCTCGTCCTATCACTACACTCCCTGATGAAGAGTGTTTCCCCATCTCTCCTGTAGCCCACTTTAAGTACTGGAAGGCTGATATAAGATCTCAACAGAGCCTTCTCTTCTTTAGGCTAAAATGCTAGAAAACAGTCCATTTTGAAAGTGCCAGGTGTTTCCTTTTTCTGGAACAAACTCTCTGACTTTTCTGGGAAAAAAAAAACACAACCAAAAAACAAAAAAACCCAACCTCTTTCAACATTTCTGACATGGTTTACCATTTTTCCCTTTCAGACCATTTGGAGAAATTACTTTGTGTTTATGAATGGCCACTGCCAGGCTTCACCATGGACAGCAAAGAACGAACCACGCTGACACCCCTAATATAATTTGCCCCTTGCCAGTGTAACCAAGCCGAATACATAAAACAACTGCCCAGAATGAGAAGGGCAGAAGTGCTCCTTTTTTTCCCCTTCTCCATTCTTGTTTTCTCCTCCTTTTTTTCCTACATTATGATATGCTCAGCACCTGATCTTGAATTCTGGGCCTTTCAGATGAACTCCAGAACAACCATCAGAAAGTGAGGAAACACCATGGAAAGATCCTTAGAGTGCAACCTTCCCTCTTTCCCCTGCTTTTTCTAAACTACTTCTTTATCCAGCCACACTTCAAGTTAACATCTCCTCGCAGTCGATTTAATTACTCAGTCCTGAAAGTCAGAAGATCTTCAAGGTGCACCCCACTTCTTGAAGCAGTACATGCCTCCAGCCATTAACTTCTTAATCCACGGCCCCCAGCTCTGCTTTGAACAGCAATCTGTTTGTACAGTGCCATGTGCCTTTGTGCCAGTATATATAACCAACTATAAACTTCAGTTTGTTTTAAAACCCCAAAATGCTGAATCTTTACAGCGGTTCAGGGGTATTGTGCTTTTAGTGTATCAGCCCCCCGGCATACAGTTGATGTCTTGCTTTCTCCTGCATTTTTTAAGATTGTTTTATCCAAATAATATCTATATAAATATTTAAACTGGCACTTGAACCTATTTTTGCTGTGGTCCTTATCTGAAATCTGGTTTGAATTCAGGTGCTGACCTCAGGTGCTATGCATCACCAGAGTCTGAGGGCTGCAAGAAACGGTCCCGCCCTTCAAGAACTGGTTCCTCACTGTGCTGAAGGCAATGCAGGTGAACTTACACCACAGACTGCTGCCCTGTGGCTTGGAGAATCAGCCGTACTATGCAAAAGTCACGCAGTTGTACTTCATCAGTAGATGGCCATCCAGGTGCTCATGTCTGTGCAGAGGAACTGCAGAGCAAACCCAGCTGGAGCCCCTGATCAGGGCAAGGGACAGCAGAGCCCAGAAAGCATGAGAGGAGGAAGCAAAACTGATTTTAGGTCTTTCCTACTGTAGGAAAGCCAAGGAGGGAGTGATGTGCGTGTGCTCAGCAGCTAGAGGGCAGGCTCATTTTTCCTTTAAAATTTGGTAAACCCTTCCTTGCGGCTGCAGTGACTTTTCAGAGTATTCAACAGAAGTGACTAAGCCATAAGTCACTCAGGGCTAATTGGAGAAGTCTTCTGTGTGTTAATTAGAGGAGAAAAAAAACCAACACAACACAAAACCCAAAAAAGAAAATCACAGATATACAAAACTGATGGTTGCTTTGAAAGGCTCGGCTTCTGCCAGCCAGGCCTATTTCTGACAGAGTGGAGGGGCAGGAATCATGTCCAAGATGGAAATATTCCACAGATGTGGCCATGTCTCATTGCAAACACCCCACAAAGAGCACATATTGGCCTCCCAGGCTTCCATGACGGGAAGAACTAATTGAAAGGATCTACAAATAGCACTCATGAAAGCACTCCAGAGGAATAACTTCCTTTTTTTTCTAGGATTGTTCTTTTTTTTCTATTCAAAAAAGGACTAGCAAGACAAGGGGACATGCAAAGTGAGCTAAGCAGTCTCTGTAGAGCTCGGTCTCAAGTGAGTTACATATTCCATAATGCAAAATTTTCCATTATTTGCTGTAGCCATAAGACTCGGGAGCTTGGTTGATGGTGGCGAGCGCGGCTGGAGCCATCATCCAGGTACCCACCCGGCACTGCTGGGTGGAAGGCTGCCGGGCCGGGAGCTGCTCTATGGCTGTGTGCCTGCTCAGAAGGGCAGTTTTATGTCTTTAAAGGCAAATTCTCCTTCTCTTTGTTTCTCCTTGTAAGAGCCATTGAAAAATTGTTTGTCACGGTATTGCTCTTTGCAGTAGACGCATCCTTATCAAAGTATAAGGGGAGACCATTACACTGCCTAGCATCAATGCTGTCCAACTGTTCATACAACTAAGGACTAAACCATGTAACACTACATGTGGTGCCCAAAAGTTAACATAGTTATGGGGGTTCCACCAACACAGAGATTCACGTTGGTGGAAATGCCAGGCAGTGCCAGCCTGGTGCAGAAAAGGGAGATAACATCATGTGGAGCAGGGGAAGGATTTGAAAGCTCCCAGCATACAATAGCTACCTTCCAAAACAGCAGGCAGAAGCTTAAAAAGCAAACAGATATTTGGAGGCATTACATATTTTTCCCCCGTCTTGCAGCAGTCCTTGCACCTCTTCATCAAAACAACCTCATGGGTACCCTTGCTGGGCACCAACATGGGGGAAACCCACTGGAGAAGCAAGGCTTGGTCAAGACCTGGACACTTGTGTGAGCCAAGCAGCACCTAGAAATCAGGAAAGTTCCCAGAGGTACAGTCCACTGAAAAATAAACAGTCTTGCATGGGTGGCACGCTGCACCGGGCTGAATCATGATAGGCACAGTCCTCTGTAGGTACGGTCACTGAGGAAATGGTTCCTTCTGTTGCACTTCCTCCTGCACATCTCCAAATGCAAAATCCTCTGGGCTCTAGCATGGACATCTGATGTATGAAGTATTACTCATTTCAATAGAGAAATGCTTGAAAGAGATTTGAATTTGGATAATTAAGATGACATTAGAAGTCTGGAGAGCCTCTGTCCCTTGGAACAAAGAAAGCCACGAGAAGTGCTCATCTTCTCCCTGCTCACCAGCCAGAAGGTGGAGGTTTCTGTGAAAAAGCCCCAGCAGAAGACAGGAGGAGAGAGGTGTTTAAACACAGCTATGTGTCAATGTGGGCAGCTGGGAGAGGTGGAGCCGTGAGGAGACAGCCTGGTGGGATGGCTGCCCCTGCCCTCCTGTGCCCTGCCCTTCCTTTAGGATTATGCTCGCAGCTGTGTTTCAAGTGACACAGTTAAAAAAACCAAAAGCTTGATGGCAGCAGGAGCACCTGACTTTTGGCAGGCTGCCACTGCCGGAGAGCTGCTTCTGGCCCCGTCCTGTGGCCCGGTCGCTGCTGTGTTTGGATGACATTTTATCTTCCTGGTAGCTTTTGCCTCTAGGTTGGTATGGCTCCAACTTGCTATTGCACTTTTTTTAAGGAGGGTATAAAGCACTTTCTACACATGTAAGGTCGTGTCTGATGAAGAATAAGTAAACACTAATACATAGCACGTTTTTTTCTGGTTTAAAAGAAGTGTAAAACCAAGCCATGAACAGAACAGGAACATTTCATCTTGAATTGTGTGGACAAAAGAGATGCAAAAGTAGGACTAGAGGGCAAACCTTCTGCCTGTCATCACAGCCAGCAACAAGGCCTGACCTCAGATTTAACACTGTCCTTATAAATAGCCCTGGTCTAAGCCTCCACCTAGAAACACAGGAAAAATAATATAAACTGGTGCCCAGTGAACAAATTTTCCGTACTCCCAAATATGAACCCAATGACAAACAGTATTTTTCTTAAAGGGGGGGTAAAAAAGAATACCAGCAAGGAAGGTAAGGGGGTGCATTGGTGGTAGCAGCTCCTGCCACTGCTCCTTTTCATGGGCACCTGCCTCCACTCCCCCCGGGGCTCTCCCAGCTCCAGCACCTCTGCTTGATGCTGGAGATTGGCTCCAGGAGCCGCAGAGTTCAGCTGCACAGAGCTGAACTGCCTCTTGCTCAATAGAGGAAATGCTGTGGCAGCTTCTTCCTTTTTATATGTGTACCAAAATCTCTCTTGCCTCCAGCACCCTGCTCCTTTGTTGCAGCCTCTCGCACACGGGAAGCCCTTGCTGGCAGGCTGACACAGCCATTTGCCCTGGGGACATTGAGACCAGGTTAGACAGACAGGTCCATGACTTAGGTTTCTGCTATACATTCTCCACTGATATAACTCCTTTCTACCAAAATAGCTGTAACAAAGCAGAGCACCACAAAACCCAATGCACCTGCCTGTTGGTCCATCTCATTTCATTCTTCTACCCCACCAGATCTCCATGAAACACCCTCCTTTCTCAGGGGTCTCTTCTATGACCCCATCCCAGGGCTGTCCCTTGCCCTGTGCAGTTAGTGACAGAATCACAGAGTCATAGAATGGTTTGATTGGAAGGGACCTTAAAGATCATCAAATTCCAACCCCCCTGCCATGGCAGGGACAACTTCCACTAGACCAGGTTGCTCAAAGCCTCATCCAGCCTGGCCTTGAACACCTCCAGGGATGGGGCATCCACAACCTCCCTGGGCAACCTGTTCCAGTGTCCTACCACCCTCACAGGAAAAAAAATTCTTCCTAATATCTAATCTACATCTGCCCCCTTTCAGATTAAAACCATTACCGCTCGTCCTATCACTGCACTCCCTAATAAAGAGTGCCTCCCCATCTCTCCTGTAGGTCCCCTTTAGGTACTGGAAGGGGAAATGTCACTGGAAGGGGAAATGTCACTTGGGCTGCCTCCCCCCAGGCTCCCCTGCCACCAGCACAGCATGGGGGAGCAGCAGGGGAGCAATGCTGGCAGCAGCAGAAATTATTGACCCAAAGCAACTGCATAACCACAGCAGAAGATCCGCATGCTCTGAAAGTACAAGGTCCAAGCACAGAGGTTGTCCATGCTGAAATCTGCTGCTTAAGGGCAGGAGAGGTACAAGGGAGAGAGGAAAGCACTTTTTGACAAAATGTTTTCAAGCAGCCCCCAAAAGCCCAGCTACCTACCTGCAAGTGTATTTGTGCCTCCCCAACCCCACCCACCCTTTGCCTCCAGCAGAAGTAGCACCAGGAGTACCTAGCCCTGTGGACACTAGAAACTGCTTCCTAGGTTTTGCTGTTGGAAAAGCTCTTGTTTCCTCACTGGAGAACAACCATGCAAGAGCTCTTTGCAGTATAAAATCCAATGCAAAGACAAGGTCCTGGTCTCATCCTCCTGGTGGGCACATCAGCAAGGTGAGCATGGCCACCTCTACCTGCTCCTTCTCACCTTGGTTAGCCCTGTCTGAAGAAAAACCCCTTCCTCCACTGTTTGCACTGGCAGAAGACTTGTGTATAAAATATCTTTTCTTGACAGCAAAGGCCAGCCTTGGGCTGATCCTCCCAGTTCATTCCTGGAAGCCAAGCTGCTGGAAACAACTTTTTGTCAGGACTACCCAGGGCAGATTCAGACCAGTATTAAAGGAGACCAAAAACCTCCTGGCGCCTCCTCATTTGATCCCACTGCGTGGAGTTTCCTAACTCCCCACCTCCGACCTCTAAGACAGTGTCCCTCAAAATTGTGTATAAAATGACAACAGCAAGACACTATTTTTTAGCAAACCTGTCATTGATTATAACAAAATAATCTCCTAGCCCAGAGCCCTCAGTGGAATTATGAATGCACATCTACAGAAGTGGCATGAGAAAGAGCTGACAGAAAAATTGCCTTTATAGCCATCTTCCAGATGGCTGAGATGCTGGAGAGTTTAGCAGTTCACTGTACAGAATTACTTATAACAATAAAGAGGGCCTGATGTCCCCCACAGAGATGCAGAGGAGGACCCGATGGTGGATACAGGAGTAGACTCATGGTCTCAGTACCACACTTGTGACCCAGCCTGGCAGGACATCGCATGAAAGGAGCTACATCTTTGTAGTCAGGTCCCTGGTAATAAGAAGCTTCAGAGGCAAAGACCCAGCTCAGTCCAGGGGAAGCACAGCGTGCTCAAGCCATTTATGATTTGTTTAAATCACAGCTCCTTCTAATGAACCTCAGCTGTGCCCTTGCTGGTGGCAGATTTCCCATGGCTGCAGCACAGGCACAGGCGCAGCACCCAGCAATCGCGGTGCTGTGGGGCAAGCTGTGGATGCAGCCAGGTCTTCGGCTGGGAGAGCTGCTCTCAGTGCACTCATTTCCATCCATCCGTCACAGCATACACAGATTTTCTCACTGGTAGGGAGCACTGCCGGGTGGCGGGATCAATCACAACCTGATCTAGCAGGTTGTTAAGGCAGGAAGGTTTCCATTAGGTCGGCAAGGGTGTTAATTTATAGTATTGCTACTTCTCACCAAATACTTTTCTAGATGAGAGGTCACTCCCTCTCGCTTGCTGCACACTAAGGGCAAAGACCAACAAGTGTTCTGTTCAGCTGTCTCGCTTGATGCAGTCCATTGTCCTTCCCACCCTCCACTGTGGGCTCCTGGCCTCTGCCTCAGGTTGAGCTGCTGCAAACTGCATCAGAAGATTTGTCTGGTTGAAATAAAACCTAAAGAAAACACATATGTGTATGTATTTTTGTTGGCCTAAGAGTGGCTATTTATGGATTTAGTGGTGCAAATGACTTCAGGCATTGTAAGTGCAAAGCCAAATTTTGCAAAAACTGCTGTTTGGACAAGCTCTAAGTTATTGTGCACCAAGAGGTAATCATTAGTGGAGTCTGAATCTACCAAAGCAAAGCTACTTCCCCACTTACAAATGCTATGAATTTTTTCAGCCTTTTGGTAGCAAAAATAATCTTCTCAGATTTGAACAACTGAAGGTTTATTATAGGACTAAGAGCAACAAAACTAACCAGCAATTAAATTAATAATAAATGTATAGAGCATTATCATTTTCATTACATATGCTACAGGAAATTTCTATTAATTGCATCTGAGAGGAGAGATCACTAGTTTCTAACAAAATATTTTAGAGCACAAACTTAACACATAACAAGCTATGCTACATTTTCATATATGCAGCAAGTATCATGAGAATTATCCCTTAAAAATAATCATTTTATCATAACTCATTGGCCTGTACCAAGTCAGCTTTGAAGTTTTTTTCTTTTTGGTGAAGTATGTCTTCATTATTACAAAATGTTAAAGAAAAAAATAATACCACTCAGGTCTGAGATGGACCTGAATGAATCTTGGACCACAAAGAGTCACAGGACTCTGGAGCTGTATGATGCCACCAGGCTCTCCTACCACTGCTTTGCATTTGGTAGAGCTTCTTACATGACATACAATGGCATGGCATGATACAACGATGTAAAGTCATTGTTCTTGTTCCACCCAAGTAAAAGGCAATAGATAATTAAGTGCACTTTTATCCAGAAAGACATGTTCAATCCACTGCTTTTGTTCCATTTTGTTGTGCAAATACAGATGTAGGTTATGGGTAATAAGCCTGCAACAGCAGCTGTTGCAAGCCTGTACTCAAGAGGAGATAAATCAGCAAGAAATGAAAACAGAAACTAAACTACATATAACAGCAATCTCTTTTTTGTATGACACATAGAGATTAACAAGTGACAAGCTCTCTAAGTCCATTAATAAAGCTCTTAGAGATGGGAAAGCACAAGAATATGTCAATATGCTTTGAATTGCTCTTACATTTACACTAACCAGAAGGAATCTCCAAAATGAAAAGATGAATTCCCAAAACAAGAACAGAAAACCACCAGACTCCTCTGGGTGAAAAAAGGTGCAATGGTGCTCCTAATAAATTCCTATTTCATGTGTCAAATTTCAGCCAAAGAATGGATTCTTGACGAGTTAGGAAGTGCTTGAAAGCCTAAGATTACTACAGAAAAGCTGGCACAGCAGTAATTGCTGATGGTTGCTAGTGGAAGTCATTGCAACACCAGCCCTTGTCCCTTTGTGTGTCTTAAGGGACACCTTGTCCCATGGTGTGTTACACCATGTAGAAATAAGAGAATTCCAAGTGGAGAAATATGGTGATGGTGACTGGCTGGTCTGTAAGGCATGGCTGTGTTTGAATGGGGTTATGAGCAACGATGTTGGGCAACATAATAAAAAATGTGAGCAGGCTACAGGAGGTCTGCTCAGACCTGTGTCACTTACCTCAGGTTCTCAGAGATGTGTTCACGTCTGTAGTATGGATCAGTCTGCATGGAGGGAGGAAAAACCACATCATCCCCACGATAAAAATGGCTGTAAAAGACCATGAGATGTTCCCACATGGAGGAGAAGCAAAGCTCTGGAGCCAGGAGCTGGAGTCAGTTGTTGCCACATGCATTTTTGGAATTCCACAGACCTACTGAAAGATTTGTATGTTGTGCAAAAGGATGTGGCAATTTCTGAATGTCATTGAAGCCAACTCTAGTTCCCAGATTAACTCCTTGTCTCCCTAACCTTTTCATTAGAGACAGCTCACTTACAAATCTTTGAAGAGAAGGTACAATGTACTACTTTCTACTTTTCAGCTGAGAAGCCTAACCAGCAGATTAGTCTTTAAAAGTCTTGACCCTAGTTAAAATTGCTTCCATTAGTGGAATTCCATATTATTGCTACTGAAAGGCTTAACTTTGCTTTGCCAGGGCTTCCAGAGAGCTGGGATGTCTACAGGATGAAGACACCACATGACCAACTGTGCTTTACTTGTGAAAGAAAGTAGTGAAGAAAAGTAGTTTTCAGACTGACTTCGCTCCTTCTTGAAAAATCAACACCATTGGAAGACCACAGGCTTCTTATGAAGTTCCTTCCATCATAGGTCATGTTAAAGCTTGTTGGAAATGGAAGGTATTGTTTCCCTATTCATTCTTGTTAAGCAAAAGGGAACAATTAATGTCCTCTATGGAATCAACTATCCAGAACAATAGGAGCCACCATCCAAAATGCAGGCACATGATGCAAGTCTTCCGAGGGAACTGAGCTATATAGGCACAACTCATTGATGGCTATTGCCTGGTAGTACCAACTGCAGGAACCACTAGCTGGAAAAGAGCTTGGAGCTGCGAGAAAAGTGCTTCCTCATGTTAAGCAAAGAAGACAGTGCCTGCGCTTTGTAAATAAACAGCTAGGTTTTGAAACAATCCTGTCAGTAAAGAATTAACTGAAACTATCTAAACTTTGGCTAATCACTAGGGTCAAAAAAGGATAATAAATCCTCTTTTTCCTGTTAACAAAACCCACAACTTTATTTTCTAAGGACTTCAAAAAATAAAAATTACATCATGAGTAATTTCAAAAATTGCTAAATGTTACTTCACTTGCCCAGCAGGAGCACCCCGTCCTGTCCCTTCCCCCTCCAGTGTCTCTCACAATAGGTTTTGCAGCAGTGACAGCTTCCCTCTGGACACAAGGTTTGGTACAACTCCTTTTACCACAATTACAACCATTTGGCAAAGTAGAGTGCTGATGCTGTCAGAAACTACGAAGAAAGAGTACAGCTTTTCTGGATGGTGTAGGCTGCAGATGACAAATGTGAAGGTTGATGGGTCCAAGTGAACAAATCAGAAGGATACTGTGAGTCCTCAGAGTGGGGAAAGCGAGGAAAGGGCAGAGAGGTTAGCAGTGGAGGAATGCCAGAGCAGAGAGCTGCAAGAGGAGGTGAGCAGGGAGGTGACAAGCTTTGATGATAATACAGTTATTGGTAGCAAGTAACAGGGCAGATGCAGAAGAACTCAAGGAGGACCTGATGAGATACAGCAACCAGCCCATATAATGGCAAATTAATTTCAGTCTGGGCAGATGTAAAGCAATGAATACACTTGGGGAGAAGCAGCTCCAGTTTCACACATAAAACACGGTCTCTGTGCTCACAGCTACTGCTCAGGAGGGAGGCCTTGGCACTGCTACTGTAGACACTTTCTTGAAAACATTGAATCACTGCTCAGGAACAGTCAAAGAACAAATAAAGGTTAGGGATTACTAGGAAAGGAAAAGCCAACAAAACAGCCAACATGACTGTGCTCCTGTATAAATCCATCTTTCACCCACCTTGAATACTCTGTGCAGTTCTGCACAGAACGCAGTAGCGTTAAGGGAGAAATGATCAATGTGTTCTGTTCTTAATTTTTCCTATGAGTCTGCTTATGGCCACTGTTGGATGCAGAGCAGATGTACAGATTAGATGGTCTAAACCAGCAGAGCTGTTCTTACCTGGAGCAAGAACAGGTAAGATAGGACTGAAGTAAAGTGGGGATCCCAAAGCGAGGAAAGGTGGCAGCATGTGGCAAAGCAGGAGGTGAAGCTGGGGGTTTGGATGAAACTGGCAGACTTGAACCACAGTCCAAAGGTGTAGGTAAGGAGGCAGAAGAAAAGTTGTAGTTTCAACTCCACCAATGCTCAGGCTGAGCCCAGACATGCCCCACTGTAATCAGGAGCAATGCTTCCACTGACTCCAGGAGATCAAGCCCTAGAGACATAAAGGCAAACAGGCAAGTGAGGAGTTTCAGGGTCAAAGAATATCTCCCAGATACTGGGAGACACAGCACAGGTGAGTCTGTGAAGGCAGAATTTGCAGTTTATCTGTGTTTGTTATCTGTCTGTCAGATCCGAATGGTTTCAGTCCTGATTGGATTCAAGTAAATTTGGAATTTAAAGATATTCCTCTGCAGAGTCTGCATGATCCTAAATAATAACTTCCCTGTAGGTATTGCCCACAGCAGGGGTTTTTTTTCAATCTTTTTAATAGACATTTTGAAATAATTGTTGCCTCTAGTGTTGCCTCTACTTCACTCCAAATGTGATGTAATCCACTAGTGAGAAGTTACGCACTTGTGGCCCCAAGGCAAGGTGCAAGGTCCCACAAAAGGCCAATAGTTTCAATTTTCCTTAAGGGTACGTGGGTTTAAGAAACATGGCCTCCAAGTGTTCCTTTTAAATGGAAGGAACTACTATTCATTAGTTACTCAAAAAACTGATCATTGCATCAATAAGCAAAATAAATATTTTTCTTCCCAGAACTGATGAATGCTTCACATTCCAGTGGACATTCCTAAATATCATGATTCTCTCTTGTACAGACAATAATCATTTTGGGTTATGACCTTGAAATTCGCCTTTCCTATTCTGTGGTTGTGTTTTTCTGTAAGACTGATCTTTGTTTGGTTTATTACTCATACATGCAGTTTCTTGATAAATGCTCACATCAGGGTCAGTATTTTGAGAGAAGAGTCTTTTATTCTTTCAGCTGAAGTAGACAGAATGCCTTTTTGGAGTGCTGAAAACAAAATAATTTTAAGAAGCTGATCTGATTTACTGGGTTAAACTAGAAATGTACCAAATTGCACTGCAGACGTGGCATGGCTGCTGACCTACACTAAGGCTGGAAATCGTTCCAGGCTGTGACAAGCCATGTCTGTTCACGGCAGCTGTGCACTGGGAAATGCACAAAGGAAGTGACTTGCTGAAAAATGTCCTTCAGCTTAAGGCTTGAAAAGATTCCTGTAAAATGTATTGCTTGGGATGAAATTAGCCTCTTGGACCCGAGGAATAGGAATGTCATTTCTTAAACAATTGATTAGGATTTCTCCGTTTTCTTCCAGTGTACCTGGGACAGCATGTACAGTTGGACACAGAGCATCCTCATGAAGAGCTTTACAGATATCTGCCCCATTCAGCCCAGCCAGCCCTGATATTCAGCTTGATGCCACTAGCCGTCAGCAACTCAGGTTGTTTCTGCTTTTCATTATTAAGATTAAAAAAAAAACAACCAATCAAACAAACAAACAAAACCTAGTTTTCAGTAACTTGTCTCTGACACTGCCATTGGACACATCTGTGTGCTCCTTCGTATCACATTTGTTACCCTGCATGCTGCTCAGATACCCACTTTGCAAAGCTGGGCATCTCCGCCTGGACCACACCTTGATCCCCACTATCCAAGGATGTGTTTTGGCAGCAGGAGGTTGCAGTGGTGAGTCTCACCCAGCTTTTCGGTATCTGTCCTCCTGTTTGTCTTCCTTATCACATCTGCTCCTCTTGCACATGTTCAGTGGGGAGGGGAAGCCAGGATGTGAAGACAGATGTTTGGAAAAAGAGCAGACCTACACCAGTGCAAAGCCTCATCTCTGCAGACATTGCCTAACAGAGCTTTTGTTAACAGTTAGGAAGGAGAAACTCATTCAGGCTGTAGTCAAGTGAGCACTTTCCTTTGAAAGGAGTCTCTCCCATCTGTGCCTTCAGTCTATTTTTATGCTGTCTTTATGTCATGCCATCACAAGCCAACATGCAGCTGCACCATGAACTGGCCTGGGGAGCTGATCTGGATGAAAACTCACCCAGATGAAAATAAAACAAGAAAAAAAAGAAAAAAGTTATTTTCCAGCCCCCTCAGTTCTCTGATCTCATTTACCACAGGGCAGTACTAACAGTTGTACCAGCACCAGGGAGGTAACCTCCTCCTGCAGCTGTGCTGACTGCTGCCAACTCTTCCACAAGCAGCAACCCAGGCTCTGCCCCACAGACGTGCTCTGTAGCAGGAATTGAGTTTTCTCCTTTCATTTCCACTTAGACAATTCTGGCTTGCATGCAGATGCCCAGTGTGTCACTTGAGGAGGTCTTGTTAGAAAGCTCACACATGGCAGGGTCTGCCAGCGCTTTCTCCTTGTAAATGCAAAGGCAGTAGGAGAAGTGTTTCTCTGAGTGCTTCTTGCTTCGCTTCTTGCTCTCATGGCCCCTTGGGGAATTTAAGTAAATAGTTTGTACAGGAAAAGTCTTTTGGTAGCTTCCCCCATCTGCTCTCTGTTCCTGTTAACCAGCAGATAGAAGCAGCATTCTCCCCTGCCTTGAAACCTCCAGTCCCAGAGAAATTGTTTGACACTAAATTACTTCCCTTTTAGCACAAATTACTGGGTGGAAACAAGAAGCTGGCAACACGTGATCCGCTTGCCACACACTATGGCTCTGTCTGTTAAGAGATGTGACCTTTGTGACTAATACGGTGCTGGGAGGTACTGGAAGGGTGGGTTAAATCCCTCCCTCCAGCACAGTTGTCATCCTCATCATCTCATCACCCATCCAAGTGAGGAAGCTGCAGTTTCAAAGCCTGCCAATTCCTGCAAGACACACAAAATGTTGGATCAGGTCCAGAAATCATCTGAAGGATGAGGGACTGGTGCCAGGAGGTAACGGCAGCGGTCAGCCCCATGCTGCACTGTCCTCGCATCTGAAGCTCAGTCCCCATGGCGTCAGCAGCCCCACCACTGCACTCACTGTGCACTCACCCCCTGCCTGGGACGGGTGTCCCATGGCTGCATGACACAGGGCTGACGGCTGCAATGACGCCATCCCAACACTCTAGCAGAGTCTCTTTCTGCCCTCTGCCCTCTGCCTGCAGATAACAAGCTCGGAGCTCAGGCATGGACTGGACAGTTTTCTCTTCACAGAGCACATGTGGATGCCAAAGGGTTTTGCAATGTTCGAGGTGGCAGCTCCTGATGAAGTAGAAGCAGCAGCACGAGGCGTTCAAACCACTCTGAAGCTGGACCTGAGGCAGGGAAGTTTTCTTCCACAGGTCTTTGGCCTGGGTGATTCTGTGACAGACCTCACTGTTTGACACAGCAGAACACAAGGAGCCCCTTCCACCGCACACACCCCTCAAACCACCACCAGCCCACCAAAGGTCCTCACCCATAACATCCCACACCAACACTGCACCCTCCAGTCTCCCTCCCTGGGCTTCCTGCCCCTTCCTTGAAGTTCCTTCTCCCCCCCATCATCCCCCACATCGCAGTCTCCCTTCCCAACCCTTGTCCCTCCCCCAATCCTTGCTTTGTGTCCTCCCCTCACCCGAGGACTTCCCCCTGCCCATCCCCTCCTCTCCTTGAGGAGCCAGATCCCACAGCTTCGGGGCAGCACACAGGGCTTTGCCACTGGCTGAGAAGCCTTGAGACAGAAAGGAAGAGGACACCTCCCCAAACCCATGTCCATCCTTGCACACCCTTTGCACTGATGCGCTGAGTCCATGAGTCCATCCACTGATGCCTGGCCATGGCCCCCCCTTTACATCATTTCTGCTTTCAGTGGCTGTGGGCCAGCACCGGGCCCAGGGTGCAGACACAGGGTGCGTTAAAGGGAGGGGCCAGCACTCCCTACAGACAGAAGGAACATGTAAAATCTTATAGGCATGGAAAAATCAGCAGACAACGGAAACTTTTATCTCAGGTATCAAAGTGCATGGCCAGTCAACATTGTATTCCTATCAGGGAAATCTGCAGGAAATTACCAAGCTGTAAATGCTGAATCTGAGACATGGGCTGGGATCCACATGTGCAATAGGCAGAGGACACACAAGCAAGGAGAAGGAAACAGGGAGACAGAGCTGTACCCTTAGCCTCAACTTCCAGATAACACCAACAAGACAAGTTTGGGAACAGTGGGGGAAATCCCCACGGGGCTGGTGTGCCAGTGAGTGCACAAGGACAAGATGCAGGAGCAGCAAAGAGCAACGGAGAGGAGGTGGCAGTGGCCACACTGCTGCTTTTCTCAGCAATGCTGATAAAGGTGAGGCCACAGGCTTGCTCTTGCCCTTGCCAATTGCCTGATAACACAGCACATCCAGCCACTTTCCAAAGCCCAGTTACTCAAAGTAATTGATTTGTGCCCTTCCCCCTCCACACATACTCTCCTGACCTCCAGCAATTAATTACGAACCTCCATGACCTACATAAATGCTCCTCCCTCATTTGCCCGTGGCATTGCCTGGAATCCTGCTCCCCTCCCCATTACCCACAGACAGCCCTGAGGACAGGGGGACTGTGCCTTGCCAGCTGGCCATGGGGGGGATTACCGAGACTCCCCCCTGCTCCCACACATGCCTGGAGGGGTGAGGTGAGCTGAGACACCCCAGCTTTTCAGGTAGGAAAGGCAGAGGTGCTGCGAGTTGCTCTCTGCCCCCTCCCTCCCCATCTGCCCCTGAAGTCCTGCTTTGGGCAGCATCCCTGATTTTATCCACAAGGGAGGGAAAACAGAGGGGGAGGCAGGGGCAGGAGTCTTCCCTCAGGCAGGGCTGCCTTTGAAAGAGATGTGGTGCTGCTCTGGGATTAGCCCAGCGGGAACTGTGCTGCACAAGAAACACAACGCAGATCTTCATCCGCCTCCATTCCTAGAGAAAATCCCAATTCCCTCAAGGCCCACAGGAGTTGTGCTGTTGCCTTCAGCAAGGGCTCGCTTCAGCCTTGCTTTGTTGTCTCTGCAAAACAAGCTTGTGCCACCACTTCGGGTGTATTAATACACACCAAGGCGTTAAGCACAAATGTGCAAAATCTGTCTGGAAATGCATTTTTCACTCTAAAATTAAGACTCCAGCTCCTTTTCTCCAACCAATTCTGAGTAAGACTTTTTGGTTTACAAGTAAAAAGTCCAGGCAATAGAAAGCCAGGTCCTGAAAATTTTCCTAAGCCACAAAACCACGTATGCCTCATGGAAGAAATGCCGTATGCTCCAGCACTGCAAAGTCCTTGCTTTTCCTCCGCCTGCCATTGTGGAATTTAAGCTGTGCAGCGCCAGAGGTGCCACCACGTCCCTGGGGTGCAGGAGCTGGGGCAGGGGCAGGTGGGCTTAGGCTGGGAAATCAGGAACTTCATGTGTTGGGTGCTACCTGGAAGGCTTGAGGAAAAGACCGTACTGCTCAGCCTAACACAGGAGACAAACCAAAGGATGCACAGAGTGACACTACTGTTAATGTGAGTGTGTTTCATCAGCTTCATCAGACCATAGTCTCAGGAATGGAGAAGCAGCATCACGCAGTTCGCCTCATCCCAAAATAAATACAGCCAGGGTTCAAAACAATCTTACGAAAAAAAATTAAGTATTGCCTGCCAGGAACAAATTTGGAAAATGAGCTATTAAAATATTTATGGTATGCAAAGGTCTTTGCCATCCATGAGTCTTCAGGATCATTTTTGAGATTATTATTTTAAGCACTAGAGATGAAAAAAAATTCTGGTTGGCATAGTCTCTTTTTGTTATCTTCAACAGACTACATGGGAGCGTGATAGCACTGGATGTTGTCCTTGACACTAAGCTCCTCCTTGTACTGCCAGCAGTAATTCTCATTATTTTGGATACATTGCAATGTACTTTGCAGCACGCTCAAGGCCAAGGAGACATAGCGGGATTCTCTTGAAATGTTGCATTATTCTACTACTAAAAGTCCTAGGAGTGAGGTTGTGGAAGGAGACTATGCTGACATTTTCACTTTTTTACCACATGTCCAAATAGCATCAATCAAGGAAGATATCCTTAGGAAATATCCCTGTTATGAGGCGCAATTTGTTTTTTAAGTCTATTCTTGAAGCTTTTGTGTCAGGCTTCTTAAATACACAGCAATACATTTGAGGGTCTATTTTTAGTGGTCTTCAAAAGGATAGATTGGAATGTCCCATATTGCACAGGGACGTGTGACAAGCGTGAGCTATGTAAAAGCTCCTGAAACAATGTTCCTGCAGTAAGGATGCTCAGATCCCAGCTCTGTCCAGAGCCATAACGGGCTCAGGAGTAGGGATCAACCCAGACCGTACCCCTTCTCCATATCTCGCACTGTTGCTGCTGGACCACCAACCACGTAATCACCCACTTCTAATTAAGGGGACAGGCGAACTCTGCCACAATGGGCATGACACGCTTATCAGGACACGTGTCCAGTCAATTGCTCAGAATACCTGTGGGTGGCTGTGGTGTCAGAGGCGTGACATTATCCAGATTAGATGAAACTGAGAGACAGTTTTCCAAATATCCAACCTGAAAGAAGAGACGAACAGGATCTCTGCCAAGGGGCTCTGGGCCAGGACTACAGGAACAGCAGCCCCCACCCTTCTTGCAGGCTTCATGTCAGTCAAAACTCCAAGAGTAGCTGGGACAATGGTTTTGCCCTTTATAATAATAGTCATTTAAAAATTAAAGAAATGGTTTTGCAGCTCTGGTTGATAACTAACTGATCTTTTTGTAGGTGGGTGGCAGGGGATGTGTTGGGCTTGTACTGGGCTGCCCCAGGCACAACCTACACGTGGAGGAGTTGGGGACGAAGCAGCCATCTCCCCACCTCCCGAGTTCCCTACCAGTGCTAGAAGGGGTGATGCCCACAGCTTATTCAGCGTATCTTGGTGTTCTCAGAGGTAGGAAGGAAAGTGCTGAGAGACAAACTCATGGGCACGGCTGGCACTGAGGCAGCCAACCAGTGTTTGCATCTTGCTGTTCAACCCTCAAGAGTGTACTCTCACACTTGACACTCCGCTGTCTGTGCAAGTACAGTTTTGCCAGTTCTACAGATTTTATCACAGTTTCACAATATTTGCTTTCTCTTAAAACCCAGTTTACAGAGTCAGGTGGTGAGTATAAACTTCATATTACAGTTCCCCATACAGCTACAACGATATAACAACTCACAGTTCATACAGCTATAAGAGGTTAACAGTATCTTGGAAGATATTTGCTCATCAGTTGTGATAGATAATTATGCATTTGAAGAGATTTGAAATTTGTTTATAAATATGACTTCAAAAACTTTCTACTGAGATATCTTCAACAAACCGCTCAGCTTCACAGTTAATTAAGAAATCACATTTATACATGCATTTTAAAGTGTCAAGAAATTACAGGAGCACCTCCACTTTCATTTAAAATTTTAAATTCCAGAATATCCTGTCTGGGGAGAAAAGACGAACCCTGAAGGCTCAGGAAACAAAGAGCAGAAACACTGTCACACTGGCTATGTTTTATCTAATTCTTTCGAAAACCATGCCATGAGTTTGTTGTTAGATGTATTTTTGACTAAGTGGCTCTGAGGGCTGGTTTGCGAATCATGACCCTACCTCAGCAGTCTACCTTAAAATTTACAGCCCAATAACAGCTGATTTAAGTCTTGGGTATCGTAGAGAAGCAGGGAGTCTACCAATGGCCACTATGTTATCTGATCAGAAAACTTAATGGACTGTGTGTGGAGGATATCCAGTTTACACCTTTTTTCCCTTGTTCTTTTTAAGTAGAACAGGCTATCTTTAATAGGTACACGGGGTGTTTCAGCATACACATGCTGGAAAAGAGCTCCAAACCCAATCTGCCAGCAGCCTTTCCCTGGCTCAGCACCAACTCCTTCCCTGGATGTTCAGGGCAGATCATCTAATCCATGGGCCCCAGCGCATGGTGTGAGGGTTCCCCTTGCCAGGCAGCAAGCTGCCCGAGTGGGTCAGCATCCTGAACAGCTGCAGCCTCAGCCCTTTCAGGTGCTTCAGAGAAAAGGTTCGGGTGCCATTGCTTTGTGATCATCATACCAGAGAGCCTCCTACACAGTATCAGGAATACATTTGATGCTCATTAGGCAATGAGTGATGATGCTTCCTGTATCATAATCCACATTTTTCTCTTCAGAGCTAATTCCTTCCCACATTGCTTCCTTCCAGCTCTAATTTTCAAGGTTAGCCACGCATAGCAATGTGCATTCCACCTTTCCACATGTGAAAAAATGCAAATCCCCCAAAATTCTCATGCAACACCTCCATCACAAATCTGTGCAGATGAGACTGCAAACAGCAGCCTCATGGTAAACATAACTTGGTAGAGATCCCCCGAGATAGCCCGTCCCCTCATACCGAAGTACTCTGCAGAAGGAGCCTGGCTCTGCTGATGTTCAGCTGGAG
The DNA here is from genome assembly GCA_011057875.1 of Pterocles orientalis. Classification (NCBI taxonomy): domain Eukaryota; kingdom Metazoa; phylum Chordata; class Aves; order Pterocliformes; family Pteroclidae; genus Pterocles; species Pterocles orientalis. Next base: position 1,100,630 of record WKFP01015235.1, on the reverse strand, counting down.
CACTCTACAGACAGTAACTCGATTCAGATCTATGAATACACTAACTGTCTCTGCCTGATTTGGGAAGCTGGGGACAGCCTTTCTGTGTATGCTGGAGCTGGAAACAGAGACGAACCCAGGACAGCACAACATGGTTTCCATCTCTATCAATAATTCTTTCGCTCTTGCACACACACATGCTTTTATCCCAACCCATCTCTTCTTCCTCGATTCAAGGAACTTGAATATTCAGCCCTGTGGATCTGGTCCCTGACCATGCAGCTGATTTGAGTTACTTTGAAGTTCAGGTGTATGTAAATTTGGGAATCTAGCTCAGACCCATATCTAGCTAGAAACACTCCTGATAGGAACAGAAAATAAAAAAGGTCTCACTTCCTCCGATCTTCCTTCTGGAATAAGTAATTATTGCAGTGGTAGATGGTCTGTTCCAAATGTTAACACCCCAAACATTGAAAAATTCTCCAGAAAGCACCTCACATGGCATACAATTTCCAGCAAACAGTGCAGAGTGAGCAATCAAAATTTCCATTTGGACAACACCTACCAGCAGCACCTTTACTGCAGTGTGTATGGCTACGCCTTCGCACAACTCATGTTCCACAGATAGCAACGTTGTGTCCAGCTTGAACTAACGCAAGGGAGAAATTTGGATGTTGTTCTGTGAGGGCAAAGTTATGGCCTAACATGTGTAGCAGAAGACTAAAGTAGGCAGCTCAGAGGCTGCTGGGTGCTGACCTTCTCGTTTGCTTCAGCTGTTTCTCCACCTGGTTGATAAGGATCATATGCTCCCAATTAAGCAATGTCTTTTTTTTTTTTTTTATAGTTCTAAGGACAAAGTCTGGGATACCAGTCCGAGAAGCTACTCAAGGGTTTATACAGAATTTATGTCTATATCTAACAGAGCAATCTAGCACTCAACAGCTCAGGGGCTGTCCAGCCCTGAAGGCACCATAAATTCTCCAGGTACTTCCTGGACAATTTTCCTACATACCAGCACTGCTGAGCTCAGCAGAAAGTGCGACAGCCCAGAATTATGGGGTGTTCACCTAGACACCAATGGTGTGCAAGGTCAATTGCTAAAGCAAGCCTGGTATGGTGGAGCCTGGGCCACTGGTGTGAGACCTATGAGAAACTGCATATGGTTAAAGGCCACCCAACAGGGCACATGCACAGAGAACACAAATGTCCTCCTTTCTAGTACTTTCCATCTCTGGAGTATTTAACTTCATAACTTTAATAACGTGCTGGTAATATAATTTCTAACCTGTGTCTATTTTCTAAGTTTTAAAGGGGAAAATGCTTCCTGAAGTCCTGCAGATACCGCCATGTGGCTGGCATCAGTTTGGCAAGGACAGCGTCCATCTGGACAGGCTGGACAAGTGGGCCCATGAGAACCTAATGAGGTTCAACAAGGCCAAGTGCAAGGTGTTGCACTTGCGCCAGGACAATCCCAGGTACTTGTATAGACTGGGAGAAGAACTTGAGAGCAGCCCTGCAGAGAAGGAGTCGGTGGTCCTGGTGGACAAGAAGCTGGACATGAGCCAGCAGTGTGCGCTTGCAGCCCAGAAGGCCAACTATGTCCTGGGTTGCATTGAAAAAGGGGTGGCCAGCAGGGAGAGGGAGGTGATTGTGCCCCTCTACTCGGTTCTTGTGAGGCCCCATCTGGAGTACTGTGTCCAGGCCTGGGACCCCCAGCACACGAAAGACGTGGAGCTCTTGGAGCGGGTGCAGAGGAGGGCCACAAAGAGGATCAGAGGGCTGGAGCACCTCTCCTATGAGGAAAGGTTGAGGGAACTGGGCTTGTTTAGCTTGGAGAAGAGAAGACTCCGGGGTGACCTCATTGCAGCCTTCCAGTACTTGAAGGGAGCCTATAAACAGGAGGGGGAGCAACTGTTTACAGGGGTTGATAGTGACAGGATGAGGGGGACTGGCTTTAAACTAAGAGAGGGGAGATTTAGGTTGGATATTAGGCAGAAATTTTTCACTCAGAGGGTGGTGAGGCACTGGAACAGGTTGCCCAGAGAAGCAGTGGATGCCCCATCCCTGGAGGTGTTCAAGGCCAGGCTGGATGGGGCCCTGAGCAGCTGCTCTAATGGTTGGCAACCCTGCCCACAGCAGGGGGGTTGAAACTAGATGATCTTGAAAGTCCTTTTCAACCCAGGCCATTCTGTGATTCTATGATTCTATGATCTGCACTGCTTGCTGTCCATGTGGGTCATGCTGAACCCTTTACAGCTTGCTTGCCTGCATCAGGGCAAGAGAGAGTCTCCAGGCTCTGTTTTTTTCTTGTTTGGTATTCCAGGTGTACGAATACTTTGACTTACTTTCCCCAAGCCTCCACTTCAGACTTGGCCCCTTCTAGCTCTTTCATGTTCTGTTCCTTTGTCGTGGGTTAAGCAGAGCAGAGTTAACTTTTTTTTCCTTTTCCCTTCTCTTCGTAAACAGCTAGCAAGAAGCTATGTTTTGGATTCCTGCTCAGGAGAGAATTGATAAGAGAAGAACGTTTATAGTTATTGCTAGGATGTTGTTATTTGTTCTCAAGGACATACATTCAGCCTTTTGGGGGGGAAGAGACAGTCTGGCTTCTAGCCTGGGATTTGTATCACATTGCATCTTTGTATATAGTATTATTTCTAATATTAATGTAGTTTAGTAATTAAATTGTCCTTATCTCAACCCACGAGTCCTCTTTGCCATTTACCTCTTTAATTCTCTCCCCTATCATTGGGTGGGGGCAGGGACTGTGTGAGCGGGTGTGTGTGGTTTGGCCCCCAGCCAAGGGCCAACCCATCACATCCTTCCACACCACCTGCTCCTTTTCTCAAGTTTCTCCTCATTTAGGCAACTCTATGTGTCTAAAATAAATATCCAAACATCTATGATTTTGCCTGCACCAAATGTTTTCAAATAGTCGTTTATTTGACTGCTTTGAGTAGATCCCGTCCATGGGTATAACGTAAACAAATTGATACTTGCCCTACTGCAGTTAAATTATATTGGATTTGCTCCAGTTAAACCCATATCACCATTTGCTCCTTTTACCTTTAATTTTGCAAGGTAACGTTATCACAGGGAATGACTGAAGCGGGCTGTGATGCTGGAAAGCTATTATCTCCCAGCCTTGAACTCAGACACTTCATATTTGACATCTGTCCGTGCTCACAAGCTACCTCTAAATGCAATTTTCTCCACTCTCCACATCAGTTCAGCTTCTAAAAGGATTTAATAACACCCCAGTGTGCACAGATATAAACCAAGTTCAAAGTCCTTGATACTGAGTCTAGTTTATATGTGAAGGTGTGAACCAAAGTCAGTGTGTTTCCTCATGAGAAAATTTTTCTGATTTAATGCAATCGATTTAGCAACTGAGCTTGTGAAATGGGTTGCACTTGTGTAGAGCTGTCCTCACACTGGAGAGTAAGAAACATCAGGCTTCAGGGAAGGCATCAGCTACTGGTCAAACACACCCTTGCAAATGCAAGCAAGCCCCAGCTGTGACTCCATACTCCAGCCTGGCTAGCAGCTGCTCAAGGGCTTCACCCCCAAGTTCCTTCAAGGTAAGGTGGCTCATGTGTCTATTGAGCAATGACTCAGCTGAGCCTCCTAAAGCCCATGGCAGTGAAGCAACATATCCTTAACCCAGGCAGGCTTCCTCCGGCAGCTCCTCCAGCAGCCCCCGGGCCCTTGGATTTGGCTTACACGTTGCTTTTGTGTCCCACTGCCAAAGGACACAGCAGAGCAAACTGCTGTACATGAGGAAGTCAGGTCCAGCACTGGGGGAAGGAATGGTTTCAGAGCCCTGAATGCGGTGCTGTACACCCAGGTGTGTCTTGCTCCTGTTAGCCCTGATGCTCCTCAGAACTTAAAAGCAGGATGCTGTACACAGGAGGAAAATCCCCAGGGAGCCCCTGCGCACACATTCCTGCTTCCCATCAGAGCTGCTTCATAGGTCCACCGTCCATCTGCCTGTTAACATTTCAGTTAATTTTGCTTGTTCTTCCCTGTGAAATTTCATCACTTTGTTTAATTGCAAAAGTCAGCCACTATATTCAGAGATGAATTACCCTATTGCTGCAAGAAAGTTTGACATTTAGTAGCTTAGAAGATATTTACGACCGAATCAGTTCTTCTTCTGAAATACAACATTCATTTGTAGAAATTCCCCACTGGGGGAAAAAAAAATCAATGACACATGGAAGGTGCTAAAGCCTTACCAAAATAGGATCTTAACTGTTCCTTAAAATGGTGAAATGTACACAAATGATGAAAAATAGTTCAGAAAGTTAACCAGTTTAGTCCTGGAGCAATGCAAGCATTTTAAGACAGATTTACAGTGCACTGCAAATCTGATTATGTAAACTATCATAAATGGATTCAGTGTGTTGGAAGCCAGCACTAAATCTTCAGCTGTTTACTGAAAAAAAAGGCAATAGGGGACTATACATTAAAATGAAGATTGATTTCAGAAAGCCTAGAATAAATGAAATATGCTGACATAATGGGTAATCAGAAAGAAAGAAAGCATAAAATTAACAATTGTCAGCTCTTGCTCCAGGATTACAACTATAAACTAGAGAATGACATTAATTGTAAAGCTAGTCCTTGAGACGAACTGCAAAAGTTTTGATAGATTTTGTCAAAACTTTCCAGGTTCCTGGTTCAAAATCTGTGCTGCAATTATGCCTGGTCATTAAAACTAATGGAAACAATCCTGAAAAATCCCATGCATGAGCTCCTGCCTTTTCTGTCAGGATGGGTCCCTGCAGAGCATGATTTCAGGGACCGGAAAGATTTGGGGGCCAAAAAAGATCTGGGGGCCTCCTGCATCACTGTACTCTCACCCAACACCTCATTGTTTCTCATGCACAGCTTCAGCCAGCCAGAACATTTTGTGCATCTTATCGCATTGTACAATGTTATTTCGATGCTATTGGAAAGCACGTTGTTAGCAAGCAGAACTGTGGCTCTTGGCAAGGCGTAGCGGGGCGGGGAGGAGGGCACCGCTGGCCCTAGGTGCCAGCTGGAGCTGGGAGTGGTCATTACCATCAGGAAGAAAACTCCAGTTCCTGGATATCTTATCCTCCGGGACTGTGTCAAATGGTGAAAAACAAGATAAAAGGTTTTATTTCAGAGCACAAAGTTACAACAAAGATGAGAAGGTTAGGTTATGGAGCATCTTGTTGTGGATGGGGCTTTTAATGGACTAGGAGGAAGGAAGCCTACATAAACTATGTTTATAAAATGGCACTCAAAAAATTAATCCCAATTAGCTAAAATGTAAGAGTAGTTATGCATAATCCTCTTCTGACACCCTCTTGCTCAAAACCATCACAGCCATAAATTGGTGTGGGATGGCACATTTCAGAAGTGGGGGTCACGCAGTGTGAATCTGGCTGTTCTGCTCAGCACAGCAGCATCTGTCGAGGTTCACCACACTCAGGGTGGTCCGTTTCAGAAATTACATCAGGTGCGGTTTTTTGGGTGTTCCTCAGTGAATATACCTATTATTTGGTTTGGTCCGAGGCTTCACAGCAAAGTTATTGTGAACACTGTAGCACTTTTATTCCCTCTTTTTTACCTGCCTATCTAGGCTGCACTTTTTAAAACTATTTAAATTGCTTTAATCCTTCTTTAAATCTATTTTCATTGAAATTCCTTATAATCCTGAAATGTGATTTGACAAAAATTTGTTGTTAAAATGTTATGGATTTTTTCGTTGTTGCCCTTCTTTTTCTCTGTCTTCCTTCCCAGAAGCAGTGTTTAGCAAAAGTGTTTAATGCCACACTTGTACTTAAAATAGCCAGTGGCATTACAGTTGGGATTAGACACAATTCTTTTTACTGGATGTATAAATCAAAATAAATAAATTTAAAGGCCCTGGGAAACTGTCCAAGGGAACATTTCAAATCCTGAAAAGAACATATCATGCTACTTCTTTTGAAACTAGGTCTGTAAACTCATAGGTTGGCAAATTAGTAATTATTTTTTTGAAAGACTGAATAAGCACTGGTGGGCACCCAGGTCAACATGTGGGCTCCCAGTGCGCTGCCTGCAGTGCCAGGCTGCTGCACCAAAGTGGAAAACACAGCAAAACAGAAAGGTAAATCACCCTCCTGTCAGTTTACAGGACAGTTTCCAAACACCCTGTGCTATCTTTTGCCACCACAGGGGACAGCAGCTCCTGCCACCTGAGGAGTGGGTGTCCCACATCCCCAAGGGGGGCCAGGCTTTCATATCCTTGGCACTCCTGGGATTTTCCCATTGTAAACTGTAATGGGAACAACCCCAGCACTGGAAGACTGGCACAACTATATCAGTCCAACAGCTCCAGAGAGCCATTCCAAGGTGACCTGAGGCTGAAGGTTGTCCAGTTTATCCTAACTCAAGTATAAATTTTGATTTTATATTACTTTAGACTAGAAACCTGGGTTGATTTGGGGAAGGAGGGGAAGAAAAGGCTGTCTAGGGCACTTTCTCTCTACAGAAAGAAGTATTACAGGCATGAAATTTGTCTTGCATTTGTCATTTGTCATGCAATAGCTCCCTATACCAATTAATCCTGTGGATCTGCCCAAATGCTGTCTATGCAGCAAAAACATAATAAAAGAGAAAGCAGTAAGTCAGGCTGAGAGGGATGGGAGGCTATGTCTGGATGACAGAGCAGGTTATTACATCAGATCTCTAAATGCATGTGCGCTTTTTGCTGACACACCTGGGGCAGGATTCATTGCCTGTCACTGCAGGTTATCTGCAGCGTAGCCATCGATGCCGGAGCTTGTCATGGAGTCTGTCTCTGGAGTCAGCAGGGGAACAGGTGCTTTTATAAGATGACTCACTTCATTCTAATGCTGATATTTAACCGAGTCAAGATGAACCTGGCCCTACAAGTGCCTGTTTCCCTCCATTGACTCAAAAGGAGCCTAGAGCAATCAGCTCTGACACAGATGACTGCACTATTGGCATCTGCAGTGAGGTGAGATCCTGTAACTGAGTCATTTAATCTGCCTTAAAATGTGATCATGGGATTGACTATCTCAGATTTTCCTATCCATACAGAGCAAAATTCAAAGAGGAAAGAAACAAGAAGGAACTGTTACCTTGGTGGTGCGACTTGGTAAGCCAGAGGTGAGTCACTCCCATCTTTCTCCAATAGCTGGGAGATGGGTGGATGGATAAGTCACCTCACTGTCAACACACAGACACATCCATTAACTCCAGTGACAAAGTCATGAAACCTCTGTTTCTGCTGTAGGTGTATAATTATAGTCAGAGAAAAATCTGAGTCATGGGTGTAATTTAGCTGCCCTTCAGGTATGTGACACGTAAGGTGTTAATCAGCTGAAGGACTGGAAAATACTGAAATGATCAGTGTTCAGTATTGGTGAATCAGGCAATGGAAGTTCCTTGGATGTGGCATATAGAGAATATGAGGTTTGAAAAGTGTGTGGGGCAGCATATTAATACTTGATATTTCACAGTGGATTTTGCACAAAGATAAATGTGTCTCTTATTACATCCCTACTGCTTTTAAGTAGATTCTTCCAGAGAGCGTCTGGAGCTGCAGATTTTCTTCTTCTAAACAGATACCAAAATACCTCAAGGTATGGAAGCACACATTGCGACACCTGCACAGCCTTTCCCAACCAGGCACCATATAATGCCTCATGTACAAGTGGAGTGCAGTTGTAATAGGGGAACTCTAATGACTGCAAAAATCTATTTCAGAATTAAACTGCTACCTAAAGATGCTTTAAGAATGGTGTTTAATTTTCTTTCTTATTTTAGTGTAATTAGTGGAAAGACAGGGTTGTTTAGACACCTTATTTAAACATTTCTGTCTCCTCATGTATTGTGATTTGGGTAAAATCCTTTTGATGCTTGGAGCAACGTCTGACATTCAGCCAGTCAAGAAGGAGGAGCAGTTAAACGACCCATTATTTGGGAAAGGCTCATCAAGAAAGGCTACCGCTGAAGCATGGACTTGGTGTCAGTGCCAGGCAGGAGCTGTGCCATCAAGCCACTGCATTTCCTAGGAGAAGGGTGCAATGAGGACCGCCCCAGCACTGGGTTTGGTGACATCACCCACATCCTTGGGAAATTCTGGAAAACACCAGTAAAGAGGAGCACAAAAAGCCACAGACACAGCCAGGGCTGGAAAAGCCATAGAAAGAAATTAGCTTGTTCCAGCATGAGTTACTCTTGGCCAATCCCTGTGGGCTGCTGCTTCACACCTGAGTTTCTTCTCCCCAGCACACTCCAACAAGCAGCTTTTTATTCAGCCTTTTAATGACTTTGATCTGACCCCTACCAGCTCTTCCTTTTTTTTTTTTAACCATTTGCCTCTTTTCCAGTCTTCTTCAGCTTCGCAAATCCTCCAAGATACTGACAGCTCCTCGCTGGAGCCCCAGGAGGGCTGGGAAGCTCTGGGTGATGGATACAGGGAACCATGCAGGTCTGTGGGAACACAGTGGTCCAAGGTCTTTTTACAGACTTAGCTCCGATGCAGTTGGACTTATTTTGGACTCATGTTGGACAGGGCTTTTTAGTTGGCTTGAAATGACCCATGCCACTTTCCTCACACTGTGCCTAAGTCAATGATTTTCCTGGAGCTCAACAGGGAATATGATACAGGTACAAGTGCACAGCTAGCTCGTTTGCAGCTGGGCTTTCTGAGAGAAGGCCTTAGCTTTGTCCTGAATAGAAGTTGTTGGACTATTTCAAGACCCAACCTGACCCTGGAATCTGCAACATTTTAATCCTGTGGTGCTTGTGCTAATGAGACATGTCAGACCCTAGCTACCTCTGCATCTGTGGCACAGATAATCTCCAAACTGGATAATTCAACCACAGATGCCTGAGAGCTGGTTTTAGCTGCAAACACCTCTGTGATTGCTTCAGACATATCCCTAAGTACTAGGGTGATTTTCATTAGACCCAACCAAGCTGAAAACATCTAATTGAAGGAGTACTCCATAATCTGTTCTGTCTCCTCCAGTCTGAGTTCTTCCCCTTTCAACACTGCTGTTAATTGCATTAAACATCTGATAGCAGTTAATCTTTTTAGTGAAGGTGGATGCAGAAAAAAAGTATTAAGTAACTTGAATGATCACAGAAGTCCTGCTGGAATGGGGACTCGCTCTCAAAGGGATGGTTGCATTGACCAGATCTACCAGTCTTTATACGGGCAGAAGTAAGCTGATATTTGCTGTGAAAATGCAGCCTGCCTTTTAAGTGATTCCTTCTTGGACAACGGAAGCCTAAGCACTACTTTGCCAAAGCAGTATAGGAGCATGGGACTGTCTGCACAAACAATGACTGCAGTCTGAGAAAGAGGAAGGGTGCACAGAAAGAAAGCAATGGACAGCCATGAAACCCTGAGCTCAGTATGTCCTCAGATTATGCCATAGTTGAAGCAGAAAGCAAAAAGCAGCAGGTGTTAGAAAAAGAAAGCAACTACAAACTCAATGCAAACTCAGAGTTTGGTACCTTCCCTGCCTCTCACTCTCTGTCTCCTGTGTCCTGTCTGCTGGTCTTTAGCTCATTCAGTTGTGACAGCACAACCGTTTACAGGACTGTGTTTTGAACTGGATTAAGGACCTGATCCAATTAAAAAACCAAAACCATTCTGCTAAGAAATGTCAGTTCTGTGATGGGAACGAATGACTGTGAGAATAATTGAAACCAGCATTGCCACTGAACATGTTGCGTTAGGAAACCACAGCCCCAGCTCCACGGCCAGCCTGGCTGGGCTGCCCAGCATTGTTCTGATTTACAAACGAATCTGCTGTTAGAAGCCGGGAGTCCATTTTCTGGGGATTTTTTTCAAATTTGTTTTGTTTTAAATAACTGAGTAATGATGTCTTCTAGTCACAACAAATATTGTGGTTGTCTCATTCAGTGCCTGTGTTTGTCATCTTTTGCAATGAAAATGAAATTCAAAAATGGAAAATGGTGCTTGAAATGGCCGAGAGGTGAAAGTATATATCGGCAGTTGAAGAGTGCAAAACATTAAGGAAGCTTCCACTTACACCAAAACAAAGTCTTACAAACCCACCAAAGTCATAGGAAAACCTATACTTGCAAAAAAAAAGAAAAAAAATTAGCTTCTCTTTGGCAAAACTATGCCTACTCCCACTGCAGAGGAGGTGTGCACCCACCCAGGGCAGGAGGGCTGAGCCTCCACCAGCAAGACTTTCAGGGCAAAGCACATGTCATACGTGTTCTCATGCTCCCAACTAGAAGTATAAAAGGGTGGAGCTGATCTCATTCCTCCTGCAATTTTTTTCTTCTTGTCCATAGCAGAGGTTCGAATTTCCAGCCTACACCAATACCATGTTTGACAGCAACAGGAACACCCCTCAGCACTCCCATCCTCTGCACCACAACATTTTCAGCATGAGTCTTGGCACATTTTGACCTGTGCCAAGCAGCTCTCTCCCACACGGTTTCTGCGTAGGGTTCAGGAGCACCATGGGCCAAGGACTGTTGCCAGCAACAGTTTCTATGTGGCCACCCTGTTTTGGAGAGTAAGACAGTTTAAAGATACAGATGCAGGCTGCTCCTTGCCAACTGGCCTCAGTGCCAAGGAATGGCCTCAGGCACATTTCACTTGCTAGTGTAGATGCAGCTTCAGTTTCTTTGTGCTGTGGTTCCTCTCTCACTCACTTACTTTTAAAACCTTTTTGGTAACAGTTTGCTTGTGAGCCAATAGGTATGTTAGACCACAATTTATGGATTTAGCAGAAACCATTGTTTTATTTTCCTAGAATGAGTCTTCTGTAAATATTAAGGTGCCCTGAGGCTTTACAGCCACCTCCCGCAGTGCTGGGATAACTGCTAGCAATGGGTACCCAGGCTGAGTGTTTACATCAGGGAAGAGGCAAATCCTGTCTGCAAATGCTTCTTCTTATCTTGCACTAAATGTCCAGAGATTTACCTGAGCTGGCACTTTGTGGAAGGAACCAAGTATTTCTTAGCAACTCAAAGCGCAGTGACAAGCCATGATTTTAATTTGCTAATACTGTTCTGGTTTAGGGAGCTGTGTTCATAAAACTGTTGTCTGATGAGGAGAAGCAGGACTCAGCCCCCAGCATGCTATCATTGCTGTGCTTATGGGCTCTGCCTGCATTTTGTCCTCAATTCCCCAACAGGACTGCTGTATCATGCAGTCAAACCAGCTGTGTGTTGGAGAGCCAAGCAAATGCTAATGCCCAATTTAATATGCAGCTCATGTGCCTTTAAATAGCAGTGAGCGCCGAGCCAAGCCATCCAGTGCAGCAATTTCAGGACATATGTGCAAGCCCCCCTCCTCCCCTGAGCCCTCCCAGCCCGGAGCTGCGAGCACGCAGGAGCCGTCTGGAGGGGCCAGGGATTGGTGCGGCTGCCTGTCATTTCACAGCCACCCCACTGACGTCTCCTCTGCGCCGTTGACTTGATCCCATTTGTAGCCAATATAATTATAACATGGAGAATCAACAACTGTTAACGATTTAGGTTAAATGTAATTTAATGCCCCAAGATTACCGCACTTAGATGAGATTTCACTTCATGTGAACCATGCAGAGACTGTGAAGAGCCTGCATACTTCCACTGAAGTAATTCTGGACAAAGGAAAGATTGACACTGGCTTCCTCAGACTCTATTAAACGCTTCAGCAACTTTGGCATGAGTTTCTAATCTGTCATTGCTCTTGAAATTGCACATGTGAGAACGAGATCTGTCAGAGCAGAGGTTCAAAATCCATCCTTCCTTGGGGGGGTGTCCGTATATCTTAAAGAAGGAAAGCTCAAAATCCCGGATCCCTAAGGGTTTGCTTGATCCCTTGAAGAGACTACACCTAATATTTCACTTGAAGTGACATTATATCCATAAAACATGGAAGACAGGATTAAATTTCGCTGTTATAAGGTCTAAGGAGTAGCCACACAAGCCTAGAAACTCAGAGTCCGTCGCAGAGTGCTCTTGTGCTACTGGGACGGCTGCCAAGCAGGGCATGCAGATTGCTGCTGCTTGAGCTTTTGAATGGTGAGAAAATGAACAGGACTGCTCTACATGGCAAACACTCCCCCAGAGCACTCAGAGCAGTCACTCAGCACAGCTGCTACCTTTGGTAGACAGGTTCTAGGTGGACTGTGGTAGATCCTAGTCCCAGAAGTTGGGGCCGGATCCCGAACACACATTTTAACCGAGGTTTCCAGCTCTGTACATGACTGCAAGAGAAGGTTTCCTGACAAGGGTTTATAGCTTTAGAGCTCATCTGTCTTCTCACCAGATGCAGAATAGCCATCGCTTTTCTAGGCTTTCACGCTTCCACTGCTTGACTAGGAATGCAAATATTTGTAAATGAAATTGCCAGCTATTCTCTAATTCCTAAGGAACTCAGTAAAAAATAGCCTCAAGTGCAGCAACCTTTCGTGATTGGTGACAGTGAGTCCTTTGTTTACCTTTAGCACTGAAAGCAAAGGGATATCTCACACACTGATGTATTTTGATGAAGTTATTTATAAGCTTGACTTTGAAAGGCTCTATTAACCCATAGCTCTGTGCTCCTGAGCAGCTGCTTCAATGACAGCATTTGGATTTACTGGTGGCAGCTTGACGGCATGTTGGGTCACAGCACATAACAGATGGAGAAGCTTCCACATCCTGTGTCTTAGTGTTGAAAAGTCAGTGCTTACTGCGGTCTTACTGGCTTCTGTAGCTCCCCAAGGGTTTAAGAGTAGGCACACACTGTAAAGCACTTTTGCTCTTGGGTGGCATGGGGTAACTCTTTTCCAAGAGCCTGTTGCAAGTGCACCACTCTCCACCGTGCTCTCCAAGAGGCTTTCAAGCTGACTTTGACCTGTACTAGCTGGAATCAGTGTGGTAATTTTCTTGATGGTGTCCTGACAAGAATCTTGGTCATTGCATGGATGGTCTCAGCAAAGGGCAGATGCCAGCCTAAGAACCAGTGTCTGCGGCTAAAAAATAATGACAAAAAAGGGTTCTGGCTGTAAGTAAAATAGTCATGAACTAATCACACAAAGAAGAAAGCCATCATTATCCTGCGACATGGGGCAAAGATCAGTTGTGTGGAGTGCTTTCTAGCCTACCCAAGCTTTTTCAGTTGTTTGGCATTGTTAGCCTTCCAAAAGTGTCCATAGAAACAGTTGTTCCCCAGCATTATCAATAGTTTTCATAGCTCATATAGTTTAATACCTATTCAAACTGTTCAGATAAGTCGTAGTGTTTTAATGTTAGTAAAACCAGAGGTGAGCATTCCACACTTGGTGATTTACAAATGTCCATCACAGTAATATAACTCATTTTATTCACAAAGGTATAAGATTGCATAAACTATGTTGCTTGAGCAGAGTCCCTGAATTAATATTTTGTGTGTAAAACAGATCAGTACTTCTGACGGGAGCTCGCAGAAGCAAGGGGAAAAAAAATAATCTTTGATCAAGAGTCTTCCATGCGGCTCTTTGGTGGATCAAGAATAGCAGTATTTTATACATTTCAAATATTTCACATTTAGAGAAAGATTAATCTCTTAACTCCTAAGTGAGTGCAGAATTTGTAGTGACTCAAAGTCAATAGCTCAGTCATGTAATAAGCATCATGGGATGGTTGCCAACTTTGTCCCCTTCAAATGAGTTTTCCATCTGGACAGACTTGGAATTACTTTCCAATCACGTAGACTAGACCTAGAGACCCATCAGAAGCACATTCACTGATATGGCTGAGAATGTGAGAGGACTTTCCAGAGGAAAGAAGGAGCAGCGAGTCATTGCAAGCAAAAGAAAAAAAAATACAGGGAAAGACAGGTCATGTTAATGTGGATCATGGACTACTTCCATTGTGCACTAAATAGACCTCCAGCTGAAAGGAGACTGAACCTGGTAAAGGAAGATAAAAGAGCTGGATATTCAGACAGATTATCTAAGGTGAAATGAAAGCTTCCAATAACAAACTACAGAGCTATATAGACTGATGACCAGGAAAATAAGTGCACTTCCACTCAAAGCAAGTGATATGAAACTACAGCAGAGAACAGGGTCTGAAATTCACCTCAAAGGAAAGGAGGAATTGCATTGTGACAGAATTGCCCAATAAAAAATTAAGTGATTGAAACAAGTGGAGGTAAATAATGTTCCTGTCCAAAAAGAGACTTTGTGCTATTGTTCTGAAGAGAAGCCACAGTGCCACTAAGTAGAGCTAGCTGGTTTCCTTCCTAGTTCTTGGTTTATTGACCATACCTTCACACTGCATAATACTAATGAACATAGAAATTGATGGCAACTAGTAGTCTTACACTTCAGTGATTGTAGGAAAGCATTTGACAATGATGCTGCTATAACAAGACATTGAAAATTTACAGATTTCATTGTGAAATTATTTATATTTTCCAAAATCCTTCTCAGTACACCAGTAATTAAATTATTGCTTTGATGTCACTGCCAGCCTAGGCGAAGGTACATCATCTCCCTGCAATGTCTCGCACCACTATGTAACAAATATCTGTCAGGGAGACTGGAGTCCCAGGGGTGTTTGGCAGTCTTGGGTTGCCGGGGATATCTATTCATCAGCAGATGAGATACAGCAAAAGACAAATAGCTTAGTCAGAACGGCAAAACAATAAGGTCTTATAATCAACAGGTCAAAAAACAAAGGCTATGAAAATAAATATGACCTTACGTGGCACTGCTGTTCTAGAAGGAGTAACTGCAAGCATTGTTGTCGTGTTTATTTACCCAGGCAGTATATCGCACAGCCCCTGTGACTCTATCTGTGGTGCAGGGCTCAGATGGGCAAGAGAAGGACTGACTGCTGGTGAGAATACAGAGTCTAACACAAATAACGTCTTCACTAAACTGTGGACCAGGGAGAAGCAGCAGGTTTATCAAGCACCGTTTAAACAAATTCCAGTTGGAGATCAGTATCAGATATTCATATGATGAGACAGAGAACAATGACAATTTGAGGTGCATACAATTACCAAAAGCTGACCAAAGGTAGAGATAAAGAAGGCAGAATATGTTGGCCATGTTCTGATGATTGAACAACAGACTTGGTGACCCAAGAGTCAGAGGAAAAGATTTTGACTTGAGGAATGACTTCACAGGACATTAAGGACTAAAGGAGTGACCTTGCATATTAGCAGATGGATCAAATTAAAAGTATTCCACTATGATAGGATTCATCTGGGGCAAATGACCTCTGCCTGGTGTCCCAGAACAGGTGAGGGGTGGCTTGCTTTAGAGTACCTTGTAAGCTGAAGTTTTATTTGTGTAGAAACCAGCCACATGCTCTTCCCATATTGTCAAGGCAATGGCTACAATCTTGCTGACTACTGTAGGCAGCTTGAAGTTTGCTCTCATGACCAGTTTTCCCTACTTTACACATTACAAGCCTGTAAACCTGCCAATGGTTGCTTCAGACATCTCACTTCCAGCATAACCATGTGCTTACTAGAAAAGATTTTCAGGTACAATCCATTCAACCAGGTTTTTGCTTTCCATTGAATGTGTCAAGAAATTCACCACACATCACCAGGTGTGATAGTACCTTTTGTGATCTCCTCTCACAGAAACAGGATTCAAAATACTTGTTTATTGCAAGTTATGCACTGATTTGGATTACATTTAAAACAAGGGAGAGACTTAAGTATGATTACCCTAACCATCTAAGCCAAATAATATTTCTTGATAAGTTTTAGCAACATAAAAAATTTATTCCTCAAACATGCCAAGGAACTGAGGTCTCTTAGTACTGTAACCCACTAGGGTCCATTTCCAACAAGCTTTTTCTTAACTCATCACATTTTGCATTGAACTATCTTAAAAGAGTGTTCATTAAACAGGATACAGTCATGGGGTAGTAATAATTACACTAAGAAGTTTTACAAGTTCCAGCATGGCTGTTTATATGTCTATTTTCAAAAATAAATACCTGTTAAAGGTGTGTGCATGCTGAGGCATTTGTCCCTCCACCTTCTAAAGCATATTAACGTATGATTTTCTGTAACTGCATTGAAGATCATGGGCAGTTATTGGAGAACACATCACTCAAATCTCTTTCACAACTAAATGAAGATAGTAAAACGTATGTAAAGATAAGAAAAAAGGAAGGAAAATAAATAGATGGTGGCAGGAAGATAGAAGAGGGGATTTTTCTTTCATTTTATCTTGAATCCAAAAGGACATCCTTCACTGAAGGGTTTTACCAACAGTGTAGGAAAAAAGTATCTATCTCAGGCAAAGAACAAAGACAACTTAATTGCCTTAGTACGGAGGTTTGGACTAGCTGATTTTTTTAAAAAATCCCTTCCATAACACTCAGAATGTTTTGGAATACTTTTGTCTTTCTGAGCAGATTTGACCCTGAGGAGTTAGTGTCCCTAACAGAAGAGAGTGGGAGCAGGCTGCAGCCACCTCACCCTGGATTTTGCTGTCAGTGGCTCGTCCCAAAGGCAGTCCTGCAGGGGCTTGGGGACAATACTTTTTGGAGGACAGAGGTCTTGTTTCAAGCCAGATGAGTCGCCGGAGACAGTTCACTGCCTGGCCACACAAGTGCGTGTGCTGTCAGAAGGGAAGGCACAGAGGAGGACAGATAGCATGTGCCTGGGATCTGGGGGGTGTGGGGCTGGATCTACATCAGGATTTGAGTTGGTTTAACATGAGTGTGGAACAAGAGCGTAAGCTGATGTTAAGGCATTGGAGTCACTGTAATTAAAGGTTGCTGTTTTCATTATAGGTCTGGTTTGCTGTTGAACTTCAGCACACAGAAACAATTATTTAGATGCCCAGTTCCACTCACCTTCAGAATTAAATCACAGGCCTGGACTGAGGGTCAACATACCAAATTTTGTCAGCCTGACTTCAGTATGAACTTGCACTTCACCTTTCAGATACCTATTTCTTTCACTAACATGACATCTAGTCCATGCAACACCATGGCCTCCATAAGAGGAAACATTGTCATTTACATCCCCCTGGATGTCAGGTCTCTTAGCACTTTGAGCCATGAAAGCAGCCAAACTTTATCACAGCAGAACTTGCCCAGAAGGGACACGCTGGGCAGAAAGGTCTGATGGATGTGGCCCCTTAGGTTACTACCTCCCTTTCCTCCTCATGGTGTACCTGGAAACCCACTGGCATGGGCTGGCTTGTAATGGAGTGGCTATTCTGTTTCTTCAACACCAGCTGGTGCTTTTTGTTCCAGGACAGGAATTCAGCAATAGCTTTGTAAACTTGTTTTTGGACTGTAGCCCCATCCTCACTTACTTTTAGAGACTTCTGCATTGCAATTTACATGTACAATGCATAGTTAATTACAGTTTAAATTAAGCACACAAAAATCAAGATCTGATGATCTGTTTTATCAAATCAGGCTGTGTAAGATTAACAGCTATTATAAAATAAATGGAATATATAGATAACTTACCATTTCAGTGCCTCATTTATAGAGCCATTAATTCTCTGGGATGCAGTGAACATACAAACAGGGAGCAAGTTTCTCATACTAAATATCCAGTCCCATCCTTTGTCTTCTTTTCCATCAGGCTGCTGCTCAAGCACACCTGAAGCTGAAATTTCCTATGGTCTAATGACCATCTGGCATCTTATACCTTCAACTTTATGTCTTTTCCCTTGCTTACCTAAGTACAACCTTTTAGTAACAGTTTTTGCTAAAAAAAAAGAGAGCACAAAAAACCTGAATTTTTTTACAATGTATACCTTGATACAATGTCTGGGTCTGTATTTTCTATCCCTTAAGCAGAAAAACAGTAAAATCACAGAATCATAGAATGGTTTGTATTGGAAGGACCCTAAAGATCACTGAGTTCCAACCCCCCTGCCATGGGCAGGGACACCCTCCACTAGACCAGGTTGCTCAAAGCCTCATCCAGCCTGGTCTTGAACACCTCCAGGTTCATCTACAGCAACTTCTCTGGGCAA
Source organism: Pterocles orientalis (assembly GCA_011057875.1). Classification (NCBI taxonomy): domain Eukaryota; kingdom Metazoa; phylum Chordata; class Aves; order Pterocliformes; family Pteroclidae; genus Pterocles; species Pterocles orientalis. Next base: position 1,082,691 of record WKFP01015235.1, on the reverse strand, counting down.
ATTAGTAGAAGATGTTGCAATATCCCATCCTGAGTAGGGCTTCAGAAGAACTTTGTGGTCAGCCATTTTCCATGAATACTCCTTGGGCTGCTGCCCTTTCTCTGGGGAAGCAGGGTACAGGTCCCACATACAGAGGATGGGGATTGTATATGGGTCTTCCACTGCCTGGATGTCAGAGAGTGCTGCATAAAATGTGGACATCTTCTCTCTGACAGGCTTCAGAATCCAGCACCTAGACAAAACTACTTGGCAATTTTTTCTCATGTAAACAAATAATTTGGAGATGACTAAAACATTTGAGGACAAATTTGCTATTTGCAGTAAAAATTAAAAAAAGCAATTTAGCCAGCTGCAGCGATAAATGTACTGTGTTTTTCATGCCATGCTTAGTGATGCATCTGTGGGGAAATTAGGATGTTTTCTAGGAACAAAGTTAATTATTCAGTAGTAGTTCTTAAAGTGATCAAAAAGAAAGGTGTAAGCTATTTATTTTTTAATACAAAAGAGCTGTTCTTTGAGGTACTGATCAAGCTAATCAAAAAATCAAATAAATTAAGGCTTGGCTTCAGTAGTATACACAGGCTTCTGCTGAGACAGAATTGGATTATTTTCCCAGACAGCAGAAGTGCCCACCAAGATAAATTATTTTATTGAAAACAACCTCCATGTTGCTTGATTCGGTATTCAGCTTCTTTTTAACTTCAGTCTAAGACGTGAACATTCTCTGGGAAGATAAAAAACAAGCTGTATTTGAGTGGTTGTTTTATTTAAATGGAATAAGCATATCTGTGAGTGTGAAGATAAAAGAAACAAAGAAAAGAAAGACAAAAGCAGGAAGTAAGGAAAGGCTCTTGTTAGTTTTTTTTGTTTTGTTTTTTTTTTTTTTTTTTTTTTTTGCTTTGCATCCGTGCCTAACAGCACAAGCCATGAAGCAAAACTCCATTATATAAGTCACTGTGCAATCCCGAAGGGAAAGGACAGGGTCTGCTCCAAGTAGTTCACCATTTAAATATAGCACCACAGGCAACAGGCAAGTATTGACTAACGGAGCAGTACAAGGACAAGCAGTCCTGCACTCCTGAGGCCTGATGTGGCTGTTACCAAAGGATGGCTTCCAGGGGGACTCATGGATGTGTCTTTGGGGAGCTCCCCTCAGCAGTGCTGGCCATGGGCTGATATTCAAAAGTTTTTGCTGGAAGATGTGACAACAGGATGGTGGATGGTGGACATCTTCCAGGCCAGACAGGAGATTATAACAAGCACTGGTCTTGAGGAAGGGCTTGTGAATGCAGACAAAGGTTTATGAAACAGAAAAGCAGGGGGCAACGGAGACATGACAGAAACACAGCTCAGAGAGCTGGAAAAATATTTCTTTGCTCCTGGGTAGTGACCAGAGGGCTCTCCCAGTTCAGTAAGGACATACAGCCCTGTCCTCAGATGAACGAACCCCCACTTTCTTAGGGAGATCAAACAACAAGACTGGGATGGAGTTGAGAGCTGAGTGAATGGGACTCCTGCTTTGAAACCCTTAGATATCTAGTAGAAAATCAGAATTGTTCAGCCCCCTGAACCTGGACATAGAATTTATAGCTAAGGGTCAAACCACAGACAGGAGATAAGGATTTACAGGAAGCACAGATGAGTCAAAGCACTGCTCTCCAGCACAATTTAGCTAGGCTTTTATTTTCTATCACTTCCAGCTTGGCAAACAGGCAGGATTTGCCCACAGCTTCACCAAATTTTTCTTTTTCCTCAGATAAAATGAATTAACAGGACAAAACCTGCAAAAATTAAACAGCAGCCAAAAAATTAATAACAACAAAAACAGAGTTCTCAAAATGAGGTTCCTGGAGCATATTACAACCCTGTGTAAGCACTGAAGAAACTCAGCTGCTGCAAACATTTTCCCACCGTCCCAGGACAATATTACTGCAGTTACCACCCTCCTTAACAATTTGTTGTCCTCTTCCTTTAGCTAAGCAGGTTTGTTGGTTCCTGCTCACAACAGTGCTCTCGGCAGCACCCAAGTACCTCCTGCCTCTCAGCCTGCTGGTGAGGACCCCAGCCAAAAGTCAAGTCTCCCTCGAGTCCTGCTGTTGGCAAGACAAGCAGGCAACTCGGGTGTTGATCAGGATGAATCACCCACCAGAAATGCTTTTCTCTCACTCTCGCCTGACTGTGCATGGAGCCAAGTAGACTTGCCACATAAATTTCTTGTTTAAATGTCCAGCACGGGATGAAAATAGGCATCTGTAAGACCCTCAGCCAGTAGCAGCTTTTTTTTACCCTTCTCCTTGTTACTAAGCTTGTAGACCCAGAGATTTTGGCCCATGGGTGTGAGAGAAAGCTGCGTGTCACTGGAAGGGCACAACCCATCGCCCTCTGAGAATGTAAAGACGAAAACAGACCCCAAAAAATGATTCACCTTTGTCTGCTTAAACATCTGAGGGTAAAAACACCTACTTTGAATGTGTAACTGAAGAAAATTGCTATTTACAAAGTGCTGTTGTGAGAAAAGCCAATGATACGAAAGAGGTTGCCTTTCAGGGAGAAGAAAAGAAGGACAACAAAGACACAGAGATAAGGTCATTGGAGAGAAGGAGAGGGAAGAGAGGGATGATGCCAGCAGAAGAAATGCTGGAGAAAAGGTAAATCGGTTAACAAATCATGTAGTAATGACATTGATATGGTACTGAATTAAAAAATAACCACAGGATCACGGAATCATATATGACAGGAGTGACAGGAAGTAGAGGGGCCATCTTGTACCATCTCATAACCCCAGCACAGGACTGATTATATCTAAATACGGTATTTTACAATCTGTTTCTTTTACAATACTGCAGGTCTCCTAGGCCATCTGTTCCAGAGCTTACTTATCCTTGAGTTTGTCCCAATGTCTTTCTGCATGACTTGCTGCCCCACACTTGGTACACACACAGTTAGTTTGACCCCATTCTTTCAGTAGCAGTCTTTTATCATAACCCGAAGAACATTAGCATACTTTTTTCTTTTTTCACCCCCCTCAGCCCTGTCTTCTCTAGATAAACCAAACCGAATTCTCTCTCTTCTTCTCAGGCCTTTCTTTTTTATCTTCTGGACAAAACACTCCTCCCTGCCTTCCTCAGGGCACTGTCCAGTTGGAGCTGTGAAGTGTAGTACTTGAAAATGCACAAAATTTCAGAAGTCTTGAAGGGGTGAATAAAGTGGAGAAAAAAATACTGACTGCATTGTACTTATGACTCCTCTTCCTCTGTGGCATCTGCCTTCTTTCACAGCAGCACCAAGCCTATGTCTCATATTCATCTTTAGTCACCAGCTTCACCTTTGCAGAGCTGCTGCTAAGGCAGCTACCCAATTTGTATTTGTATAGTTGCCTATTACTACCCGTATATCACACTTTGCCCTTATCCTTAAGGGGTTATTGATTATTTATTTTAGGTTCTTGCTATAATTGGTTGGGAACTTTTCAATTCTAATCCTGCCTTTCAAAGGGTTTGCATTTCTGTCATCCACCAGCTTTGATCATCCCCAACAGCAGCGAGAGCATTGTCTATTGCTGTGTCAGGACCATTCATGGATACATTGGCTTCTGCTTGGCCTGGGACTGGTCCACATGGAATCTATTCGATAAGGCCTTCAAGTCTGATCACAGACCCCTGATAACTACCCTTTGAGCACAGTTTTCCAACATATTTAGTCCTTATGTAGTCCACATTTTCTTAGCTTGCTTATGAGAGAGTTTTGTGGAGCAAAACCAAAGCCTTGCTGACGTCACTGATAGGTTGTTGCTCTGACTCACTGGTGTTTCTCCAAGAATGCTGTACATATGGATATCCAATCTCTGGATGGATGTGCCTTGTAAGCACTTGAGACTGGGAACTTTATCAGTATTAGCAGTATCTACTGGGGTACTCTAATCCAAGCCAAGCTAAAAGCTAGCATGCATTCATAAGAATCATAGAATCATAGAATGGTCAGGGCTGGAAAGGACCTTAGAGATCATCTGGTTCCAACCCCCCCTGCTAAGGGCAGGGACACCTTCCACTAGATCAGGTTGCTCAAAGCCTCATCCAGCCCGGCCTTGAACACCTCCAGGGATGGGGCATCCACAGCTTTTCTGGGCAACCTGTTCCAGCGCCTCACCACTCCCACAGTAAAAAATTCTTCCTAATATCCAATCTAAATCTACCCTCTTCCAGTTTGAATCCATTACCCCTCGTTCTGTCACCGCATTCCCTTCTAAAAAGTCCCTCCCCATCTCTCCTGTAGCCCCCTTCAGGTACTGGAAGGCTGCTATCAGGTCTCCCTGGAGCCTTCTCTTCTCCAGGCTGAACAACCCCAACTCTCTCAGCCTGTCCTCACAGGGGAGGTGCTCCAGCCCTCTGATCATCTTTGTGGCCCACCTCCAGACCTGCTCCAACAGCTCGACATCCTTCTTGCATTGGGAGGGCCCAGACCTGGATGAAGTACAGGTGGGGCCTTACGAGAGCAGAGGGGGAGAATCACCTCCCTTGACCTGCTGGCCACACTCCTCTTGATGCAGCCCAGAATATGGTTGGCCTTCTGGGCCACAACTGCACACTGCTAGCTCACGTTCAGTTTTTCATCTAACAATACCCCAAGTCCTTCTCCTCAGGGCTGCACTCAAGCCTTTCTCCACCCTAAGCCTGCAGGTTGTTTCAGTCTGAGTTCACGGAGACACTAGACTGCTGTGAAGATGAAAAGGAGAAAAGAAAGTGAATTTATACATGGATCAACATGTCCTGAAGAAGGTCACCCACTTGTCAACTCTTCCCTTGGTGACCACAGACAGTGCCCCAGGTATGCACAAGTGTATGGTGGTTTGTTTCAGGCTGTTTCAAGTGAACAGGGAGCTCACCATTCCTTTGTCCAAAGAAAAGTAATTTTTCAATGTTCTGAAAGGACCCAGGGCTCTGTGAAGGCCTGAAAGGAGCTTCAAATTGCCAGATCTGGCTTTGGTGAAACCATTGGGCAACAGTGTGTCCTTCAGTCCAGGTAGTTCACCTCAGATGAGCAGAAAAAATTCCTACCAAGGTGAACCAGACCTGTTTAAACTATCAGGCAAAACTTTGTCTCCCAATCCCGATGAATCAAAAAATAGGTCTTTCTGCTATGGAATATAGGTTATAGGTTCTCTCCCCAGAGAAGATGGTCCCTCACCAACAGCATCATTACATCCTGGGATCAGAACTGCATCCATAGGATTGTGCTGACCACAATTACAGCTGCCTCTGCCTTTAAGATTAGGAGATTGAAGAGAGGTGGAGGTAATTCACACACATCCTGAAAAAAAGTATCCAAAAACATTAATTAGAAAGCCCAGACTGATTTTCTGTAGAAGTCCAAGGAAACAGATGAGCTTTGAGTATCTTGGAAAACTGAATATGGCTGCTGCTGAAACTCTGGGCAGAAGAGGCTGAGGTAATGGGCAGTTTGTTCAGCATCTGGTTGTTACATGCACAACCTCAAAATAAATGTCTTCTCTGCACAACAGAAGAAACATCATCCTCAGCTTCTTCGTCCAAAGTATCATAAGAGTGGTCAACCCTTGGACACGGCAGCATCAAGAGACCTTCCTCACTGCTCTGGGGGATAAACCACTGAAATTTGTAGGCTAGCCCTTTCCTAGGGCCAACAAAGGCTCTGGGCCTGCAGCTCTTATGAGTAAGCCCCCCTCCCCTTGCCCAACAGAGGAAGGAAGAATAAGTCCTGACAGGGACAAATGTGAAGAAGACTGGCATGGCATGCCAATCAATTTGCCACTACAGAAGAGCAGACCCTGTTATATAGGGGGAATGTATTACTGAGAAATTGGCATAGTGCAGTATTGTTTGCAGAGTCAAATAACACATACATGCAAGAGACAAGTAGGCCCATACTTGAACTGGATACCAGATGAGCTGTAGTGTACATCTGTCCTTGACAGCTCAGGGAAGACAGGTCCTGACCACAGTCACATTCAGATTTGCCCCTGTGAAGTCCAGGGACTGGACTGTCTTTAGCTTTCCCTCAGATCTCCAAGAGATCTGAGGAGCTGGAGAGCTCCACAATGACCCTGCAGAGGGGTACCACCCTGTCGAACCCAGGCAGCTATTTTAGTTGACATTGGCAAGGGGCATAGGGATCATGCTTCCCATTAGGGTCTATTTTTCCTGCATTCTGCATGTTTTAATGTTGTAGGGGGTTACTTGTCCTTAAGCTTTAGCATGATTCTTTGAACCAAAGTTTTTTGCTCTGTGAGCATCTCTGAGAGCTGGAATGCTGATAATGAGCTTCACTAGTGGCAATTTCGGGCCAGGAAATCTGGAGCAGGGTTGTACTGTGCTAGAGTTAAACTCAAAGACCTCTTACCTAGTTATGATTTGGCCAAGGGGCAAGTCCTTGTACCATCCTAAAAGGAAGTCTCTTTGCTAATATTGGTAAATAAAACTGGGCCAGGACTTGTTCTGTTGCATTAAGGACAGATGGTGTGGCACAGTTCACATCTATTGGGCTAAACTCCATTCCCACCCACATTTCTTACAGGGAACAGTTTCAGACTGAGCTTGGGGAATTGCCTGGGGACTGCCAATTGACACTGGTCAAAGCCATGCTAGGCAGTATGTCAGCAGTTAAGCAGCTGAGATGGTTGCAGGCAAGTGCTCAAGCCTCTACCCAGACCCTGTTTAGTCTACCAGTGTTGATGTCATCTTTGGTGCTGGTACGGACTGGGCTGGAAATACAAAGCTCAGTGTTCTGGTAAGACAGAAAATTTTGATGATGAGAAATTTCTGCAGACTTTCTTCTCCAGAGTTTTCTGCCGCATACTGGTCTAAGGTTAAACTCTTGACAGTGTTGGAGGTTTACCTATAACTAATGGGCTGTATGTCTAAACATGCATCCCAGAGGATGCCCATATGCCTCCTGCTCTGGCTGTGGTCACTGAGTCGGGACTTCAAAAAGCAGACTGTGTCCGTATGCACCAGGGCTCAGGGCAGACTGGAGGCTCAGCAGCTCCAGCGGTCTGAATATCAAAGATCAAATAAAAACGCCTCTCCTTTTTCAGGAAGAACTGTGCCAAAGCAGGGAGAATGAATGAAAGGGGTAAGTCAAGTTAACATCCAAGTTGAAGATCTAAGGGTAGATCAAAGAAGGATTCAGTCATAAAAAGAGCTCCATTTGATCTGCAAGGGGATCTGAGGGTGTGAGGGCAGTGACCAAACTAGACGTTATGTTTGGCCGTGGCCATTGGCAGAGGCAATGCATGTACCTGCTTGGTGATGATTGGGCTAGAAAAGACTAAGGCCATGAGATGTGGTGCCTGTTCAGTTTGAATAGATCTGTGGACAATTGCGACAAGAAATGTGAAGTCAGCTTTTTCCTATCAAGGTCACTTGCTGTTTTTCAGAAATAGATTAAATGTGAAAATTACATGTTCTTGACAAGATATGTGCTGGCTATTGCTCATCTTTATTTTCTATGTTCTTGTTTTTTCCCAGTATTTTTTCTGAGAACCAAAGCTTGGCAGACTGATCTATAATTCCCTGAGACCTTCTTCCTCCCCTTTCTGAATAGGTTTAAATACGTGTGTATATGTTTTCCAGCCCTCTGAAACACCACCATCCTCCTGGACTGCCCAAAGACAGTGACTACTGCGTCTGCAGTTGCTTCTGCTGTCTCCTAACAACTCTAGGATGAACTGCAAGCCCAGAAAAGTTGAAAACATCTAATTTTCTATGTATTCTGCAACTCATTCTTTGCCTGTTCAGGCTTCAGCATTTACCATAGTCATCTGTGTTAACTGTGGTAGTGTTCAGATCCCAGCTGAAAGCCTCAGTGAAGACAAAAGCAAAGAAATCCCATTAAATGTTATTGAACCCTTTGTTCCAATCTGTATTCAGTAAGAAAATTATGTGCATTAACAAAATGAGGAGTAGTTTATAAAAGTAAAGGTGGGGAAAGAGATGGTATATTTGAACCCTGCACAGTGACTAGCCTCCTCCAGAGTTTGTAAGTTTGTTAATGAACCCCTAACTGAAATACTAATAATTTCTTTTGTATAGTCATGGGGAATTCTTGAGCTATCAAGAATCAAATCAAAGCAAGCTGACAGCAATATAAGCTTCAAAAGATACAGTAAGAGCGGTACTGGTAGCTGCTGTGTTCGACAAATCTAATCATGCTGAAGAAAAGCAACAGAAAAAAATACTGAAGCAAGAGTCTCTCTATATAGCTGGCAACCGTGAACTTTAAAAGAGCATCTCATGCTGTATTAAATCAATTGCATATTTTATGGTAGTATGAACACAGAGTAAAAGCATAAAAATAATTCATCTGGATTCACAAGAGGGCTGGATACCTGTTTGAAAAAGAAATGTGCTGTGCATGAATGTGGTTGGAAGACCAGATGAAGAACTGTAAGCAATGACATCTTTCAGTTTCAGAGTTTCCCTCTTTCAGCCTCTCTGGTTTCTTCTATCCATCAGCTGCCCAACAGAGATGATCTCTTTCCCTTTGGCTTGCCCAAACTTTTATTTTCACCACAGGTCCTCCTGTGAACACCCCTCTCCTCTGCCACCTTGACTCATCTGACACCTTTCTCCTGCTGCCCCACAATGTTTCTGATCAGCTCTGGGTGGTTCTTTGCCCTGGCCCATTTCTGAAATCTAATGAGTGATTTTAGGGCTCCGTGGGGAGGCAGCCGGTAACCAAGCCATTTCCCATCTGGGAGGGCTGCAGTCAATACAGAGAGAGACATTGGTGTGCTGGGCAGGGCAGGACCCGGGTCCTGACCTCAAAGGGCAATGCAAACCCTTCCCGAACCAAGATGCTTCAAACCTGCGTGCAAAGCAGCCTGCCTGCCAAGCACAAAGCCAAGCAGAGAGGGGTGGCTGGAAATGCTTGACACAGGGTGGCCCCAAAATGTCACCTACCCTGGAGTTGTCTTCACTTCAGTCCTCCTGCACTCCTTCTCACATGTCCCTTCTGGTTAAAAAGGAGACCAGAGAAGGTGGTTCTGCTCCTTTCAGTGTCTTGGGACATGTACATTCACCCAGGAAATGTGGTGGCAGTCCCTAGGGTCAAACCCATGTCCATCAGTGAGATGCCCAATACTGGACAGGGCTGGACAAGCAGAAGAGGCCACCTCTGTCCCCCGTGTAGGTGCAGCAGTACCATGCAGAGAGATAGGCTGACAAATGAGGTTTCAGGAAGGTCAGCAGTAGTCAAGTTGGTGGGGACACAGAGAGGGGACACCAGGGCAGATGCACTCCCACCCTCCTCCCAGCGCCAGTGGCTGGGGCTGCTGACACACCACTGCTGCCTTTCTCAAAGCTTATTGAAAGTAAGCAAACAGCATGAGAACAGACATGGATTTTGCTTTCTCGCCAACATATTTGGTGTCTTTCATTCAGAGTTAAACCTGACATTTCAAATTACCATTCAGTGCATGAACCTGTTCCACATGCAAAGATAAAAATAAAACCTGTGTTGAAACACAGGGCTAACACTCTGCAGCTCTGTTTTCCATCCAAATAGAAAGTGTTTTCAGGGTTAGCTGGTCTCCAGAACAGTGTGGGGTGGCACCTGTTTGGGACCCCTCACATACCTGACACACAGCTCACAGGTCTAGGCACCAGCTCACGTGAAAGGGCAGTAGTGTGTCCTCAGAGGACTGCTAAAAAGAACACCTCGAAGGTGAAAGCAGGAGCTGGTCTGCAGGCTACCTGTTGGTCCTGATTACGTATTTAGAAGTCCTATATGAGGTGTCCTTCCTTTGTAGATCCAAAAGCTATTTAGAAAAGTGATCGTCGTTACCCTTGTTTATATGGAAATGCAGAGGGCACAAGTTGAGGTGATGTGTTCATGTCCACATAGGAATTGCTGGGAAAGCTGAGAAACAGCTCCACACTCCCTTGCACCCAGTCCCATCTCTAGAAAATGTCCACAGCTGGTGACTGTTTACAAAGGCAGGACTTGGGTGAACAGCTCTGCCCTGCCTTGCCTTCAAGTTAGACTTGGATCAACATAGTTGTGCCAAAATAATTGCTGTCCTCGAAGACCTTCTTTCAAAGGAACATGAAGCAGATCTGTTCTACCTTAAAAGGTCTAGCTAAATAAAACCATTCAACTGTCTGTGTCTGCTTATCTCCCTTCAACTGTGATGGAAAGAAAGCCTCACCTGGTAACTGTTGAGAGTCCAAGAGAAGCTGAAAGAGAAGTCCAAGAGAGCAGAGGAAAGGCAGAGACCCCAGGATGGGACTTCCTGCAACCTGTGCTGCCATTATTCATGGTTATATTTGGCTTTGGACAGTGTAGTACTTCCTCCTCCCTCTGCCAGGCCTGTTCACAGTCACTGTGAGGATCTATCTGCTCCTCTGCGGTTCAGGTGGGGCAGCCACCCCATGTGCCCCATCTCACCCGCTCCCTGTGGGACTGCCGAGGTTTGGAAGAGAAGCATCTGCAGGGCTTCAGCATCACCCTGCTCCAATTTACACGTAAATCAGCACAAATGATCAAACCCCCACTGGCTTAAGAGAAGAGCAGTTGCTTTGTCTTTCCAGCGCTGGTGTGCAGGAAGACACCTGTGTGTGCTCTGGTTAAACTGAGCCGGAGGAGCAGGCGGGAAGGAAGGAAGGAAGAAGGGAAGGAACAGGAGATAACTGCATTTGCAGTCGCCAGGTGGGCTGTCTTTGGCTTACGTTCATTTCAAGTTATTTTTAGTTGCATACATGTTCCTGGGCCAGGGGTGTTCATAAAATGGGACTTTAGTAAATACAAAGAACAAACCCAAATGGTTGCTGCTTTCCTAAACCCCTGAGCTGTTGAGACTCATCAGAGCCCAGGGCCTACTGCTGTGTTGGCTCCATCCCAGCCAGACCCCCACATCCTCAGCCCTGCAAACCCACTACTAAAGCCATCTCTGCGACTGGTGCAATTGGCCCAGGTTTATGGCTCAGTGTTTATGCTCATTAACATGCATGTTATGTAGCACTGTTAGCCCGGAGTTACCATGCAAATCAATGAGCAAAGGTTGAGACAAGAGCTTCCCTTGGATCTAGCACCACTTTGGGTTCGATGTCTGGAGTGAGCTTACATTCCCCATTGCTTTTAAGCTTATCAGAAAATCTCCAGGCTTTCTTCTGCTGCAATTCTTTTAAATGTTGGCAGCATTTTCGAGTTCCAGTTGTACAAAAACCACCCCTCAAGATAAAGCAGTCGGGGGGGGGGGGGGGGGGGGGTCACGCAGCATGTAGAGATGGTAAAGGAAAGTCTAAACCTGCGTATCCAAGGGCTAATTAAATGGGACCCTGACCATTAATGAGATTGTTGTCAAAACAGCAGTAAATGTTATTTGTACTTTCATGAAGAAGCAGCTCATATCATCTGTTTAAATTGTCTCATTGTAAATGATTATTTATCACCTGTTTACATAGCAACATTTTTTTCTTCAGAAGACAGTCTGCCTTTGAGCAAGCAGATAAAATTGTTTTGCTTGAGTAGCCATAAATCACCCTTCCATCATCCTTCTTACTCCTGTTACAGAGATCCTAACTCTGTCCTCTTTGTTATTAATAGATTTTTGCTGGCTACTCCCAGTGGCACAGAAATCATAGAGATATAAAAGGCACTGTAAATTACAAAGTCTCTCCCTCGGCCATAAATGGGCAATAATCTATTTGTGGTAACATCTGCGTGAAGTGGCTTTCAGGAGATTTTTTTACAGATTCCTCATAATATTTACACATTGAGTGCAGACATGTATTAAACAGACCTCACTTCAGCAGCAAGAGCACACCAAAGCTCTTAGCCAGTGCCAGCTGAGTCCCGCTGTGGGCAGGCTCAGTGTCAGCTGGGGAAGCAGTCACAGTGGAAGAGGTGACATTGAGCTCCACGGAACAGAGATGGTGCTGAGTGCCAGGTGGCTCAAACCTTCACACCACCAAATGGAACAACTGGCCAAGAGCTCATCCCTCCTCAGCCGCAGCCCTGGGTGCCAAGTTTGCAGCTGGAATAAGGAAAAACCTGCAGGGGAGTTGGGGAACAATGGAGAAGCTTTGACACCGAGCACACGCACCTTGCCCGGGCTGGAGAGGAACAGCAAGAGCCAGGGACAGCTATACGTGTCCCGCACACATGGTGAGATGCGTGGCAGGTCTACACAAACCTGTCCAGAGCAACCCAAGAAATACACCATGCTTGAAGAGCAACAGCTGTGTTGGGGAACGTGGCTGGGGCTTGCAGGGATGATGTGAGGTCCTTGGCACTGGCCAGAGGGGCTCCTCAGCAAGCATGGCTGCTGGTGTGCTCTTTGGGGATTGGGATCTAGCACCTCATTGCTACTGGAAGCAGACAACCGTGCAGAGGAAGGACTCCTGCCTTCCCCACAGGGCAGACTGCCTGTTGCCCATACAAGTCCTACAGCTTCAGAACAGTGAGGAAGGCAGGGCACAGAGCAAGATCTAGGATCTCCTTCAACAACTTCTTTTCTCAGCACACATTAAGACACCAGCATATACATTTGCTGCTTGAAAGCACTATAAGCTCAACAAACGAACCTGTGGTCCCTGCTAATAAGAGTTTCTCAGAGGGAGACATCAAGCCCCACAAACCAAGTGTGCAGCTGGGCGCTGCTTCATCTCCTCCACATGCTGCTAACTGTAATGCTCCAGCCACCTCGTAGTGTCCTCTGGATTAAGCATGAAAGCTGTGAGGGGGTCCTGTGCCTCTTCCAGGATGACCGGTTCTGTTAGATCATCCCAAATAATTATTTCACCTTAAACAGATCAGCCCACCTAAAACAAATGTTATCCATTTCCCTGGTCTCCAAACACTACACCAGGCTCAGTCCACAAAGTCATTCTCTTTCTCCTCACCTGCTTTCTGTCACAGAATCACAGAATGTTAGGGATTGGAAGGGACCTTGAAAGATCACCTAGTCCAATCCCCCTGCCAGAGCAGGAACACCTAGATCAGATTGCACAGGAAAGCATCCAGGCGGGATTTGAATGTCTCCAGAGAAGGAGACTCCACCACCACTCTGGGCAGCCTGTTCCAGTGCTCTGTCACCCTCACTGTAAAGAAGTTTTTTCTCATATTCAAGTGGAACCTCCTATGTTCCAGCTTGAACCCATTGCCCCTTGTCCTATCACTGCATGTCACAGAGAAGAGCCTGGCTCCATCCTCCTGACACTCACCCTTCACATATTCACAAACATTAATAAAGTCACCCCTCAGTCTCCTCTTTTCCAAGCTAAAGAGACCCAGCTCCCTCAGCCTTTCCTCATAAGGGAGATGCTCCATTCCCTTCATCATCTTCGTAGCTCTGCGCTGGACTCTCTCCAGCAGTTCCCTGTCCCTCTTGAACTGAGGGGCCCAGAACTGGACACAATATTCCAGATGAGGTCTCACCAGGGCAGAGTAGAGGGGGAGGAGAACCTCTCTTGACCTACTGACCACCCCCCTTCTGATACGCCCCCAGGATGCCGTTGGCCTTCTTGGCTACGAGGGCACTGTGCCGGCTCATGGTCACCTTGCTGTCCACCAGGACCCCCAGGTCCCTCTCCCCTACACTACTCTCCAACAGGTCAGTACCCAACTTATACTGGAACCTTATACTGGAGTTGTTCTTGCCCAGATGCAAGACTCTACAGTTGCTCTTGTTAAATTGCATTAAATTTTTCCCCGCCCACATCTCCAGCCTGTCTAGGTCTCGCTGGATGGAAGCACAGCCTTCTGGCGTGTCAGCCACTCCTCCCACTTGCGTATCATCAGCAAACTTGTTGAGGGTGCACTCTATCCCCTCATCCAAGTCATTGATGAATATATTGAATAGCACTGGTCCCAATACCGAACCCTGGGGGACTCCACTAGATACAGGCCTCCAACTAGACTCCATCCCATTCACTACAACTCTCTGGCTTCTTTTTTCCAGCCAGTTCACAATCCATCTCACTACCCGATCATCCAGATCACACTTCCTCAGTTTAGCCGCAAGGATACTGTGGGAGACGGTGTCAAACGCTTTTCTGAAATCGAGATAGACCACATCTATGGCTTTACCATCGTCTATCCACCTGGTAATGTCCTCATAAAAGGCTATCAGGTTGGTCAAGCATGACTTCCCCTTGGTGAAGCCATGTTGACTGCCTCTAATGACCTTCTTATCCCTGATATGCCTAGAGACAGCATCAAGAATAAGTTGTTCCATCACTTTTCCAGGGATGGAGGTGAGGCTGACTGGTCTATAGTTACCTGGGTCCTCCTTCTTGCCCTTTTTGAAGACTGGTGTGATATTCACTTTCCTCCAGTCCTCAGGCACCTTCCCTGTTTCCCACGACTTGCCAAAGATGATGGAGAGTGGTCTAACAATGACTTCCGCCATCTCCCTCAGCACCCGTGGGTGCATCCCATCAGGATTTATGGGTCCCTCCTTAACCCAGTCTTCATCTACCAGAGCAAACTCCTCCTTTGTCCTGACTTCCTCTGGGGCTTCAGGGGTACGGGACTCTTCAGGAAATCCTCCAGTAGTATAGACAGAGACAAAGAAGGCATTCAGTAACTCTGCCTTCTCTGTATCTTCTGTCACCAGAGCACCCACCTCATTCATCAGTGGGCCTACATTGCCTCTGGCATTAGCCTTGTCTGCAATGTAATATTTCTATTATCCTTGACCCCTCTAGCAAGGTTTAATTCTAAGGAGGCCTTATCTTTCCTAGTTGCCTCCCTACACTCTCTGACAGCATTCTTATATTCCTCCCAAGTGGCCAGACCCTCCTTCCATGATCTGTAGACTCTCCTTTTACACTTGAGTTTGCCCAGCAGACCCCTGTTTAACCATGCAGGTCTCCTGGCACCCTTCTTTGACTTCCTACCCGTTGGGATGCTCCGATTTTGAGCTTGGAAGAAGCACTCTTTGAATGCTAACCAACTATCTTGAGCCCCTTTACCTTCAAGTACCCTGTCCCACAGGATTTCCCCTAGCAATTGCTTGAAAAGGCCGAAGTTGGCCCTACTGAAGTCCAGCATTGCTATTCTGCTCTGTATTCTGTTACAGCCACACGAGATCCTGAACTCCACCACCTCATGGTCACTGCAACCAAGGCTGCCCTCAACCTTCACCTCTTCAACCAGACCCTCCTTATTCGTGAGAATAAGATCTAGCAGCGCTCCTCTCCTAGTCGGCTCGTCCACTATTTGCATCAGGAAGCTATCGTCAATGCGCTGGAGAAACCTCCTGGACTGCAGATAGCTGGCTGAGTAGGCCTTCCAGCAAATATCAGGGTAGTTAAAATCCCCCACAATAACCAGGGCCTGTGACTGCGAGGCTGCTACCAGCTGCCTGTAGAAGGCCTCATCGACTTCCTCGTCCTGATCCGGTGGCCTGTAATAGACACCCACGACAGCATCACCCATGCCAGCCTGTCCCAGCAACTCCTCTGTGGACCAGCCGTGACTGCCAGGGAGGGAGCGCTACCCGCAAACACCACCCCGCAGTGTCCACTTGTGACTGACAGAGGCATTTAAAGCAGCCCAGGCAGGTGACACGCACCAGTCCGTGCTGGTGGGGCTTCCTGCCTTGCACAAAGAGTGTGGGCTGAGGACTCGTCAGCCCAGCTCTTAGGGAGTCACCAGAAGGGTCAAATCCCTGTTGGCAGGAGCAAAACATGGCTCGTCGGTGTGTGGTCTGTGCCCTCCCAAGGGGCACAGCGAGGCTCCGGCTCCCGCAGCGGAAGCGGGAGGAATAATTTGCCACTTTGTTCTGGCAGTGTTCCTTACAATGACCTGAAATCAGATATTTTTCTTCTCATCAGACGCAGAGAATTTTGTTTCTGTTCTTGTTCTTTCGTCACCAAGAAAAAAAAAAAGGACATGGGAAAAGATAAGCTTTGTTTAGGGCCACACTGCTTGTTCTCTTAGGATTTGTTTTTTTAAATTTTGGCCACTGACCCATAAACCAATCCTTCCTATAGGCTCTATGTGCTCCTGAGGGCTACGCATCAGCACCCACCCATCACCTGGATAACAAGATCAGCTGCTTAATTTAATCAAATTGACAGAAAGGCACAGCAGACAAAAATGGAAAAGGCTTTGTGTGAGGATGTGTTACCAAACTTGCTCCCGTGGTCCATTCCCAATGCAATCCACCGCTCCAACTGCAATTTGGTAGCTCCTGTTCCTGCTCCCTGCTTGCCCTTCCTCCTCACAAACCAGTTTTTTTCTTGAGTTTCTTTCCTTCTCCCTCAGAGACTAGGAGGGTTTAGCTGCCTGCCCAGCTCCACCTCCTTTTCTGCTTGCTGCTTGCTGTCCCTCCTCCCCCTCATCTCCAGGCTTCTCAAAACCTCAAGGCTTCTGCTTCCAGTATTTTGCTTTCCTTTTCTTCCTCTTACCAGCTTCTCTGTTTCTAGGGCATTAAAGCGATCTCTCCACCCTTTCTTAAGAACAAGTTTGCTTTTTCATATTTCCCTATGTTTCACTCGCCTTCAAGAGCCAGGTGTACCCTTTGCTCATTGAGATCTTCTTCCATTTTTTTCTTTTGTTTTGTCTTCTCCTTCAGGGCTATCTCTGATGGAGGTGCTATCCCGCTTTCCTTTTATACCTGCTTATCTAATCTTTTCCCTGGTTAAAACTATCACATCTGCTGCACTGACGTGTACTCAGCAGCCAGACCCACATCTTTTCCTTGCTCTCTTCTCCTGCAAGGTCTCCTGATATCTCAAAATTGAATTTATATTTTTTCCTCCTCCCCTCTTTCTCCATGGCTACTAAAACTCCAGTAAATTCTCTGCCATTACAACTCTTAACCTGAAGCTTGTTTCTGGCTCCTTCACCGCCCTCTCTCTGCTCAAACAAAGTCCATCCCATGATTGCACTAACACTTCTGTAAATTCATGGTAATTATCCTGTTTACTCATTCTCGCTGCTCAGGCAGTGTTTCCTTCTCATTCAAAATAATTGTACATCCTCCTCTCTGACTGCTCATCTCCTGTCTTTGACCACAGCTCTTCCCACTCAAAAACCTGCCCTGGATTTGCCTTCCATGTCATGATCACAGCTCCTGCCCTCATCGGCAGAGTGGTCCCCATTACTCTGTACGCTGCGGCCACTGCACTTGCCAAAGTGCTCAGGACTGGCACAGAGCTGTGCTCAGGGGTCCAAGCGTCCCTTTTCTGTATTACAAGACATTTGTAGACAGTCTACCGTAAACACAAGGAAAACTGTTTATATTTGCAGAGAGGGATGTATCTCTCTTTTATCATACCACCTTCTCTTCTGTAGGTAAATTCAAATAAATGGAGTTTATGGGTTCTTAATTAACATCGAGGTTGAATTTTTGCAGTTTTCCCTTGAGGAATTTTACTGAGAGATAAATCTTCAGATATCAGAAAGGCAGTGTTAGTTTATATCTCACATCCTTTTATAAACACGCATTTCACACTGCTTCCTCAAACTCTCCCAAGGCAGGATACAATACACAGGCTCTGTAACCCTGGAAGCTTAAAAGGACAGTGTGGTTGTTGTTGACCTTGGATACCGGAGTCAGATGTGCTGCAGAAGAGGCAGGGCACAGGCAGTGGTACCTGCACCACTTCAGGGAGGGCTCCTTCCTAAGCTGTAGAGATGCTCCAGTCTCATCGTGCATCCTTGGGGACCAGGGGCCGGGGTGCAAAGGGCTGGTCTTGTACAGTCACAGCACCTGGACCCATCAGGGAGAGCGAGCCAGCACAGCCTACAGCCATGGCTCCCCAAGGGCTCCGGGGGAAGCTGGGGACAAGACCTCATTAGCTGCTGTACAGTCTTGCAAAGAGAAGACAGGAGAAATTAGAAATAAAATATAGAAATTGATTTCTAACCTGGAAAGTTTCTACCAAAGCAGAGAGACTTTTTATCTTCCAGTAGCAGCAGATGTGCTCAGATGTGCCACCTCTGAGACCCTCAGAAATACTAGTAATTAAAAATGTATTTGAACTATATCTTCACAATTTATAGCCGAAGTGCTTTTGAAACATGGAATGAACAAAAAATACAGATTTCCCTGAAGGGGAAAGGTCTCTTCATCAAGGGATGACTAGCACATTTGATGTTTCAGATTCCTCTTTTTAAAATGCCCAGTTGGGAAATTTGACCAGATTGCTTCATAAAACCAAAATAGTTCAACCACGTCAGGTAGAATTAATCTAAACACGTACTTGAGCATGAGAATAAAATCTAATTTGGAACAAATATATCTCTCTAACCTTTACAGTAATTATAAAGAATGAAAATAGATGGTAATTAATTGTAGTAGTTTAGCCTACAAAATCGGTATCATTATATATCAAAATTTAAAAACATGCATTTCGAAAGCTTATACATGTGCTATACAAAAAAATAACTGACTGTCCCCTCTCTCCACTGCAGTTGCCTGAATACTCTCTATGACTTGCTTGCCCCTACTTAACCAGGGTGCTAGTGCTTTGTCTGGTCTCTGGAATGACAGATCAGAGCTCCTTCAGGGACCTCTTACAAGACTGAGTTCTTGATACCTCCCATTTCCCAGCCTCTCTTTATGCTATTTTACTACCACTTCAGCATAGAAAATCAAGCCTGCTGACATTCTGGATGAAGGAAATGCACTGCTCATCGACACATCAAGAAACATGTGAGCAACGCAGGTACTTAAGACAGCCTCTTGGGGTTTAAGTTACCTTTTATTGCTGGCGTTAAAAAAAAAAAAAGGGCAGAAATAATCAACAAATCGTGCAAATCTAATCTAGAGTGAAATGTAAACCCTATCTTAGATTTTGTACATCTAAAATAGGAGCAGAGACCCCACTCCCTTGCAATATATGTTGCATTTGAATTTGTTGCAGTTTTGACCCTGGCTGGTAGCCGAAATAACAACTGCTTGCTCACCCTCCCACCTTCCGTGGATGGGGGAGAGAATTAAAGGGTAAAGGGAAAAAAAAGACTCATGGGTTGAGATAAGAAAAATGTAATAACTACAATAATACTGGAAATAATAATAATTATAATAATAGCAATATATACAAATATACAAATGAGTGATACACAGTGATACTTCTCACCACCAGATGACCAAGTCTCGGTCTGTTCCCAGCTAATGATCCTGGAGCAGGGAGAGTCCCAAAACTGTACTCCCAGAATGGAGATAAGAGCCTGAGTATCCAAGACCAAGAGCTGACTGAGGGAGGGAGATGACCCTGAGAGAGGGGTGACCCAAAGGGAGACAACCCAGAGCAAGAGACCACCCAGAAAGAGCACTTCCAGAAAGACTTTCATCTATATACTGGGCATGATGTGCATGATATGGAATATACCATTGGCCAGTTTGAGTCTCAGTCCTAAACCTAAGGTCAAATCCTAGGCTAGATCAGTATGTTATCAGCCTTCTCAGCACAAATCCAAAACATAGCCTCACACTAGCTACGATGAAGAAAGTTAACTCTTTCTCAGCTGAAACCAGGACAGAAAGGATCACGGGAACATCTGCCTTGTGGCGCAGTAGGCTCCAGAGCCAGGAACATCACGGAAGCCCAATAGCAAACATACACCCTGGAGCTAAAAAACCAAAAGCCACAGCCCTAATGAGCCAGAGGAAGTGAGCACAAAGGCAAAGCCATCACCAGCATCCCAGACGCCTGCAATGCTGAACAATACTGCCTTTGTTACAAGTAGCTGTTTCAACCCTGCTTCCACTGAATTCAGAGGGATTTTCACCACTGATTTCAGTGCGAGAAGATCAGAGTTCTGTGCAGAACAGAGCCAATATCATCTTCCTTCTTACCCAGGATCCATGGCTGTGTTGTGGTTAAGATAAGAATTAGAAAACAAAGACGATGAAATCCTTGCAAAACCATGCTCAAGTCTAGCTCTTACCTTGTGGTAATTGTCTCTAGAAGCAGACAATTTTCTTAAGGAGAAGCAGCACAATATGCCATGGACCGCACACACACCCCCTACCCCCTCACATCCTCAAACTCTTATGCTTGGTCTAACCATAAGAATTTAAACCAAATAAACATTAGAGTTGCCTTCTTTTTTAAGAGGTTGGAATTCACATGCTCCACAGTTGTAAGGGTTATGCATGCACTTTTCCCCCCTCCTCTTTTAATGAAAATTTAATCTCACATAATAATAAAACCCTTGGTGCTACAATGTGAAAAAACATCTTTTGAGATGCAAGATGGTATTATCAGAGGTAGCAATATGATGACCCCCACACAGACCTGCTTGTTGAAGGTGCTCTGTGGTGCACAGAAGATGCTGAACATCAAGATTTCCTGGTATAACAGCAGTTCCTCAGGAGAAATCAATGAAAGTCTTCTCTCTCACCAGTCCCTCACCACATTTTGGAGTCTGACAGTATATCACAATTTGAGTTTTGAGTTTCTGTGCTGAAATAAAAAAAAAGTTACTAAAATTAATAAGAATTTATCCTGGAATCAAATGCAGATCCTGCTTCCAAGAATTGCACTCTTTTCCAGAGGGGGGAAAAGAGCACTAGGGACTTGCTCCAAGGAGTCTTATCCTTTGCACATCCAATGAAAGGGATCCAAATCTAAAAATACTTCATATTAGAGCTTAACTTGTGTGAGGTATTTGTTGCCAAGAATTCTGAGACTCTGTGCATCCACTTTATTGTTCTTGGCACAAAGGGCACTTCCATTCTGTTGCTATTGTTATTTGAGCAGTCTGAAACAAGACATAAAATAATATCAAGTCTATCTCTATGTTAACTCTCCCCAGCAATGCTGTTGCCATAGGAAGGTTATACATGGAAATCAATGGGCACATGCAAATTGGAATTTATCGGCTTTTAGTCAGTTCAGCATGTTTACAACTCCTACGTCTGCTTTCTGGATTCCTTGTGAACTTTGGGAATTTCACAAATTCACTTTCTGTATGTAAGAATGTTTCTCTGATTATATAAGAAAATAAGAAAATAATTCACTACTTATTACAGAAAAGAAGGAGTGAAAATGACAACACATAGCTTTTTGTCAATTGTGTAAAAAATCCCAAATTTTATTTTTTTTACACATTTTTAGCATTAATTTATTAAAACAGTATGTTATTTTCAGAGACTAGATGCACTGTGACTTGTAATTGAATTATATTCAATTAAGGAGGTGATACAGTCACCGCATATCAAATCTGTATCTATATATTCACACACACACATACATATCTATCTATCACTATTCATCACCAGCTATCAAAACATTTCACACATAACAAGGGTTCTACAATGTGTTTTGTTTGTGTGCTGGTATGTGAAATACATACTGAAGTTTTTCAGGCTTTCACTATATGAAAAATTGCTACCTTGGCAAATACAATTTTAAATTTTTTTTAGAGTGGGCTTTTATCCAATTTTGAATGCTTTATAATTAAAATATCATAGCAAATGGAAGAAGATACAAGGTTAGATTTGAGATAGAATCACAGAATCACAGAATCATTAAGGTTGGAAAAGACCTCAAGGATCATCAAGTCCAACCATCAACCCACACCACCTAACTCACTAAACCACGTCCCTAAGCACCACATCTACACGTTTCTTGAACACCTCCAGGGATGGCGACTCCACCACTTCCCTGGGCAGCCTGTTCCAATTCCATCATCACTCTTTCAGTGAAAAATTTTTTTCTAATATCTACCCTAAACCTCCCCTGGCACAACTTGAGGCCATTTCCTCTTGTCCTATCACTTGTTACTATAGACAAGAGGCCAGTGCCCACCTCACTACAACCTCCTTTTAGGTAGTTGTAGAGAGTGATGAGTAGTAGCAGTAGTGATGTAGTGAGATGACTGTATACTTACAAAATAAAATCTTGACAAGCTCCTAAAATACTTTTAGGCAATATGAACTATTAGTGTTTCAGCTATAGCAAAAGATGGTGAAAAGCTTTGTGAACAAATATTTACTAAAAGGTGCTATAGTTTGTACTCTCCCGTTCACAAAACCAAGAAATTCATTCTTGTTCAACCTTGTGTTCAAGTCGCCCATTGCACAATTATTTTTTTTTTCTCTGAAGTTAAGAAAACAGAAGAATTGTCCCACCAAAAAAACCTAACATAAATTCTGAAAAGAAATCATATTTCCTGGAACTTTGAGTCTGCAGAGAAGGAACACTATGGATTAAAGGTGAGTGGGAGAGTGATGACTGGACCCTTCTTCTCCAAGATTTATGGAGGATATAAACATGGACATGCCATAAACTAGACAAGGTAATTTTTTACTCCCAGTTTCTGCTATTTTTTTCTTTTAGATTGGAAACTCTTTCCTCATCTTGCTAAGGGATTACCGAAATACAGATCATACAAGTGCCTGAGTGCCAAATACAATACTGTCTCGTAGGATTATCTTCACTGGATCCCGCCTTTCACCACCCTGAGTGCTGGCAGATACTGTACTGTTGTGGTTCTTTCCTGTGGATTTTTTCTTCCTTTATTCCAGGTTATTGCATCCAAAAACATGCTCTTGAAGGGCAGATTTGGCTCTGTCATATCTAGTAATGGCTTGCCAGTAAGGTATTACACAGGCGAGGGCCAGCGATCAAGGACACCTTATCACTGGTGCTGAGGAATTTGGCCTTGGATGCAGAGAGCTGATGTGCATCAGCAGGCGGCAGGGGTCAGGCCATGGGGATGGACAAGGACTGGGAATCAAGACAGAAAAGAACAATTGTGCTCTTTGATGTCACCAGAGCATAAATCCATCATGCCTCTATTTTGTTTAAACTGGCTGAGATGTGTAGTCAAGTCTTTTGGTAATAATTATGGGAGAGCTCTGTCGTAGCCACGAACTCTTCCTCTCCATCTCCTTGCAATGCTTCCAAGCCCCAGAGCCTGTGTGGTGACCACAGTGGCTTCCCCACATTTAGCTCAGAGAGATATGATGAGCACTCAGACCTGGTGAGCATCTCGTACCTCATTCCTGCGCCAATGCCACCCATGGATGTCACACTGACATTTCTCTGCAGACAGAAGGTAGTGCGTCACACTGAGAGCCCCTGAAATCACCAGGAGTGTGGAAAAGGAATTTAAAAAAGCACAATATAAGCATGTAGAAAATTGGGTAACTACAGATAGACAGCTACGGAGATGCAAGAGCAACGAGTCATTCAGCGTTACATCTTTTGAAGAACAGTCTGTAGGAGTGTGATAACACCCAGAGAACCTCCTGAACAAATATCAGTGCTGTCTTGGCTGGAAGGAGTCTGGCAACTGAAGAACTCAAGAGACATTGCACACAAGTGCCAAACCAATAAAGAAGACAGCCCCACAGGCTACATTTGCTTTTCTCTTTCTGAACCTATGGTGATAGGGCTCATCAAAACTGCAGCTGCACAGAATGAAACGGAAAAGGCCAGGACTGGTATACGCTAAGGGTCAGGATTTTAGAAGAAAAGGAATAGGACATGGGACGTGCTGTCTGTGTTGTATTCTGCACCTGTTACCACTGGCTGGCTGGTGGGCAGTGGATGATTCCCATGGTCTTGTTCTGAGAGGGGCAGACAAGAAGAAAATATATATCCCGATTGCTGTTTCTAAAATCCCAGAGAAAACAACAGGTTGGAAGAAGGCTGTGGGAGAGGAGGAAAAGCTGTTTCTCTGGGGATGCTTGGTCACCCTAGCACAAATGTGTTGGTTTGGGTTAATAAGCAAGGGATCAGATTAAGGTAAAACCAAAGGAGACTGGAATTGGCAGTTTCAACAGAGAGATGCTTTGGAGCAGCCACCATCACAGAAGGACCTGGAAGGGGATATGGGTGTTGAGCACCAACCCATTAGTCCAACCTTAAATCCAGTTCTCAGCGAGCCACATGGCAAGCAGAATAATGCTTAAACTGGAGCCTCCAGCTAGGACAGAAGAAAGGATCCCAAGTGAGATATCAAGCTACTAAAAATGTCCACGGTCGTTAAAGATACGCAGGTTTGGCACTTAGAGTTGCACTTACTCAATAATTTTGCTTCCAATCTTTAAACCAGATGCTATGTCCTCAGCTGATGCTGGAAGTGAGGTCAGGGAAAATGAAAAACCTTTAAGCATCCTTTGTGTTAGGAAGCAATTTGTCCTATAAACCCGTGCATCCATGCTGTGGGATGCCTCATGACCAGGGTGGGAGCACAGTTGGCCAAGTTCAGAGGGAAAAACTCTTCAAGCATGCTGAGAGCAGCACTGCCTCTGGGCAGGCAGCAGAGGCATGTGGCAGTGGAGAAGGAGCCGGGCAAACCTCCGAGCACCTCACCCTGCTGCCTCTGGGGTGTCCCAGGATTTCTGTAACAAGGCTTCCCACCTTCTGTACAACACTGAGATGTGCAAAGCTTAATTCGCGGAGACCAAAATGTTTACATATGAGTGTAAAACTTTGACAACTAAATTTAGCACATCCACAGCTCCCAGTAACGTTATAAGCTCAAGCTTTAAAATGTTGACCTGTCAGTGTGCCTCAGTTTTCACACTTGGTTTTAATCCATATCAACCTGAAATGGGAGCTATGTCACTTCCATGCTTTAAGTCCTGCTTTAGGTATAAGGCTTTCTAGCAGTTCTCAGAAAACCAGTGTATTCCAACAGCTGTCTTTAAATACTTTAAATTATTAGAAACTATGTCTAAGCAACAGGGTTCCAGTTTTCTTATAGAAGCAGACTACAGGAGGCAAGAACTATAAAGTCCCTGGGAAGCCACACAAAGCAATGTAATCTCCTCATAACGCATCCTTCCAGCTGCTCTCACATCACATTAGATGGTGGGTTTTGGTCTTTCTGGTCTGCGACTTACAAACTGACCAACGCTTTCTCACGAGATGCACGACACCCAGTGCTTTAAGGATGCAAACCCTGTGGAATATGAGTCCTGAGGCAACATTTGCCTACTCTGCAAGAGACAGAACAACAACAACAAAAAGACACAACAGAAAAACAAAAATTGTTGCTTTTATTTCTGACAATTTTATTCTTAGACCATCTAGGTATATTCAAAGGTAGTCAGATTATCACAGAATTGTATGTTTGGTTATTTTTTCTGCTGCTCAGTGCTTTTCTCTTGAGAACATCTCTCTAGGATCTGTCCCTAGAAAACAGTGAGTTATTTTTATCACTGAGATAGACAAAATAATTCTGCAGAGAGAAAATGAGGATGGCTGAGCAGCCAGTTAACAGGAGGCTGGAGAGACGGGGCTCACGCCACACCCTTGGACAGGCTGTGAGCTCTGCTGTGCTCACAGGTAGCAGAGTGGGGAAAGATTGGGTGATGGCAGGTATCTGGAACATTCTCTGCACCAGAAGCAGCTGAGCTGATAAATCACTGGCCACAACTGTGCTCTGAAAAAGCAGCAGAGGGGGGACTGACCTGTGCAGGAACATATAGGACACTGGAGCTTCCTAAGCAAACAAGAAGCACTACTTTATCCCCTCCCATTCTTTGGAAGAACAAAATTTAGACTAGCAGAAAATGGTTGCCACTAGTAACAAGGTGTTTTAACACGCCAGTGGTTTTTGATAGTACTGAAAGCTAGTGAGCAACTTCACGGGGGCGTATATTCTGTCTGGGACACAGCCACCACCCCAGGATCAGTACTGTGGGATTTGGAAAGGCAAGGGGAAAGCTCCTGCCTTCAGACAGTTTGTAGAGACAATTTGCATTTATCGCCTCCTCCCCAATTTTGGGCTCCATCCCGTCCCCTGTTTTGGGCCCCACCTCACCAGAAAGGGGAAGCGAGAAAGAGGGAAGAGGAGGCTGAAAAAGCAAAGGGTAGATGTATGAAGGAATGGAGCTGTAGTCACTCCAGCAAAGCCAACATGGTGAGGGCTGCAGAACTCAGGAATGTCCTTCCCAGCAGAACTAAAAATGTCAGCCTGTGGCCAACTGTTTCTCCACTTTTCCAGCCTGGGTACAAGCTCATGAGATGGCTCCTGCCTGTTGCCTCCCTGGGGAATGTGATCCCCCAGGTTCAAATTCAAACCCGTCTTCAAAAAGCTCTTCCCAGGTGCCTGTGCCAAAAAGCAGCTGTGTGCTCAGGAAATACTTCAGTCCTTATGAACAAGGCAAGCCAGAGGGTACAGCCAGGTTTCTTTTCTTTACTCCATCTCTCAGTAGCTTCCCTTGAACTACTTTGTCCTGCTTGCACAATTCTGTGGTCTGTGGAGTCCCACAGCTACACAGGGTCCATTAATACACCCTTGTACAATTTTAGGTGCCTTTTAGTTGAAGCTGTGGGATTTAGTTTGCTCAGTCGAAACTTGTACCGAGATCCTGGTATGTCCACACATCCAGAAATTGTGCTCTGACACACAGACCTGGAGGAAACAGTCATTTTCTGAGGGTTACCCTGCAGAAACTGGGAAGAGGTGACCCCAGGGGTTAGGCACAGACGTACACCTGGGGCTGGAATCTGGTCCATTCATGCTGTTCCCCTGATTCCAGCCGGGGTGAGGAAGAGGACCAAAGACATGCCCCTTGATGTGTACTTGCATGGCTGTTCCATGAAGTCCAGGGGCCCCAAAGCAGTGCCAGAAGCATCCTCTCCAAACTCTCCTCCTGGTGCTGAGCAGGCTAGGCAGTCTGCTCCCACCCAAAGACTGATTTGAATATCTGCCTTGGAGACACGATGTTGGAGACACGATACCTAACACCAGGTGTTGTCTGGATCTTTAAGAACAAGGCCATCATCTTCCCAATTTAGCGAGGCACCATTCAGCAGTTAGCAGCCTCCCCGTACTGCCACTGGGTTATGTTGCTACTGGATACACTTCCAGCCCTCTCAAAGCACATTTCTCATGGTCTCCAGCTGCACACCCACTGGATTTCTGGGATGCAGATGGCACGAACATTACCGTTGCAGAAGGCAACAGTAGGAAAGGGATAACAGTAGAGAAGAACAGCAAAGACTGGGGGAGGCAACAGAAGTCGGGGTAAAGAAGGTCAAGGTTTCCAAGAAAGCTGAGACAGGTGACCGAGAGGGAACAGAAGACCTGCAAAGAGATGAGGGCTGGCAGTTGCAAGGAGATCTGAAAATGCAGCAGTTTGTTTGTACAGCAGGAGACACATTCAGGATGTTGCAGAAGCATTTAGTGGTTTCAGGAGATTTCTAGTAGTTTGTACGTGTTCAGTACATGCTGGGGGACTTTGTGGTTGTGCAGCCTGCTCATTGGTTCAGATCCTCATATCTTCATCAGGGGTTGGAGCACATTTGGTGTTGCAGTTGGGGCTGAGCTTCTGATGAAGTCTCCTCTTAAAGGAAGATAGTTCACAGGCACCAGAACTGTTTTGCCTACCAAAATAACCCACAGTTAAGTGGGGGTAATCAGGGAGTTCACTTCAAAACAGCTTTGAACCAAAACATTTACACAGACACAGCCTTAGGCGCTTAATTCATGCCTCAATGTTAGCGAACTTTGGAAAGCAAATGCCTGTGTTCTCTGCAAAGTTAGGGAAGAGAGGCTGATGCTTTTTAAGACCTGCTGGAGGAGATACTATCCATTTACATACCTGTGCCTGAGTTGGATTGTGTGGATCCTTCTGACAGGTACAAGGGAAGATCGTAAAATGAGTAAGTGGCTGTTCAGAGCATGGACAGGTCATCAGACGGGTGTAGGAAGAGCAGCTCTTCTCTTCACTCACAACACTCACACTCAGCTATGGTATTAGTAACCACATTGCCATGCTGCTTTCCGCCCAACTAGGTCACTACCTGAGCAGCTCTCGTTGCCTTTGAGCCTGACTCTGCTGTCTGCACTGGCACATGCAGCAGGCACCAGTGAGTAAGAAGGTGCAACATAGCATCAAACCTCTCACACCCTAAGATGTCATTGTGACCTCCATGATCAACAAGCCCTTTCTCTGAGTACACCATTCATCCGTCCGTCCCGGGTCTGATTTTGTGCTCAAGCCCAGCACCATCTACCACCCACGCTGGTTTTGTGAATGCTGAACTCCAGGCCTGCCTGGAGTGTTGAAAACTTAAACTTGCATTACATTATCACATGGATACAAGCTTTCCTTCATCTAGTGTAGACAGATTGACATCAACTGGAATTAATTACAGTGGTCCACCAGCAGACATCCTGAAACTCGGGCCTCCTAAGCAAGCCCAGATGATTCATGTCTAAACTGCAGCTAACCAGATTAAAAGGAAGTGGACAGGTAATATGGTTGAACCTCTTTAACATGTCCCCAAATTAATGTTCCAGCTAGTCCTAAAATCATGGTTAGTGTGTTCGATGGGACTTCTGTGCACTAGAAGCCTAGAGCCAGCAATGGGATGTGCTCCAGGCTTTGCAAACCTACAGGCTTTACAATGAACTTAAAGAACCATTCCCAGCTTTCATGAGAGTAGTAGAATACTGCTTTGCTATTAAAGGTCACCTGCACCTCCCCATAGGTCCTAACACCTGGGGAATCCCGGTCTGACCTCATTGCAATTGTTCAAAATTGTGCTCCCCACGTTGGTACCTGTGTCCTCTCCCTTGCCTATAGACTTACTACATTTAAAAAAACAAAAACAAAACAAAAAAACCCCCACCAAAACGGGAACCAAACACCTATTCTCAAATCCCATAACCATGCCAACAAAACCTCCAATATAGATGCATTTATACATGCAGCAACTCCTTTCAGGCCACGTAACTCTGGGAAGCTGTCTAACTTTTGTCTTCATGGGCAGGGTTTGCCAGTTGCAGTTCTAACAGGAAACCCCTTTAAGTGGAAACAAGCTCTGATGTTGCAGCTCCCATAGCAGCAAAAAGCTGCTTCCCTGCATGACTCTCATCTCCTGGGGTGCCTGCTGCCCAGACAGATCCCAGACAGCTGTCTCCAGCCTGCTGCTCCTGTTCACAAAGCAGGCTCTGGCTCCCTCCCAAGCCTTGTCTTCTCTGACCCACGACTGCCAACTCTTTGGGATTTTATTGCCAGGACCATAGTATTTAATGTTTTTCTTACTGTCCCCATTCCTAGACTGAGAAAAACTTATTTATCATGCAAAATAAAATGAGATTCTGTTCTTCCTGGAGGCAAAGAAAATCTTGAAAAGCATGAAATTTAGTGACTCACAAAAGTTGCAGATGTATATAAATAATTTTTAAATCTTTGGATTTTTTAAGCCAATCTTGTGATGAGGAACAGTGAGCAACATGATTTACACAGTAATTAGTAACACTGATGACATGAAATATTATTTCCTTGTCTAGCGCTCCCGATATTACACAGCACGCCAGCAAGGCAAGATGGAGAGCTGCAATTCTGAAATGGTGGAATTTTACACTCTGTGCCCAAGAGAAAATCCTAAGCAATGCAGCAGGTCAACAGCCTTGCAGACCCAGGTTTCAGAGCACCTTCCTTCAGGGTAGGAGTGCCTTGAGAGAGGAGGGATGCTAAAGCATCAGCAGGGAGGGCACGGTAATTCTAATATCCCACCACACATGTGAGAGTGGTGCCTAACACAAGGACTGTCTTGCCCAGCCGGTGCCCAGCTCACCTGTTTAATGATTCCTTTAGGTAGGCATCTACAAACCCTGGACTAGGCACTACCGGCAAGAAAGCCATGGAGAAAAATCACTGAAAATAAATGAGTTCCCAGGGCTCCTTAATACATTGTTCCACATTTATAAACACTGAAGTTACCAAAATAACGAAAAAAAAAAAAGTCTAAACAGCTTCCATCCGTTATCTTTTCTACTTTTGCCAAAAAAATGAAGTTTCCAAACATTTAGTCTAATGAAAGACTTTTTGCAAAAATAAAAGATGTTTTGATAAAAATGTCAACAAAATAAATGATGCAAAAACAACCGGCAGCTTTATGCTTTCCTTTTCTTTTAAACAGGACATTTTTCATGAAGGCAAACCCTTATTTTTCAAGATCATTTCAGGCAGCCCTCCAAAATCCTTGACGTTTTATTTCACTCAAATTGTTTCAAGTAGGACACGATCACTGCAATTATGACTTTTTTTTTTTAATAGGAAGGGGATTCTTACATACTTTGAAAATATGGAAGAGGAAGCTGGATGCGAAGAAACAGACAGTGACAAAAATGTCAGGCCAATTCAGAAGAATCCAAACATCAGGGGATTACTAAAGACACCTGGTCTGGTGAAAAGATGGATGAAGCTGCTTCCATTAGATACTGGACAATGAGGTGAAATTTATGTGCAGACGGAAGTAATTAATGCACAGTTGTTACACAAAGGATTATTATTTATTGCTAATAAATGAGCACATTTGATGGATCTAATCAGTATTCAAATACTTCATGTGTTTTAAGAGCAGCTAGGGCATATCCTCTGTAGCACAACTTATTGCACTCGGGAATTTTGTCAAATTACATAGAGCTGCAGCAAAAGGCTGGAACATGAAACAAAGGTAGTAAAATAGATGGAACAATTTAAAAAATGACAAAAATTTCCTCTACTTTCTCCTCTACCTCTTCCCACTTGTCCAGAAATAAGAACTGGGCTGTTTCTCTTTGGCAGTATTAATTTAACCATACAAGAAGAGAGGGTAAAAAGCTCCAATTGACACGATGGTCGCAATGTACAGATTTTACAATATGAAAGGTTGGCACCGTTTTTTTTCATTGGGGATTCCAACCCAGGATATTTGCCTCCCATTCTTGTTTCTGATTAATTCTCTCCCTATTTCTCCTCTGTCTTTTTAGAAAGAGTACTTAGGATGTCTTTAAAGGACCACTTTTCAAGACATCTTTCGTATGTGCTTGCCTGCAGAGGATACTGTTGACCAGGTTAACCTCCGTAAATCCCTTCCAACCCAAATTCTTCTATGTTCCATATGCATGACCTCCTAAGCAATGGATGCATCTTTGGGAAGAAAAATAGTGTGAGCAGCATTTAAAAGATTTAAACTTTGAGTTACTTAAAAGGTCCAGGGATGAAAAGCTGTCTATTCTTTAGTATAGGCTAAGGTACAAGGTACTGAGAATTTATATGAAAAAAACCTGACATTTACAGCCACATCAAAGCCCCTCAGAATCAGCACAGCACTATTTCTGTGCCTTCACAGGAAGAGGTGCTCTGTGTTTCTTCCTGGAAAAAGTACTTAAGTGGAATGCATTTCGTGCCGGAGCTGTTTGACCCTTCCTGCTGAAGGCCACTTAACAGCAGCAGGAACAGCACTAGAGTCTTCCAGCTAAGACAAAAAATTGGTTTTAGGATTTTTATATCTCTAGTTGCTTCCTCTATCAAACTATCACTGGAAGAGTAAAAGAAAAATCAGATACCCATTCTTCTGGAGGAGCTAAATTCCCCTCACAAACTCCCAAGACTGCAGGTGCTAAACAGAGATTATGCCACAACTTTTTATATTAGTGGATTAGACATAAATTGGAAATACCCACAGAAATCTTCCTGGAAAGTGGTTTCTGGATGGGATAACTGTTAGGAAGTACAAGACAGATTACAGGAAGGATTGTTGTGGCCTTGGGACAGTTTTGCTGATCCTGTATAGTATGGAAATGTGGGGCATCTTTAGAATATATGCTGGATACAATTACATTGGACAAATAAAAACTAGAACAACAGTCTCTTTAAGAGAGAACTGCTTTGGGCTGTGAGTGCATGAGTGTGTACATATATACACAAATACTAATTACAAGCTTTCATAAATTATTATATATATCATCTATAAAATTTAGTCTTTGCTATATGTAGTTATGCTTTGTATAATTAGGAAGTCCCTGATATTTGGAACCTTACATGGAGCTTGGGTAGAGTGAAGGGTAAGCGCAGCTCAGCCCCTGCCCTAACATGCTCTTTCTGCTCTGTTTCAAGAAAACTTGCACCACTGGTCCCAACCTGTGCCACTAACTCCCAGTAGTTGAGTAGACGCATATCCTTAGAGGGCGTGAAATGTGTTGTGTCAGCTTCCTACACAACCTGATACTGCAGAGTTAATTCAGAAATACAGGCTCATCATTCATCAGTTATCTTACGGAGACATGGGACAAGTTCTGTTATAAATTACTTTAGCAATCCTGGGATGTACAAAATGAATGGCTGCTATTTCAACTGCTCAACTGGAAAAGAAAAACCCATAATAACATCTCACTTTCATTTTAGAATGTAAGTGTATGGATTCATAGGGAGATGGAAAGAAATGTTCCTTCCTTTTCAAAACATCTTTGAAAAGGCATCTTGGATCATTCAGACTCCATCACAAGGAATCATCACACCAGGTTCTTTCAGTTTGGTTTCTTACCTCTCATCCAGGAAATATCATCCATTTGGTAAATGCATCTGGTATTTTGAGAACAGTCCACTGCTGCCCAAATGTGAGGTTAGGATAACACTTATTACAAGTGCACGTACTTGTGAACGTGTCCTTTCCATGTTCACAATCATCCCATATCAAGCTCATTTGGCATGGGCAATGTAAGCTGATAAACAGGCTGCTCAGTTGCACAAGCAAAATAACAGGCAATTAGATGGCTGAAGGCAGAGAAAAGAGAGTGAAGACACTCCGAGGTGGTGGAAAGCAGCAGCCAGCTACAGAAAAAAAACTGCAAAAAAACCCAAACCAAACCAAACACTGTCTTTCAGAGCAGGAAGTTCACCTCCCATCTTCTCTAGACCATTCACTCTGCCTCTCTCCTCAAAACCAGCCTAGGAAAAGAAGGCAAGTACAGACTGTCTGCATTCCTGAAGTAGAAATGGGGAGAAAAACCCCAGAATGATCAGAGCAGTCCAGGGGATAGGGCTTTCCTGTTGGCAGCGTTTTGACACTACCAAGTCTCATCTTCTGTACTCTCAAACAAGGAGGTGGAAAGAGCACTGGAATGGAGGCTTTCTTAAAAGGCCAGTGGAGAGTACAGGGAACCACACGCTTTTCTGTTTGGCTGGGTATCCTGCACACCCGTTCAAGTAAAAGTGAATTGCATGAATGAAGGCTCACTTCTTCCACCTCCTATAACGGTCAAGCCCTACTCAGCAGTCTCCTGAGGAGTTTCACAGTAAATAAGTGGGTAAGAAAGACTCTTTATTCTTGACATCAACCCTGGAAAATATTTTCAGTATTTTTACGTAAGGAAATAGCAGCAACAACAGAAGAACTAAAAGAACTTTTGGTAATTCTATAAAGGTATT
This sequence comes from Pterocles orientalis, assembly GCA_011057875.1. Taxonomy (NCBI): domain Eukaryota; kingdom Metazoa; phylum Chordata; class Aves; order Pterocliformes; family Pteroclidae; genus Pterocles; species Pterocles orientalis. Next base: position 1,049,588 of record WKFP01015235.1, on the reverse strand, counting down.
TAGGCACTAACATCCAGAAAATATGCTTTATTTTTACAGTACGGAATAATGGCTTTGCCTTGATTAGGGATAAGAAGTGTTCCAAAATTCTCCTGCATAGTCCTACTACTATGCATATTGGATGCCTCATGATAGTTTGGGAATAAACCATCATGAGCAGCACACATTTGGAGTCACTGCCTGAGCAGATCCCCTACCACAGAATACTCTGGAATGAGTCTGCCTCAGTCTTTCCTCAGTTAAGACAGGTATGCTCACCTAAAATAAATACTGCATGAAAAACCAGGGTGTTCCCTAAAAATCCTGCTATCCAGGAGTTTTCTCTACTTCAGAATATTCAGAATTCTCCAAATATTTGTTATACAGAGATAAATGGTTCACGCTGTTATAACACAGTCCTCAGGACACAGAGCTTCAAAGTTCCTCCCCCAAGAAAGAAGGGGCACTGGAATTTGGATCTCTAGAAGTTGAGGATTTCTGACCTGCTATCTTGATACAAATTGCCTCATTTCTGTGAGGCAATTCACCCTTGTGAATCTAGTCCTTTGCTTCCATATTTCCTATATTTGTAGACACAAGCAAAACCAGAGCGTTTCAAGTCAAACAAAACATTCTGTTCAACCCAAAATCAGCATTTTCAATTCATACATACAAATCAGAAAATTTTTGTTTCAGTCCATTGGGCCAAAAGGAAACAGAGATGCTTTCAGTGCTACTGGTTTCACGTGCATGCAAACCTTGGACTCAAACTACAGCATTGATCCATTGCAAATTAGCATAAGTCAACTGTTTTAAATAGCATGAAGAGCCCAGGACTCTGACTTGCTGAAGAATCAGTAAGCAAAAAATTATTTGGGATCAAAGCTGCAATCTACAAACTGGATTCACTCTGCTCTTTGCTTCTGATATGCAATGAAATATACATACACACAACATCACCTACCAATTCAGAGCAAAAACCAAACACAAGTCTTGCCTTCAGCAAATATATACAATGCTCTGCATGAGGCTAGGCATACACGGAGTTCGCTGTTCACAGGCTAGCAATGGATGGTTTCAAGGACCAGATGTACACTTTGATGCTTCTGATGTGAAAACTTCTATGCAACATTAAGAGTACAGGAAAATTTTTTGCAAGGCACTGCTTTCTCCTTTCATAAGCTTCACTCCTAAACAACGTATTTGTACAATGACTCAGAGGAAGGCACTGCCTCTTGAACATAAAGCCTAGAACTAGACATGGTAGACACAATGGTCGTCTCAACTCTCTCCTTCATCCCTGGGGCCATCATACAACCCCCTTTGGCACTGTGGCATACTGAAATTCAATAACCTTTGAGTGACTAGATGAAAATTCAGATTTGGTGAAGGAAATAGCACAATTTCCAGTACACAAAGACATTGTATTAAAAGAGCTCATAAGAGAGGCAACCAGCTACTGAGAGAGAACTCCGGCAACAGAGGCCACCACAAGATTCCTGTTTAATATGAAACCATCCGCGCTGACTGAACTAGACTGGGCATTGTACACTGAATTTCTTCTGGGCCTGCATTTTGTCAGTCTCAGAAGCAGTCCCATATGACAGGATGCTGAAACCACCGAGTTAAATCAGGTAAATCACACCTCTCAGACTGCTGTGTGTGCGTAGCACAGCCGCACAGAGCCAGACCAGAAGTCCATATAATCCATTACACTTTCTCCAACAGCATACGTACAGGAAGAGTACAATTACATTATTAGCCCTTTATGTAAAATAAAACCCAAGGCTTCCATGCTTAAAATTGTCTAACTCAATACTGCAGCAGTTTTGCATACCCCTTTCCAACCTTCTTCAACTCTGGTCTACAGCTGGAAGGTCGAACAAAACCCAACAGGTATCAACCTGCCCAAACCTAAAATTGAATAGTTTCCTGATTGCTTAGCTTCCTCAGATGAGCATAAAGACAGAGAGTTAGGTAGGAGTTGCAGCCTTGAGGGGGAAAAGGTGGGGAAAACTTGACCACAGATAATCCTGTCCTAGATCGCCACAAACTGCCATGAACACAACCATGAAATCAGCTGTCTTAGCTTCCCTGTAAGCTGTTAGCTTTCACACCCAGTCCTGTACTCAAATCCTTTGCTGAGCTATTTCAGCACATTAATTTGCCAGAAAACGTGGCTAAAGATTTTCCCCCTTTAACTGACTTCACAGACTGAAACAGCTGTTAAGAATCTGTACACGCAGCTGCCAGAGTTTAGACCACAGCAAAACTCCAGTCCAATTTGCTAACAGGCTATCAGCAAAGTATACTGTACCTCCAATAAAGCTGCCACTTCAATACCAAGTCAAAGCACAACCAAGAGAAAAATAAGCAAGCCTTATGCATACAGCCCACACAGCAGGAGTCACTCAACAGAATTAAAAGTTATTTTACTATATTTTGTACCCACACAGAACGTTTCAGGATAAGCCTCCAAACAAGGCAGCACAAATTTCATACGGCGTCTCCCACATCATACCTCTGGCAGCCTTAACTCTGCCCTTGAAATTTGATCTAGCCTGTCCTGTCCTTGTTCAGAAGTTAAGAATCTGCACAAGACAACCGCTTACATTTTCTCATCTTTCTACACAGATCTTTCAAAAGAATACTAAAAAAATACCTCAACCTAACAGTAGGAGCACTGAAATCAACTAGACACTTCACAAACTAATGATGATACTCTTAACTGGCATTTGTAAAGTGGAATGTCAAAACTGAAATGCTTAAGAGCCTCAGCATTTGGCCAGACTGCAGTTTGTCTTACTGAGTTTTAAATCAACACATTTTTTTGCCTATACACTTAAGCAGGTATTATAGGCAGAGAAATAGCACAAAACCACGCACCCTTGAACTCTCATTTCCTAATTCACTTCTGAAATGTGACATGGCACTACCACAGCAATCAGCAGGCAGTCTAACATTATGTAAACAATTTCAAAAACCCTGATGGATATAGATTAATTGTTAGTTTGGAAGAATAAGAACTTTGCAGCTTCACTAAGTACGAACTACAAAACTAAACAGGTTTTAGAAGCAGTTGGCTGCTTTAGGTTAGTACTAGCAAGTTTTTACAAGCAGCCTCTACCCATCAAGCCATCTTATTGACTCTGTCGACAGCAGGCAGCAAGGAGCTGACAGCTATCAGAAAATAAATTTTAAGAGCCACCCAACCATTCTACAAGCAAGTTGTGAAGTCATCCTTTACACCATGGAAATTGGTAAGTTAGTCTCATTTGCCAGGATACCAGGGACACAAACTTGTGTATTACCAAGCATTTCTTACTCCTCTCCCAAGCATTTAAAAAAATAAAAAACACATAAATCACATTCTCCGTCACACACACTTTTGCTCCTCATACACCAACTGCAAGACATAAGACCTACAGAAAGCCCTTAATAAATCACTTTAAAGAGAGACTGCCTATCACACAGAATGATGACATGGTATTTTTCAGTCAAAATAATCAAGCTACATCATTAATTTTACAGAGCCTACTATGAAACCCAGGAGAGGTTTATAAAAATAATTATGTGCAAGTAATTATGTTAGATACAATTATCCATCATTAATCATCTCACAACCATGCGATAACCACCAGTGCTATTTTGTTATGAAGTGATCAGGTATCAAGTCTCGCTCCTTCTGCAGAGAGGCACTTCAGTGCGATATTTGTGTCACACAAGCTACTGACTTCTGCCTGTCAGCTCTAACACTATATCATAGTTCACCTTCAGACCCCTATATATTGCTTTGATGAGCTGTTACATTCTTCACAAACTCCAAGCTTGTCTACATTAAGCACCTAGATGGTGTACTTCACCAAGGAAGTCTGTGCAATTTCATTGAACTGAAATGCCACTTGTTCTTTGACTTTTATTAAGTTCACTTAGGTTGACCAAATGAGCTTCCCTAAAGTAAGAAGGGTTATAAAATATCAGGATGATTCCATCTTTAGGTGTTCAATAGAAACAAATACTTAGTTTAACTAGAAAACTTTAAAAATGACTTTAGATACAAAAGTGTAACAATTATACTGCGCGATACATCTTTATATATCACTAAGCCCATGAAATTAATAAGAAAAAAACCCCACACAAACAAGTTTTTGCACCATCAAGAACAGCCACAAGTCCTGAACCTCCATTCTTTACGCATTCTTGATCAGAGAAAACTGAAAGTTGGGAACACTTGGGATTCAAAATACCCTGAGCACATACTAGTGCAACACCACAAAGCATACATGATCCATTGGAAAAGGGGCAGGGGGAAGGAAAAAAAATATCGAGAACCAGATGGTGCTTTATTATACAAGCATGAAAGTAAGTTCCTTTGGAAAATAACTTCTTGGGTGGACTTCTGGACCAGTGAGGTAGCCCAATGGGAGAGAAAAAAACTGTAAGTGGAACTTGGTCCCCACGCGCGATACCTGCCGGCCAGTTCCTTGCTGCTCCCTGGCACGGCCGGGACGGGGCAGGACGCGCTGCGGCCCAGCCCGGGGCGAAGCCGGGGCCCTGGCTGCGGCAGCCCGGCAGGCCGCCCCCCATGCGGTTGGGGAGCCCGGTCCCCGCCCCAGCGAGCCATAAAGTGCACCAGCAAAACACGATCCAGACAAAAGCAATGTAAACAGGTGACTGATATTGGTCTCTTTGTCCGCACCACGGCGAAGGTGACGCGCCGGCCTTGCCCCCTCCCGCCGCGGGGAGATGGGCCCTCCGCGGCCTTAGGACGGCGCCACGGGGAAGCGGCGCACCCGCACCACGGGAGACAGGTCCACGCCGAGGATCCGCTCCGCCCGGCGCCGCGCCGCCTCCAGGCTCCTCCGGCTACAAACGCTGCCCCGCACACGGATGGTGGGGAAGGTGGTGAGCCGGGGGGTGGCCGCCTTCCAGATCTCCTCCAGCGACTTGCCGCCGAAGGGCTCCCAGGCGGCCGCCACCGCCGGGCTGCCCCGATCGCTGTCCGCCTCCTCGTCCAGCGGCCCCGGAGCCGCCACCGCCGCTTCCTCCACCTCCCCCCCGCCGCGAGGGCCGTCGGCCGCCGGCGCCGCGACCACCAGCCGCTGCCTTCCCCGTCCCCTCCTGCGGCGCCTCCGCCGCCTCCGCCGCTTGGCGCTGCCACCCGCCGCCACGGCCCGGCGCTGAGCGCCGGAGGCCGGGAAGCGCCGCTTGCCGGCGCGGCGACGGGGCCGCTCCGCCGAGCGCGGCGGCGGGTCGGGGACGACGGCGCGGCAGGAGGCATATCCGTAGACGTCCTTGCTGCGGAGGATGACCGGGGAGAATTCGTGCTTGAGGCTGCAGAGGAAGTTCCACAGCTCCGAGTCGGAGCTCATGAACTCGGTGGACTTGGGCATGAAGAGCCTGAGGGCGTCGCCCAGCGCCTTGGTGCCAGCGAAGGAGACCTGCGAGCGCGAGTACACAACTTTCTCCGCGTCCCCTTCCAGCCCCCAGGCGGCGGGCGCCGCTCCATCGCCGCCGGCTGCCTCCGCCGCCTCCCGGACCCCGGCGGCCGCTGCCGCGGCGCTCCCCGCCTCTTGGTTCATCTTCCCGGCTCCTCTCTCCAGCGCCGCCTGCTTCCTACTGCGGCTCATGAAGGCAGAGGGACAGGGTGGGAGGCAGGGAGAGACGCCGAGAAGGCACAGCCCAGGAGAGGCGCCGACCGCAGCTCGGCCGCTGCCGGCCACCCGCCGCCTCGCTTCACCGCACCCCGCCGCCTGCGCGTCGCGTGAGGAGCGACGATCGATATCCTGCCGCCCAGCCCAAAATGGCGCATTAAAGTCCCAGGCGGGGACTGCGCGCCAGCCCGCCCTCCCTCCGCGCCTGGTGGTTGGCCCGTTTGAATCGCGTGGGGCGGGACAAGCCCCGCCCCCCGCGCTGTGGAGGCGGCCATTGGGAGGGTGGCGGGCGGCCCCCGGGAGGCTGAGGTGGGAGCAGCGGGCGGAACGCCAGGAGCTTCCTGTCCCGGGGCGGCGGGATGGGGGGAGCCTGACTGGGGTCACGTGTGCAGCCAGGGGAGACCAACGGGGGACCCTCGAATGCCCCTGAGCCCGGTTTCCCCCCACCTCCAGCAGGGCATCCCGCGGTGGCCCCTTCCCTCAGGGGAGGGCGTGAGGCACCGCCATGGCGGGGTGCAGGTGCCGTGTGCCGGCGTCGTGCCTTGCTGCAAGGACAAGGTTCTGCACAGGGCGGTGGGTGATGATGGTTTCTTCCGTGAAAGGTGTTCTAGTAAGGATTTGGTTGGGTGCTTCAATGGGCAAGCTGCCCTAGAGGAAGAGCTGAGGCTGAGTGAAAGAACAAAAGTGGGTGAACAGCCGTGACACAGTGAAGTCCACCTCACAATATTAAATACATCCATCCTGTGGTAGAAGGGTTTTTAACATGAACCTGTAGGCTGGTCGTTCAACAACGTCATGAGTCACCAAGTCACGGAACAGTTGAGGCAGAGCAGACCTCTGGAGGTCACCCTGTCCAACCACCCTGCTCAGGCAGGGCTACTTAGAGCTGGTTGCCCAGGAACCGTGTCTGGATGGCTTTTGAATGCCTCCAAGGATGGTGACCAGTGACAGGACACAAGGAATGAAGCTGCATCAGGGGAAGTTGGGATGGAATGTTAGGAAAAGGTTCTTCACTGGGAGGGTGGTCAGTCACTGGAACAGGCTGCCTGGGGAAGTGGTCACAGCACCAAGCCTGTCAGTTCAAGGAGTTTCTTAATGATGCTCTTAAGTCATATGGTTTAGTTTTAGGTAGTCCTGCGAGGAACAGGGAGTTGGACTTGTTGATCATTATGGGTCCCTTCCAAAGCAAGAGATTCTGTGGTTCCACAACCTCCCTGGGCAACTTGTGCCAGTGCTCGGTCACCCTCACAGTGCAAACGTGTTTCCCGATGTTCACAGGAAACCTGTGTTTCAGTTTGTGCCCATTGCCCCTGGTCCTGTCGCTGGGCACTGCTGAGGAGAGCCCATCTCCATCCTCAGGTATTTATTTACATTGATGAGATCCCCCTGAACCTTCTCTTCTCCAAGCTGAACAGTCCCAGCTCTCTCATCCTTTCCACACTGGAGAGATGCTTCAGTCGCTTTGAGACCCTTCATTGAACTCTCTCCAGTATGTCCATGTCTCTCTTGTATTGGGGAGCACAGAACTGGACCCAACGCTCCAGCTGTGGCCTCACAGTGAATAAGGTGGAAGGATCACCTCCTCAGTCTTCTGGCAGTACCTTGCCTAATGCAGCCCTGGATACTGTTTGCCTTCTTTGCAGCAAGGGCATGTTGCTGGCTCATGTTCAACTTGGTGGCCACCAGAGCCCCCAGATCCCTTTCTGCCAAGCTGCTTTCCAGCTGGGTGCCCCCCCAGCATGTATCAGTGCGTGGGGTTGTTCCCCCCCAGGTGCAGGACTTTGCACCTCTTGTTGAACTTCGTGAGGTTCCTGTCTGCCCATTTCTTCAGCCTGTCAACACTGAAATATTCACAGCATCGTTGGGATTGGCTTCGTATCCCAACAAAGCACATCCCAAATGAAGTTGAAAAAACTCAGTCTTTGTGTTCGTTGAGCCCTCTGAGAGAGTCACCAGCTTGCTGAATCCACAGCTCCATTTCTTCCTGCATGGCACTGCTATGCTTGCAGCTTTACAGCACAATTGTCAGCTGTTGTGAAATCTCATGTCCCTCTAGACCATGCTTTCCAATACTTCAGAGAGCATTGTCTTAAGAAGAGTGTCTTTTCAGGTTCCTGGATTGTTTCGATTAAACCAGAGCTCTTTCCAGCAGCCATAACAGCAAGGTATCAGCAAGGTGGTTTAACCTTCCCTACAAATCCTGCTCAGGATCTGATTAGACTACTGACTAAATACTTTTTCTAAGCATCAGTAAAGGGTGAGGAATAACATTTTTCTTCATAGACAGTCTTTGTTCTGTAATTAATCTTTCAGTTTAGAATAGGGAAATCTTTTATTCTCAACTCATCAAGAACATAAATTGGAATTTCTAGAAAGCCAGTCAAATAAGAGCCAGAAATTATGCATAAGAAATTATTCCTTACTGCCAGTGGAAATTTATGAATTTTCTTCACAGTATAATTCAGCTTGTGTTCATGGGAAACTCAAGAATATTAATCCAAATAGCCATTTAAAGTGGGTATTAACAAAGCTATTTAAAATCTTCATGGAGACAGTCTTGAGGCACAGCCATATTCTAAACCAGCTTTACAAATGACACATTTTAAAAAAAACCAAACAACCAACCATTCCCAAAATGATGGTCTTAGTGCTGTTTTTACTCGGATTCATTTCACAACATATTTTCACAGGATAAGAGCCCAGAGCTGGAAGCGTTAGGGCCAGACATCTCTTGATCCAGTCATGCTGCAGGTAGCCACACCCAGGCGTACGTGTGCCCAGCTGCAGCCGTGGGGTCACCACAGCTTAACAAGAGGCTCATCGCCTGCTGGACCACAAGAGCTGGCAGGAGCCCCCACTATCGGATTCAGCAGCTCAGCTGGCAAGTGGGCTCTCATTAAACTGCAGAAACCCAGTTGCTTATAATCATCAGCCATAACCTTTTTCCTGAAATTAGAGACTTTTCTGGCATATGACTCCAAAATCATTGAGATGGAGATAGGGAATTTTCAGCAACTGGTAAATGAGTCACCGTAGCTACAAGTGAAAAGAGAGATTAGTACATTTTTGTGTTAATCAGCATTTATTAATTATTTTTACTTTTTTTGGTTCCAGTATGGACAAGACCATTTCAAGGCACAGGATATAATCTCACTTTTCCAACTTCATTATGAGTTTTCTGCAGTGTAACACTCTCCTTTTAATACCTTACAAAGTCATCTTAAGACAAGCCACAGTAATGTGCTATCTTTCGGTAATTTACAATAGCTCAGTACAGTAATAATGATGATAATAAAATTAATAATCCTTTGGAAGTGCATAGCTCTTCATTTTAATCATACTACTGCTTACAAGCATTAATTATCACTCATGGCACTCCTGAGTTATGTAAGCAAATATTGCCTTTCTTTAACAGATGAATAAAATGAAGACATGGATTAAAATGGTTTGACTAAGATGTATAGACTCAATGACTTAATTTTCTGTAGATCTTAATTTCTAACAATCATTATTCTAAGAATACAGTGAATGTCTACATTGGAACAGAGAAGGAAAAAAATCTGTAATCTTTGTTCCCAGTCATTTGTTAGAATTTCTTTTCTTTATAGAATTCTTGAGAAGCGGGAGAAAAGTACCAGTTAAGAAGTTACTGCAGGGATGTTTTGTTTTCTTTAATAATTCCTGCCTAGTACCAAAACCCACTGGTAACTGCTAATTATTTTAACTGCTAAAAAATGTTATCTGTACATATGATCACATTGAGTTTTGAGTCCTGCTGATAAACCCTGAAATCCTGGATATTAAATCACACCATGTCTGTTGCTGGGGCTTTTCCTCCAGTATATTCACGGTCTTCTACCCAGATTAGGAGGGACAGTCTTACTGTCCAACACCTTTAAAGATAGCCACTCTTTTCTAATACATTTACCTTTGCTGTTGAGAGGTTGCATTAACTGGCAGACCACTTTGGTTAGTTTTCTTCCTTAATGTCTAGCATACTTTCAGGAAAGTTTGTGTGACAGTGCAAGCATGACTCCACATCCATTCGCAACTAAACTTCAGATGTTGCCCAACAGTCATCAGGTTCTTGGGTCTGAGAAGCACCCAGACAAGTACTGGCAAAATTCCTGAAAATACTTTCAAGGAGAGAAAAAAGCAAATAGTTTACAAGAATAGTCTCTCGATCAATTATTTAAAAAAATAATCTTGGAATCGCTTTGTGTAGGAATCACAGTTGTAGTCAAGAAGCGAAATGTTAGGAACCACTATGGAAGGGATAGGAAGCAAAACAGAAGACAGCATTCCGCTGAATACAAGTCCATTGTGTCTCCACAAATCTTGAATACTGTGCATTTCTAGTCTTGCCATCTCTAAAAGGGTACAAATGATACAAAGAAGGGCAGTTAGGATGAACAGAAATATGGAACAGCTTCTCTATGGAAAAAGATTAAATAGGCTAAGACTCTTCAGCTTGAAAAAAGCAGATGGCTGAGGAAGAATATGATAAAGGTTTATGAGACTGATAGTACAAAGAAGGCAGATAAGAAATCATTATGTCTTAGTTTTCATAATCCAAGAATAACAGGAAAGCACAGGAAGCTGTAGAGCAAAAAATTTTAAATGACCAAAACTACATACTTTTTTCAGGTTACTCATAATCACTCTGTGGAGTTTACTTTCCAGCAAAGTTGTGGGTCCCAAAATGGAAAAATGTACCTCAGTACTGAACATAAAGGTGAGCTAATTGAGAAGGGGTTGCAGATATTACAGAGCACACCATTTTAAATTATTAGACATGAATGGAAGAAAAAAATCCATGAAGGGCTGTTGTGCCTGAAAACCAAGTCTAGCACCTCGGGCTCAGAAAGCCTGTAAACCAAGGGCTAGAAAAGGAAGGAAGAATGCATTAGAGGAGGTAACCCTCAATGTTTGCACCGTTCTTACACTGTCTCCCTAATCTTCTTCTTCCGGCCTCTAACACAGACAAGGACGCTGGACTAGATGGACCCTGCAGCCCATCATCGCTGCTTCTGCTCTACAGACTTGTTAGAAGACAGAAGAGGGCAACCACAACAAGAAAATTTATGTTTCTTTTCCAGAGCTTTACTGTTGCAACAGCGTACAACAGCTGAAAGAACATATTCTAGAACATATTCTAGAACTAAACAGCAATGAAGCATTTGCAGAGAAAAAATCGCAGAGTCCATCAGCAGCCAGCAGCCACACTTGGGCAGAAGCCCAGCAAGGCTGGAGCCTGAGGTAAAGTGTATTCCACTGGCTCTGATTATTGTGTGCTCTTTTTTCACTTTGTTCATACCCTCAGTACACCCTCTTTCAAAATGGTGACTGACTACATGCAGAGGGGGAAAAAGGATTTTTTTTTAATAAGCCTTTTATTTTAATAGCATTCATTGACAATGATGTTTGGAAAAGGAAAAAATCTCAAACATATTTTAGCAGAAGACTTTGATATATTCAAACAACCCCTGAAACAATACTAAAAATAAAAATACACAAAGAAGCACGCTATGTCATACAGAAAGCACTCCTAGAAGATATTTTAGCACTGTGCCGTCTTTGGAAAGCCAGTGCCAAAGTGAGCGACATGGTGGTAGCCACACTGTATTGTCTTCACCAATTAAGCTGGTAAAAAGAGAAATGAAAGGGGGGAGTAGTGTAGATAGAGCATGCAGATTTTGGAAATTGAATATGCTAGTCCAGAAGGGGAAAAAAAACAGCATTGATCCCACTGTTTCCTGAGGCACTCTATTTTAAGTACTGAGACTGTTAAAACAGATGTGAATTTCATTCACTTTTCTCAAATCAGGCAATTTTTAAAGCCTACTAACAAGTATTTAATAACCTGACTAATTTGTCCTGGGTTCAGCTGGGATAGGGTTATTGTAACTGTCCCAGGAGTTCAGGCAATTCAAAGAGGATAGGTCCCACCTGTCATCTGCACAAGCCCACATCTCAGCTATCAGGAGCAGGCACTCCCTGGCCCAAGAGAGCAGATATAAAGAGCACACATCACGGTGTGACCTGTGGTTTTATCTGCTTGACCACAGAGAGGACATGAGAATGTGGAATAAAAAATTTACTTAGACCCTAAAGGCACAGGTTCATAAGTTGCAAGGAAAACCAGTTGTGCCAGGGGATTCCTCCTGGAAAAGTGCCACTCCAGTTTCCAGTGGACAGTTCACCAAACAGAGCAAGAGACCTGACCTCACTTCCGATCCTCTGAAGAGACTTCTGATTCATATGTACAACAAGTGAGTAGTGGATACTACAGCCAGGATTAGGGGAACCCTGACTCCAGACGGGTGGGGGAAGGGGATAACTGGGTTTATTGGACTGTGTGGATTCGATGGCCTGGCACATCTGATCCACAGGAATATAAGGCTTTAGTGGACACCGGCGCGCAGTGCACTTTAATGCCATCAAAATATAAAGGGGCAGAACCCATCTGTATTTCCGGGGTGACAAGGGGATCCCAAGAGCTGACTGTACTGGAGGCAGAAGTAGGCCTAACTGGGAAGGAGTGGCATAAGCACCCCATTGTGACTGGCCCAGAAGCTCGTGCATCCTGGGCATTGACTACCTCAGGAGAGGGTTTTTTAAGGACCCGAGAGGGTATCGGTGGGCCTTTGGTATAGCTGCCTTGGAGACTGAGGGAATTGACCAGCTGTCTGCCTCGCCTGGTCTCTCAGAGGACCCTTCTGTTGCTGAAGGTTGAAGAACAACAGATGCCGATCACTACCACAACAGTGCACAGAAGACAGTATTGTACTAACTGAGACTCCCTGATCCCCATTCATGAGCTAATTCATCAACTGGAGAGCCAAGGGGTGATCAGCAAGACCCGTTCACCTTTTAACAGCCCCATATGGCCAGTGCAAAAGTCTAATGGGGAATGGAGACTGACAGTGGATTATTGTGGCCTGAATGAAGTCACGCCGCCACTGAGTGCTGCCATGCCTGACATGCTGTAACTTCAATATGAACTGGAATCAAAGGCAGCCAAGTGGTACGCCACAATTGATATTGCTAATGCATTCTTTTCAATCCCTTTGGCAACGGAATGCAGGCCACAGTTTGCTTTCACCTGGAGGGGCATCCAGTACACATGGAACCGACTGCCCCAGGGGTGGAAACACAGCCCCATCACTTGCCATGGACTGATCCAGAATGCACTGGAAAGGGGGGGAGCTCCAGAACACCTGCAATACATTGATGACATTGTTGTGTAGGGCAACACAGCAGGAGAAGTTTTTGAGAAGGGGAAGAAAATAGTCCAAATCCTTCTGAAGGCCAGTTTTTCTATAAAATGGAGTAAGGTCAAAGGACCTGCACAGGAGATCCAGTTTTTAGGAATAAAATGGCAAGATGGATGTCATCAGATCCCCATGGAGGTAATCAACAAGATATGTCTCCACCAACCACCAAAGAGGAAACACAAACTTTTCTAGGTGTTGTAGGTTTTTGGAGAATGCACATTCCAGATTACAGTCAGATTGTCAACCCTCTTTACCAGGTGACCTGGAAGAAGAATCATTTGAAATGGGGCCCAGAACAATAACAACCTTTTGAACAGATTAAATGGGAGATAGTCCAGGCAGTAGCCCTTGGGCCAATACGGGCAGAACCAGATGTTAAAAATGTGCTCTACACCACAGCTGGGGAGAATGGCCCTGCTTGGAGCCTTTGGCAGAAGGCACCGGGGGAGACCCGAGGTTGACCTCTGCGGTTTTGGAGTTGGGGATACAGAGGATCCAAAGCTCACTACACTCCAACTGAAAAGGAGATATTGGCAGCATATGAAGGGGTTCGAGCTGCCTCAGAAGTGATTGGCACTGAGTCACAGCTCCTCCTGGCACCCCGACTACCAGTGCTGGGCTGGATGTTTAAAGGGAAAGTTCCCTCTACACATCATGCAACCGATGCCACATGGAGTAAGTGGGTCACATTGATCACACAGCGGGCTCGGATAGGAAGCCCCAGTTGTCCAGGGATTTTGGAAGTGATTGAGAACTGTCCAGAAGGCAAGTATTTTGGAATGTCATCAGAGGAGGAGCTGACACATGCTGAAGAAGCCCCACTGTATAATAAGCTACCGGATAATGGGAAGCAGTATGCCCTGTTCACCGATGGTCCTGTCGTCTTGTAGTGAAACATGAAAGGTGGAAAGCTGCTGTGTGGAGTCCTACACGAAGAGTTGCGGAAGCTGCTCAAGGGGAAGGTGAATCAAGTCAGTTTGCAGAGGTAAAAGCTATCCAGCTGGCTTTAGATGTTGCTGAGTGAGAAAAGTGGCCAGTGCTCTATCTCTATACTGACTCATGGATGGTGGCAAATGCCCTGTGGGGGTGGCTGCAGCAGTGGAAGCAGAGCAGCTGGCAGTGCAGAGGCAAACCCATCTGGGCTGCCCCACTGTGGCAAGACATTGCTGCCCGAGTAGAGAAGCTGGTTGTGAAAGTGTGTCATGTAGATGCCCATGTACCCAAGAGTCGAGTGAATGAGGAACATCAAAATAACGAGCAGGTGGATCAGGCTGCTAAAATTAAAGTGTCACAGGTGGATCTGGATTGGCAACATAAAGGTGAATTATTTATAGCCCGTTGGGCCCATGATGCCTCAGGCTGTCAAGGAAGAGACACAACATACAGATGGGCTCGCGACCAAGGGGTGGATTATTGCACAGGTTATTCATGAATGCGATCAAGCAAGCCAAGCTTTTAAAACCTCTCTGGTATGGAGAACGACGGATGAAATATAAATATGGGGAGCCATGGCAGATAGATTATATTACACTTCCACGAACCCTCAAAGGTAAGTAAGCATCATGTGCTTACAATGGTCGAGGCAACCACTGGGTGGCTGGAAACATCCACCATGCCCCACGCCACTGCCCACAATACTATCCTGGGCTTTGAGAACCGAGTTCTCTGCTGGCATGGCACCCCAGAAAGAATTGAGTCGGACAATGGGACTCATTTTAGGAACAGTCTCATAGACACCTGGGCCAAAGAGCATGGCATCGAGTGGATATATCACATTCCCTATCATGCGCCAGCCTCTGGAAAGATTGAATGACACAATGGTCTGCTTAAAACTACACTGAAAGCAATGGGTGGTGGGACCTTCAAACACTGGGATGTACATCTAGCAAAAGCCACTTGGTTAGTTAACACAAGAGGATCTACCAATCGAGCTGGCCCTGCCCAGTCAAAACCTCCGTGTACTGTAGAAGGGGGTCAAGTTCCCGCAGTGCTCATGAAGAGTATATCAGGGAAGATAGTCTGGGTTATTCCTGCCTCAGGCAAAGGTAAACCCATTCATGGATTGCCTTTGCTCAGGGACCTGGGTGCACTTGATGGGTGATGCAGGAGGATGGGGAAACCCGATGTGTACCCCAAGGGGATTTGATTTTGTGTGAGAAAACTGTATAATGTTAATTGTTAAAGAACCTTGCTCTGTATGCCACACCAATGGTATCTGTTGATCTGGCCATGATGCAGATGGTATAGAATAAGGGGTGGATAATGTCCTGGGTTCAGCTGGGATTCTTTTCACAGAAGCTGGGAGGTAGGCATAGCCAAAGGGATATCGATACAGTGCTGACATCATGCCTGGGATATAAGGGGAAGCTAGCCGGGAGAGGGGTGGAGGAGTCTTTGTGAAGCGTTTTGGTGGTAAGGTGTTTCCATTGTATCAGTGTTTTCATTGTATTCTATATCCTGTCTTATTATTATATTCTCTTTTTTCTCAGGTTGTATTGTTAAAATCTGTCATTACCTCAATGAGGTTACACCCTTTCTTTTATCCTTTCCCCCATCTTACCGGGAGGGGGAAAGGCGGGCTGAGGCGGGGGGGATAACTGGATAATTTGAACACGTTAATTATTTTGATTAATTTAGAGAATATTGTTATAAAGAATAAAAATAGGTAATAATACCTTGAGAACTGGACTTTAGATTCTACATTTTAAAATGAAAGGAAATATACTTTGTGGGTGTAGATGCTCTTAATTTCAGTACAGACACAGTGAGGTTTTGACCCTATACATGATCTGCATTATTATAAAGTCTGTCCTCAAAAGACAGTAATATTCAAGGCAAGTTCATCCTCAGTGAACCTGCAACATCTCCAGGTGAATGAGTAGCTCATTTATCAGTATTTTTAAATTATCTTTCAGAAATGCAGTGATTTACTTAATGTGTTTATTCTCACAGAGGCATATATATATATAATGAATGCTATCAACCACCAATTGCATTCAATATTTTCCAAAATATACAAGTGCCTCAAAATTTAATTATAAAGTGAAAAAAGCTGTCAAAGTTAACAAACCATCCACGTTCCATGCCTATTCACCTCAGCTACCTTTGGAAGGCTCCTCCAAGTAAGAAATGGTAGTGGTTTCATCTTTTACTAATTTAATTAAAACCATGCTAAACCCTAGTGCGGTCACTTGCTCCAGATTATGTGTGGCGTATTTCAGTTTATTTTATACTGGCTGCTATTCAATTTAAGCTCAATGAGCCATTGTTACTCACATTTAAGGGTACCCACACAAGGGTTATTACTGGTTTAATTAAAGCCACCTAATTTAGCCAGAATTTTCACTGCCCATTACCATTCTCTTACATCTGCATTTTGAGTGAGTTTTTGACAGTAGGAGCCTAAAGTCCCAGTGCATTGTCTGGGGGGAGCTGCTCAGTGCTTAGCATTTGCAATTCATGGCCTGAGACTTTCATTATTCCCTTGCAGGCAATGAGGACTGCAAATGTCCCATCACTTTGGAAAAACTGGTCATTTAGAAGTGTAAATGAAGATGCCAAAGGCTAACCTCAAGTCCTGTCTGAAACAAAGACTGGTGTCTTTAATCTCTGGACTGTGGCAATGGAATGGACATATTGTAACAGACAAACACTACATTTATTCTCAACACTACATATTACATGTACCAGAACTATTTTTCCTTCCATATTCCTCATACTCTCCATTCCTTTTCTAGCTTCTTCCTGACCGTCCCTCCCTGACTGAAAGCTGAATCACTGACATTCCTGCTCATTTGCTTCCTGCCGAAATGAGCCGGTATTTCCAAAAGCATTGCTTCCTCCCAGTGAGTAATAAGTTACAATACAGGTTTGCTTGGCTTGCTCCGTATTCTGTTTTGTCCTAAAATGGTTATAGAATTAAACAATTTAGTTACAAAGTGGATATGATAATATGCAGATCTTGATGTGTACATGCCAAGTACAATAGCAAAGGAAAAATAGATTGGGAAAGAAACAGAGAAAACTGAAAAGCTAAGACTCCAGGACTGATGTAAAAATTATCAATAATGAAATGTTGAACCATTGATGAAAATGGTTGCCAGATTCAATCTGTATTTGCACGAAATTTGGAGGAAAATAAATAACTCCACAGTCTATTGCAGCAAGGCAGAGACTACAAAATGGCTTTCCCTGGAGCCAGGCATTTCCTAGCAGACAGCTCTTGTGCCAGGAGAGGTTAAAATATGTGAAGTTGGAGAGTTGCCCAATTACAGAAAAGTGGAAGGATTAGAAAGGGATTAGAAAATGAGCAGAGAAAGACAAATAGATTGCAAGGGAATGGCTCACCTGATGGCAAACTAAATCAGACACATTTTAAATCACTGAAGTGTCTGATGTAACCTAGCTGTCAGGGTGCATCCAGGCATTTCATCCATTTATCTCCATTGATTTCAGAAAAAAATTATGACTAGTTTAGATGGGAGTCCTCTGGGAGTCCTGATTAAAGGGAAATTAATTCTGTCAGAGGCATAGATATGTTTCCAGTCAAAAGTGATCATTTCCTTCAACCAGTCTTTAAATTAACCACCATCAGTTATGTGATACCCAGAGCAGAAGCAGAGAGATCTGTAGCAAAAACAAATTGGTCATTGTTAAATTAGTTCTGCTGCCATGCAGCCTTCTTCTGTTCCTCCTCATGGACTATCTTCCAGTACATTAGCTTTCCTAGAAGTCACTCACAACCTCATATTTGTGGTCAAATCCCTAGTTACTTGCACTTTGAACAGCATCTCCAGGTTCTGATCCAGAGGTGCACCATTTAGTTCTGACCAGTAAGAAAGGCATTATTTTCAGCAGTGTGTCATGTCCTGGTGAATGAACCTAGGAAAAATAGATAAAAGAGTTTTCACTGGGAAACCATTTGGATATACAGCTCCTAGTACAAACTAGAGCTTCTGGTTACCATCTGGCACATCCATGTTTGACTTCTGACTCTCTCGTTATCACTTTTCAACCCAGTTGTCTCAAAATATGGCTAATATTGTGTAGGATTCCTTCAGTGCAATTCATCAGCACTGCTGCATTTTGTAGTGATGACTAATTGTGTACTGGTAGAAAAACAAGAGCCATGGTCTCCCAAAAGTGTTGCAAGCCCTGAGCTGTTGCCTACTTTCATTTATCACCAAGTAACTATTCTGAAAATTCTGACTTCTACGGCAAGAGAAAATATTTTTGAAATTTTGAAAGTATCTTCAGGACAAAAACCTTCTTTCCTGCCCAAGCTCAGTTGAAATGAAAATATATACTTCACCATGTCTGTTTCTGCTCTGGAAGTGCAGAGCTCTGTAAAAAGACAGTAATGGTGCTGAGGAGCAGCATGGGCAGGCTGCTCTACTGGGGTAGGCGAGGAGACCGGGAGCTGAGGGTGACAGCAACACAGGCAGGGGCACTGCCTCGCTGGTGAGGTGTCGGCAAGTTGAGTTGGCAAGTCCGGATCAGGAGCACGTCTGGAGGCAGTGATCAGAGTCATCCTTAGGGTAGGAGGTCTGTCATGAAGCAGGTCTGAGGCCAAGCCAGTGACTCTAATCAAGCCAGGGAGCCAACGTCCAGGTCAGAATGAGAAGGTCCAAGAAGAGGTGAAGACACAGCTCCCACCCAGCTGCGAGGTAGCTCAAGCAACACCAGGCAAAAGAGCATTAACTTAAAAGCAGCTCCCAAGGGAAGGAGAGGCAGGTCTCCCCTCTTCATTTCCTTTCTAACAGCTCTCACCAGTGCAGAGGCTGAGCTTGGCTCAGCCAGCCAAATGTTTTCCTGGGAGCTGGGCGAGGCACTGAGGGCTCTGACAATGGCATATTGGGATAGGCTGACGGTCCATCTGTGATAGCGGCTAGCTGCAGAAAAGAACTGTCTTCACCCTCTTTCTTTTGCTCACCAGGCACTCTCACTGAACAAGACGCTCTGCTCCTAGCTGTCTTCCTCTGTATTTTCTTCTCCCCTAACATCCAAGTAAAGAGAGGTAGAAGCAAGGAGGAGAAGAACCAGCACCACTATGGCTGCAACCCCCAGTGCCACCACCACCAGCACCAACAGTGTGAGAACTGCCAGCACCATCTTCTGCAGTCCTGATAGAACAAGGGGCAATGGGTTCAAGCTGGAACATAGGAGGTTCCACTTGAATATGAGAAAAAGCTTCTTTACAGTGAGGATGACAGAGCACTGGAACAGGCTGCCCAGAGAGGTTGTGGAGTCTCCTTCTCTGGAGACATTCAAAGCCCGCCTGGATGTATTCCTGTGCGATCTGATCTAGGTGTTCCTGCTCCGGCAGGGGGATTGGACTAGATGATCTTTTGAGGTCCCTTCCAATCCCTAACATTCTGTGATTCTGTGATCTCCCATTATGTTTCAAAGAGCCAAGGACTCTGCGACTGCTGCTGCACCCAGCACCTTAACACAGCAAAATCCGCAAATCATCATCTGAAGAAATATCTTCCACCATGCTCAAATTTTCCTCTGTGCCCCTAAGGGCTATCAGGGTCAGCCTTATTTTGTTATGCATATCACTACACTTCTCAGCTACTGCTTCTCCTGTCCCTCCACATATTGCCTCCTTTTTTAGCAGAAACAAAACCCGTTCACCTTTATTTCCTCTCTCTATAATGTTTATTTTGCATGCAATTCCTTCTGCTCCTAATCTGTTTTCATTTTCTTCTTTGTCCCTTTTTTTTCATTTTTCTTTCACCAGCCACCAAGCCATGGCGTTCCTTTCCACCTATCTACAGGCAAAGGGTGAGTTGCATTGTATCAGATTGCACCTCTTGGCTCCTGCCACTCGGTGTGATTAGGTGATGGTATTGGTGGAGGTTCAGACAGTAGTAGTAGGAGAAGTGCTGCAAATTCAGCTGCAAGGTGGAAATTGTGGTGGTGCCCCTCTTTTCTTTCCCTGTGCAAGGGTTGTTAGAGTGCAAGAAAAAAGCTCCAGTCTACTCCTACATGCCTCCATTTCCCTCTGCTTGTTTGTGCTGGATACCAAGGGAGAGAGTATCCTCTAATCACAGGTGGTGGCAAGTGGTGGCCAGCAGCTGGGCAAACATCCGCATTAGGTGGAGTGCTGCTGCTCTGGAGAAACTGAGAGGTCACAGAGTTCTCCTCCGTGACTGTGCTCAGGCTTCCTTTAACCCACGTGAATTTTTAGCATTCACAGCATGACCTGCCCAAGAACAATGTGGGTCTCCTGTGCAATGAACACAGACTGGAAACCAGTAGCTAGGGTTTAGATTACTCTGGAAAGAATTGCAAAGAGAATATAAAGTGTTTTAAGGAGACCTACAGAAAGGCTAAGGGCAATAGTCCAGAAGAATCTTGTTGTATTACAAAACAGACCTCATTACTAGTACCACAGACTCACAGCCTAAACGTATCCAGTACACAGCACAGGGCCGAAGGCATTATAAAGAGGAGGAGATCAGGAGTGAAACTGGATGTGTTGTAGTGGGTTAACCAGAAATGTGCAGTACGATCGTTCCTTTTTGGAAGGAATGTTTGTAGTTGCTGTTAGCAAAAACATTCTCCCTAGCTTCACAAACATTGTACAAAAGATAGGATGCCTCTAAATGGCTGTGGCCTTTCTTGCACTGCAATGGCAGCTGGGTGGAAAGCACTGTGGCAGTAGTTTCAGGTGGGCAGCAGTACACACTACTATCATCCCTTTGTTAAGGATGTATTTGCATACCATGCAAGCAAAGTTCCTGAAATAAGATTAATCAGAGCCAGCCAGTGAGGGGCAAACCCTTTCTGTGCTTGTGTTTGAATTCATTTGCTTTGGTGTAGCCCTAGACTGTGGGTTGAGGGCACCTCTTCTCTAGCATTTATTGTCACAACTCTTCCTAAATCTTTGGGTAGCATGAGAAGCAGCAAGCTGCGGATCAAACATTCTCCTCTCTCCAAGGGGCAAATGAGTCCAGGTGATATATTATTTGAAGGACATTGAGGTGCTGGAGCGGGTCCAGAGAAGGGCAACGAAGCTGGTGAAGGGTCTGGAGCACAGGTCTTATGAGGAGCGGCTGAGGGAGCTGGGGTTGTTTAGAGAAGAGGAGGCTGAGAGGAGACCTTATCACTCTCTACAACTACCTGAAAGGAGGTTATGGTGAGGTGGGTGCTGGCCTCTTCTCCAAAGTAACAAGTGATAGGACAAGAGGAAATGGCCTCAAGTTACACCAGGGAAGGTTTAGGCTGGATATTAGGAAAAATTTCTTAACTGAAAGAGTGATCAGGCATTGGAACAGGCTGCCCAGGGAGGTGGTGGAGTCACCATCCCTGGAGGTGTTCAAGAAACGTGTAGATGTGGTGCTTAGGGACATGATTTAGTGAGTTAGGTGGTGTTAGGTTGGACTTGATGATCCTTGACGTCTTTTCTAACCTTAATGATTCTATGATTGTATGATTCTATTTAAGTGAAAAGGCATTACTAGTAAAGGGAGGAGATCAAAAATAGAGAAAATAAAAAGAGAGACCAAAATAGAAAATATCAGTATGCGACTATAAATCCATGGTGCACCCCTTTGAATACAATGTACAGCTCTTATCAAAAGCTTTGCTATAGCAGACCTAGAGAAGTTACGAGGATGAAATTTAACATGGTGAAGAAGCAATGGGATGGTTTATGTACAAGGAATGAGTGCTTGAACTTTTAGCCTGTGAAAAAAATAGGTTTATTGCAGAGAGAGAAAATCATGAGTGCATGGGAAAGACAAATGGGGAATGGTTATGTGCTGTCTCTCGTAATACGTGACATGGAAAGCATAAAATCAAATTCTCAGGTGGCAAACAAAAGAGGCGCTTTTCTATGCAGGGCCTGATTAAGCTGTGGAACTAATTGCAAGATGCCATGGGTTTTAAAAACTTACATGATTCAGAGAACAATTAGACAAATTGATACCTGAAAATAATCTACCAAGCGCTATGAAAGAAATCATACCACAGGGTCAGGCCTTGATCTGGACGTGCTAGTGAGAAGCCTGGTTGTCTCCCCAGGACTAAGCCCAGAGGATAGCCTGGGGATGCTGATCCTCCTTCAGGTACATAAGTGGCAGTTGCTGTACTGATGATGATGAAAATAATAATTAACATTACAGGGCCAGATAAAATTATAGTTCTGAAGGATACTGCAACAGGGTGGATCTAATTTGAGGGTGGGAAGCATGGCAGAGACAGGGGCCCAGCGTTCCCCTCTAGCATGTGAAACTAAACCCTATGAGGAAACTTGTGATTTTTGTTTACAAACTTTGCACTTACTAATTTAAAAAGGAATAAATATTGGTAAAAGGCATCTGTCCTAATTGCTGTAACCCATAAACAGGCCTCAAAGACTATAATTAGAAGAGGGGAAAAAAAGAATAAGAGGACATTCTTACCATAACCAGTTTTAACTGGGAAAACGTTAATACAAGGTGGTACCTGCTGAACAAAGTAGTTTAACAAGAGGAATTAGAAACCTAGAAGGCTGATAAAAATACCTAACTTGTTTTGTCCTAATGCAGCAAGCGAAGGATGTAATCACATACTTATTTCAGCCATCTAAGTTAGATGCTGAACTGCCCATGGAAAATGCATCACTCTTCAATTAAAGAAAAAACTGTGGCCTTCTAGTTTCAGATGCTCTGAATTTGTGTTTAAAAGAGGCTAAGGTAGGTAGTGTGCGTGTCCCAGGATGGCATTCTTGTATTTTTCCAGGCACTGATGTACAGTGCACTCTTCCATTTCCTAAGCATTAGCTGTAATGAGGTGACACAAGGGAGTTCTTCTGGATCCACTACAAGCAGGAAAATATTAAAGACCAGTAATGAGACATCACACTTCACCCAAGATAAACAGATACCAGGATCACCACAAAGCAAAGGCAGAACAATAGAGATACCAGCCTGAAGAAATGCCTGTCACTTCCCTAAAGATTTGTTGACAGAATGGGGGTGAACCAGGGCCAGGCGCTATACAGATATTCATTCTGGTTACTTGTGGTAAACACTGGAAAATCCTGGAATCAGGCATCCTGTGCACCAGGACAGGCAGATGTGTCCTGGGCCATCCACTCGTGCACAGTAAACCTCTCCACATTGACTACTGCCCTAAAACTAAGGCCACCCTTAAGCTCCTGTGCTCCAGTTAATGCCAACAGTTGTGATCCAGCTTTTAGTTCAGTGTACACAATTGTAGCCACACACTGTGGCTAGCTGTCTGCCTGCAAAGATTCCAATAATACCAAGGTTATTTTATTAACACTGAATTTCTTAATGAATGTATTTGGTTATATGACACGTGGCTGTATGAGCACTTGCAAAACATGCCAGGCATTGAATCCAAACCATAAGATAGCTACCTATCTTAAAGTATCATAAAACAAACATTGGACAAACAGTAATAAGACAACTGACTGAAAAGGAAAGAGAGTATGCCTGCCTTCTTCATTGCACAGTGCTATAATCCTCCACTGAATTCTAAAATGACCTCATCTAAATTCTTACCATTCGTCACTGCAAGGCTATGAGCACAAGACATTCCCTGTTTGTGTTACCATCTTTGCCCAGCCCGTATGAGTCATTTACCTCCTAGCTCCCTGTTGTACATCACTGATGCCTTAACCTCACCTCCATGCATAAATTTCTTCCTTTTAATAGGTACTTTGGAGGTCACTGCATGTGGCAGCAATACAGATCACATTGGCTTCACTAGTGTTGTAGGCAGAACCATCCTGCCTTTGGCCCAGCCATGCGTTCTCCCATCACTGCAGAGTGGCTGAGCATGGTCAGAGCTGTTCACCTGTGCAGGACAGCTCATCTGCCTGTGCTGTCCCATGTCTGGCAGGAACAGATTGAAGGCAGGAGCATGCCCAGGTGGAAAGTCAAAGAATCATGGAATCATAGAATGGTTTGGGTTGGAAAGGACCTTAAAGATCATCAAGTTCCAACCCCCTGCCATGGGCAGGGACACCCTCCACTAGACCAGGTTGCTCAAAGCCTCATCCAGCCTGGTCTTGAACACCTCCAGGGATGGGGCATCCTCAGCTTCTCTGGGCAACCTGTTCCAGTGTCTCACCACCCTCAGAGTAAAAAATTTCTTCCTAATATCTAGTCTAAATCTACTCTCTTTCAGCTTATACCTGTTACCCCTTGTCCTGTCACTACACTCCCTGATAAAGAGTGCCATCCCATATCTCCTGTAGGCCCCCTTCAGGTACTCATAGGCTGCTATTAGGTCTTCTCAGAGCCTTCTTTTCTCCAGGCTGAATAACCCCAATTCTCTCAGCCTGTCTTTACAGGGGAGGTGCTCCAGCCCTCTGATCATCTTCATGGCTCTCCTCTGGACTCTCTCCAACAGGTCCATGTCTTTTTTATGTTGGGGGCCCCACATCTGAACACAGTACTCCAGGTGGGGTCTCACAAGAGCAGAGTAGAGGGGGAGAATCACCTCCCTTGACCTGCTGCTAATGCTTCTTTTGATGCAGCCCAGGACACGGTTGGCTTTCTGGGCTGCAAGTGCACACTGCCGGCTCATGTTGAGCTTCTCA
>WKFP01015235.1:813681-1016809 GCA_011057875.1 Pterocles orientalis | reverse complement strand
ACAGTACTCCAGGTGGGGTCTCACAAGAGCAGAGTAGAGGGGGAGAATCACCTCCCTTGACCTGCTGCTAATGCTTCTTTTGATGCAGCCCAGGACACGGTTGGCTTTCTGGGCTGCAAGTGCACACTGCCGGCTCATGTTGAGCTTCTCATCCACCAATACCCCCAAGTCCTTCTCCTCAGAGCTGCTCTCTATCCATTCTCCGCCCAGCCTGTATTTGTTCTTGGGATTGCCTCAACCCACGTGCAGGACCTTGCACTTGGCTTTGTTAAATTTCATGAGGTTTGCATGGGCCCACCTCTCAAGCCTCTCAGGGTCCCTCTGGATGGCATCCCTTCCCTCCAGCGTGTTCACCACACAGCACAGCTTGGTGTCATCGGCAAACTTGCTGAGGGTGCACTCCATCCCACTGTCCATGTCTCCAACAAAGATGTTAAACAACACTGGTCCCAGTACCGACCCCTGCGGAACACCACTTGTCACTGGTCTCCACTTGGACGTTGAGCCATTGACCACAACTCTCTGAGTGCGGCCATCTACCCAATTCCTTATCCAGCGAGTCGTCCTTCCGTCAAATCCATGTCCCTCCAACTTAGAGACAAGGATGTCATGTGGGACAGTGTCAAAGGCTTTGCACAAGTCCAGGTAGATGACATTGGTTGCCCTTCCCTTATCCACCAGTCCTTGGCTGAACGTATCAGCAAGCTACACTCACTCCAACCAAACCAAGCCAAATGGCAGATATCTTATCTTTCTAGAGGGAAACAACCACATTCTCTGCTTTCATCTCTCCCTTTCTTTTTTTTTCTGGGAGAAAACAAACTTTACAGCAGGCTTTTCTTCAGCTTAAGCCCACCAAGAGAGTGTCCAAGAGCCACACCTCCCAGCAGTCCCTTGCACTGAGGCTCCCAATGAGTTCCAGCTCTCCCTGTTGGAAATAAGTTGTCTTGCCCTCAGTAGAAATGGCATTTGGGGTGTTTTCCTAACCAGTGAAGGGCCAAGACCACCTGCAACTCAGCAAATACGTTCCCTCTCTGATGGCCAGAGTGACTGAGGACAGGGAGGCAGGGAGGGCAGTGCCACCACCAGCTGCAGTGGGTCAGTTCATGCTTCTACCCACCCATACAGATTTTCTGGAAAACTTTTTAATCCAAGGAGGCTTTTTCAAGTTTTTGATATTATTCTAGGTGAATTTAAAACTTATTAATGGAGGTCTAACTTTTTAATTTCATAATCTTTCAACTTAAAACTAGAGGTTTCTTAAAACATTCAATTTGCTCCAGAAAAGCCTAGTGTTGAAATGAATTAATATTGCTGACTGCATACCATTCAGCTTCATATTGTCCTCAAGAAACTGTGACTTCTACTCTTTTACATATCATTTCCCATAAGTCAGCATGCAGTTCTACTGGTATGCTTTTCTTTCTCTTTTTTTTTTGAATCCAGTGTAACTGGATCCCCTTCTCATGTTACTGGAAAAGTATTTATGTTTCATAACCATTTGGTTTCTTTTACTGAACTTGATAATATTTGCTGTATCCCATTTGATAATATTTTGACTAGGATCTTTAAATCTGAATTTAATAATAACTTTGTCCCGTACTCTGCTTTCCTGTGTTAGGCATATCTATCATGTTATGAGCTTGGATAGAAGCCAGCTCATAGGCTCCCCATCAGATCTGCTGGTGCTGGGAGGGTGCAGAGTTTTACCGTCCTCCACGGTGGTATTCTGGAAGATAATATTCTGTCGCAGATCTACCATTGTGTCTAATAACTGGAGTGGCAGTAGCTTTCTTTTAAGAGTTTTCAAAGATTTTTACCTGAGAAGCTCTGGAGAGAAGGTGGCTCCACAAAAGCAGAGGGAGAAGTCTAGGCTGGGGGAAGGGGAGGGTTTTAATGCATTCAAGTTGATGTCCAGCATCACACATGGCAGGCTCAGTATTTCTGATATCACTCATGCAGCCCTTCATGGTTGGGATGGTTATCTGATGCAGCAGTAGGAGAAAGAAAGAAAGTAAGTTCCTCAAATCTAGCCAATGCACAGCAGAGGAGAGAGTGCAGGGCTGATGGAAATGTTTGATGAAAGCCCCGGCCAGTGCTCATGCTCCTGGGTGTGCATATAAGGTAGGGAAACATCTTGCAGAAAATGGAGTCAGGAAGATGAAAAAAATGGAAATTAAAACAGTCGGGATGATTCATGTTGCTGGGAGACTACAGCAGCCAGAAGGCCTCAAGCAGCCCCAGCAGCCATCCTGTCAAGCAACGCACGTTTATAGAATGACAGAATCATAGGATCATAGAATGGTTTGGGTTGGAAGGGACCTTAAAGATTGTCTAGTTCCAACCCCCCTGCCATGGGCAGGGACACCCTCCACTAGACCAGGTTGCTCAAAGCCTCATCCAGCCTGGCCTTGAACACCTCCAGGGATGGGGCATCCACAGTGTCTCTGGGCAACCTGTTCCAGTGCCTCGCCACCTTCACAGTAAAAAATTTCTCCCTAATATCTAAGCTACATCTCCTCTCTTTCAGCTTATACCTGTTACCCCTTGTCCTGTCACTACAGTCCCTGATAAAGAGTGCCTCCCCATCTCTCCTGTAGCCCCCTTTAAGTACTGGAAGGCTGCTATAAGGTCTCCCCAGAGCCTTCTCTTCTCCGGGTTGAACAACCCCAACTCTCTCAATTTGTGCTTCTATGGGAGGTGCCCCAGCCCTCTGATCATCTTCGTGGCCCTTCTCTGGACCAGCTCAGGTCCATTTCCTCCTTATGGTGGGGGCCCCAGAGCATCATGAGTGCTGATTTCAGACTGTCCTTGTATGTGAGAGAGACCTATACGTTAGCATCCTTAAGATGTCAGCAGTCTGTGCCTCTGGATAAGTGAGTTGTGCTAGTCACCCCAGCTGTAACCCCTGGCAGAGGCAAGCTGGAAAGTTGTTGGAGACCCCAGGTCCACGACTGAGCTCCTTAACCTGAGCTGTCTGCTCAGCTCTGGCAGTGCCTTGGCTCAAATGTGGTGGGTAGCTCTGGCACGGGCACGTCAGACTGAGATCTTGCAGGGAGCCTGCCCTCAACAAGAGAAGTCACTGTCTTTCCTGTTCTGTTCCTCCCTGTGAAGTCATGTCCAGAATTGGATTTAGGTGCTTATGTGATACAGTTTATGTTGTGACTTGGTGGGATGTGAAAGCTCTGGTAATGCTCTTTTTGGGTGAGACATGTAGTTTTAGCACAGATATGCTAAAATCACGTCACCAGCTCTCTTCGATAAACACACAAATACTTTGCATTTCCATACCCTCAGGATCTTAAATTACTTCAGACATTAATGAATGAAACCATATAAGAGCCCCATGGGTAACCTGAGTGAGCAGCATTACTCTCCACATTCCATGGATGAATGAGACACAGGTGGAGAAAGCAAACAAGGATCTTCCTCGCAATCCCACTGGAAGTGTGAAGAAGACCCAGATCCATCAGCTCCTCCTAACAGTTCTTTGTCTTCTGGTTTCCTAAGCGACGTGAAAACAAGAAGGAAGAGGACACACTCTTTAACTGGACAGAAGACTCAGCTTTCCCCTGAGCCTCACCCCATGCCCACAGCAGGGGTGCGCTGTCACCCCCCTCCTGGTGGCACGCAGCCAGCGAGGCCCTGTCCGCACAGGTCCGTGTGGTGGGACAAGGACAAGACCCGTGTGCCCCGTCCCCGGCCGGGAGCCCGCGGGGCGGCGGGGGCGCGCAGCGCCGGAGCGGGAGCCGCGGTGATGTTCCCGGCGGCCCAGCAGGTGTCCCCACAGCACCAGGGTCGCCTCTGTCCCGGCGGCATGACGCCATGGTGGTGACGTCACACCCGCGGCCGGTGACACAGGCGGGCGGCGGCAGACATAGCGAGCGGGCAAACGCAAAGGGCGGCTCTGGAGAGCAAATGTTTGCAGGAACGGCTGTGTTCCGCGAGCTTTGGCCAGGCTGCTGTTGGTGTTATTTCTGGCGTGGTAGCAGGGCAGCGATGCCTGGGGAGGGTCCGGCCCTGCTGCAGGGGTGAACACAAGGTGCGTGCCCAGGAAGGGCTACTCGATAAATTGCCTCGGCAGAAAATTGTGGGCGAGGGACATGTCTGTGGATGGGATGGCAGTGCAGAGATGTTGGGTACCAAAGCTCATGCACAGTGAAGTCATAGAGAGTGTTTGTGGTCAACAGCACAGCCCAAAGGCCTAGGCTCATGCCAGCTAATGTAGTCATCACAGACAGACATACACCTCCAAAGGCTGATTTAAATCCTCCTCCATGGGCTGAATCCAGACTTGTGTTCAATTTCCTGGCAAGTTGTGGTGCCAGAAATTGCATGCGTATCTCCCCAAGCGCATCAGACATGAGACCGTCCCTTCTCCCTGACTGCAGGACCTGTGGCAGATCTGCTTATCTCAGAAATCCAGTGTTTCAACATACATTATTTGTTTAAATGGGATTATCAGACTAACTTGGATTCAAACAGCTAGTTTTTCCTTCCCAGTTTCTATCAAAGAGAATCCTTGCTTTTTGTACTTCTCCTTTCATGGAATTAAGGCTGGATAACAGGGTAATGCCAAGTCCCTCTGACATGACTGCCAACACAAACACTGCCACCATCACATATGCATCCTGTGTGCACATAATCAGATCTTTTCTGGGCCTCCAGTATTCTTGTCTCTGCATTTTCCATCCCTTGATTAGATAGAACCCTAAATCCCACCCAGGCATTGACCATGCATTACTTAAATATTATGTTTTTGTTAATTAAGGATGGCTTGTATAGTCCATTGGCCACCATACATTTTATCTGCTTAAGGTTCAGTCAGGGTAGTTCATGGTACTCACCTCACTGGTATGGGAGTAGCAGTAATATCTTGCAAGCTAAATCTGGGATTTCAGGTCAATCAGCTTTTGACATGCTTTCACTCTTAGCAGACAGATACTGCTATGAGTGTATTGCTCTTTATCTAAGCGATATTCAGAGAGTTAAACAAACTCAACCAACATCATTCTTCCCTGAGCTATTAACACAAGCACCTCCTGTATGGAGCATGTCACAGTCAAACCATGGTCTTCTGGGCTGCTTCCCTTCATTAGCACCCTCCTGGATCCTAAGCTCCCAGCAACACCTTTTCAAAGGCCCCTTTCATCTACAACAATTGTAATGCCAGTTACTTGAAATGGAGGCAAAAATAAGAAAAAGCATGAACGAAAGCATGGTTGCCACCTCCAGTGCTCAGCCTGTCAAGATACAGGAGTCACTACACTCTTCTGAGGTTCACTTTTTGATGGGACAAAAGTCTGGAAAGCCCCATCCTCTGTGCAGGTGCTGACAGCCAAGGGACCATGCAGCCTTGTACCAGCAGGTTGCCCTACCTGAGGGCCAGCTCCACGGCACTGATCCCAGTACTCATCATCCTCATTCTTAAGGACTCACCTCCCACCACATCTGCATCCACTCCTCAGGGGCAGGCCCTGCAGTACCTGCTATCCCAGTGCCCGGAACTTCTGTCCCTAAAACTCTGCTAAGTGGCCTTCTGTGGCCCATCAGGGGAATCACCTCTTCTTCAAGGATTTTCAAAATGTTGCCTTCAAAGTCAGTCATTCATTTGGGTTTGTTACACGTACCTAATATCAATCACTCCTCCATGGAGGGAGGGCATTCCTGATGAAATGTCCTTCCCTAGATGAAACTGTCCTCCTAGTCCTTCTCCTCTGGGAACAGCAGGGATTCACCTTCATCTATTTTCTTTTCTTTAATGGAATCATGAAGCCCCTCCATGGCAGGGAGGTTGGAACAAGATGATCTTTAAGGTCTGTTCCACCCCAAACCATTCTATGATTCTATGATACGATTCTTTAAGAGTTCAAGGACAATCTGGAGTATTTTAGGTCATCTGAGACCAGAAAGAGAATACCCTCCTGGTATCTTCCCATGTGTTCCTAATGTCTATATCCTTATTCTTGTCAACCTACCAGACCCTTTTGGGGTATTGATGTGCTTTGGAAAGATTGCAGCATCTGGTCTGTCCAGTACTAGGTCACCCTCTTCAAGCAGGGAGATTACACCATCTCAGCCAAAAGTATTTTGTTATTGCAAGCACATGGGAAAAATACAGGGAAAGAACATAGCTTCCCAGGGAAGAACAGTTTCTCCCTGCTGAGATAAAACACAAGGCTCCTGCATATCTGCCTCATTATGTGAATTTAGGAAGACTTCCCATAGCTTCTGAAATGTGTCAGAGAGACTCTGAATGTTGTTCAAGAGATTAATATTGTGGGCTATGTCTCTTCAGTAGCTGACAGACAACCAGGTGGACAACTATAAAGAGATACAACTCCATGTCCTGCCCGTTTTCAGCCGCCCAGCTGCACTGCCAGCAAGCTGGCTTAACAAAGCCTGAAGGCACATCAGTCTGACCAAGGTACTTGGGTTCACTGTGTCCTACATGCTCTGGAAAGTATGATCTGGCCATCTCCCCCATTTTTACTTCAAAAATAAAAGAAGTAAAAAAAATCTGTCACACCGATCTAGCTAACACCTGAGGTGGCATGACTCTGTCTGAGTCATCGTGCAGAGACAGACATCTCTATGTTCCCTTCGGGCTTTGGGGTGCAGAACTGCAGATCAAGGGAGAATTAGGCACAGCTTACTGTCCTGGGCACAGGGAGTGTGTGAAGAGCAGGCCCCAACCAGCACTTTGCAGCAGCTACCGGGACAATTCCACCCAAACTGGGATCAGGTACCATGTCCTGCCCTGCTGAACAACTCAGGCTGAAAGCTGCAAAAAGGAAAATACTAACGAGGCTTCACAAAAGTTTGCTGTAGAGCCCTGGCCTTCCACTGCAGGCAGCAAAGTATGGGGGCATGCATTTTAGAGGTAATGTAGTATTTGTGATGGTAACTCAAGGAATCCTAAAATACACGGGATGTCTGGCAATACCAGCTGTTTTATCTGGGCAATGCTCCCATGTTTGTCTTTAACCAACCCCAGCAGACATAGTCAATGGAGGACCATCTACACAGACCAGACTGCCCTGTGATGAAGCACTGACATCCACAGCATAATGCTGCCCTCATTCATGTGTAAGGGTTGACACTTCCCATCCTACTGGTTCCCAGCTTTTCTTAGCTTTTCATTTCTAGGAAGCAAGAATACAAAACCTAAATCTGGCTTTTTACTCATTGTGGTTGTGCTGGCTGGAAGTCAAGGCTTTGATTTGTCTGTAAAGACAGAAACTCTATATTCCAGTGTGAGAATAGGCATTTATTTAGCAAAGTTACCAACATGATGAGGCATTGTTTCCTGCATATTAAGTGCTGCCACAGATGGGACTCAGCACCCCAATGGCATCCCCAGAACCCAGACAGGACCCCCAGCCTCCTACTGAAAGAAAGATACCTGCAAGGAGGCTCCCCGTACAAGGGATTCAGCACTTTGGAACACAATCCTCTTATTCAGTCAAAAAAAACGCAGCTGTGGTGATCTTCAGGGCACTCTGCTAAGGTCACCTGTTAAAGCTGCTGAAGACGGCTAAGGGTGTTTCCAGAAAAGACCAAGCTGGGAAAGAGCTTTCCTTATAGCTGATTTTGTATTCAACTAAACTCTGTGGAACAAATATATTACTACTTGAATGTCTTTTTAGTACTACAAGTATTATGACAGCAGATCAATTAGCCTGCAGGGTGCCTGGAACTCTGGTAAGAAACACTTGGGCGTGTAAAGGATATGTTATTTCAAGATACAGAGAGAGGCAATGAAGTAGTTTAAAGGGAAAGCATTTTATATTACTTACTTACAACAACAAAAATACAGAAATCCTCTGATAAAAGTCTGCCCTTACATAACTCCTATGCAATGTGAACATATTTATCTCCTCATAGACAGGAGGATGCACCAACAAATAAGCATACAGCTGAGCAAACTCTCAAAGATTAAGAGTAATAAATAAAAATACAGGAAGATAACACAGCAACACAGTTCAGAGACCTTGTCTAGAGAAACCTCATGATGTAGTCTCTGAGCAGCAAATTAGACTCATTATTTTCAGTGTCAGAAACTTTCAGAGACTGAGGAAATCCTATCCATACCTTATATATAGAAGTGCTTAATATAATGCTATAAGACTAGAGGCCTTGTTAGAAGTGTGAACTCCTTTTCTTTGCATTTCTACTTCTGTCCTCTTCCGTTTCCTTTGTCAAGTCCCGTACCACAAGATGATGCAATATTGCATCACCACCTAATACTGAGATCTCTGACAGCAGCCACAAAATTCAGGAGTTTCCCCACCCCTTATGAATAAACAGTGGTCTTAAAGACCTGCTTACACACACTCTGCTACCATGAGGAGTACATCTTTCTCTGACAAACTCATACATATATGAACAAACAAAATAGTATTCAAGCCAGTAAGAGGTATTATGTGAGTTTCATATCTCAGCTGATGTGTGTACTTATGTGGCATGGAGGAAACAGCTTGCACTCCCAGCCCTGTGCTTTAAATACCTATTCTGAAGTATAAGAGCCTAAATCAGCAAAATGGGAGACAAAGGCTTCAGCAGATGTATCTCAGAAGGCTTCTGAACACCTGCTGTTTCCTGTTTTGAAAGCTTTATTTGAAGTGAGGGATTTTGTGCAGAATCTTGATCACCAGGAGCACCAATCTAGCAGGAGAAAAGGAAAGAGCAGGTATCTCTTGGAGAAGGGCAAGACGCTTCTTTTCCTTGTTTGAGCCTTCCTGCCTCTGCTCTGCACATGGAGGTTCACAGAGACCATTCTGGATCAGGCCATAAGGCTACTTGCATGCCCAGCGTATCTTGAAAGTTTCCCCTGGACGCCTCTCCCTGGGAACCCACACTGATGTAGGAGACATCTTAAAGCAGACTGAACTGCGCGCTGGCATCCCTTTAGAGGGATGCAGCAAGAGCCCACCCTTAATCTGAGCGTCTTCTGGATCTCCGCCCCCCTCCACCCGACGCCCCCAGGACCTTCTACTGCTTCCCCAAGCAATGACCCAGAACCATCATAAAAAGTGATGGGCTGCCTTTCCCATCAAATAAAGCTGTGAATGGAGGACAGCTCAGCGGGCAACTCTTAGTTATCAGTTACATCCATTACACGAGCAGCCACCATACCTAAACAGGATGCAAAAGCCAGACTAAAATCCAGCTCACTCCTGGGCTTGTTGGCAAGTTATAGCAAGAAGAAAATCTTATTTTTGATACCAGAGTTACCACACGATTGTGCGTATGGACAAAGCAATTGCAATGATATTAGCACAACAGATCACATATTTACATGATCAGTTTTCAGAGCAAAGCTGTAAAATAAAAGGGATTCTGTCGATTTCTTTTAAATCCTGTACTGCATGCATTATAAAGTGCTTACAGCCCAATTAGAAAATTAAAACTTATAAATTCTGCAAGAAAGGAGAAAGATACCTACCATTCCATCAGGAAGCACAATGTATCCCATAATAGGTTTTTTTTCAATTTTCTTTACATAAGAAAGCAATTACAAAACTGAATATAGCTATAGCTCGGATTAGGCAAACAGGCTCTGGCTTTGTTGGTACAGGACGTACAAAGCTTCTGCATTTAATTGTTTTCTCTGCTGGCAATATAGAAAATTAAAAAAAAAAAACCCACAACCAAACTATTAAATGCTATTTCCTAAATTGCAATGAACCCAGTCTGTCAATGACAGCAGAACATTTACATACAGTTCCAACATATGTCAGTATATAAAGTTGTTGCTGAGCATTTAATGTGGCTGTCATTCTTTATTGCAGTTCTCCATGAAACCAACATAAAAACTGTGTTTGACTGTACAGAGAACACAAAAGTTACCATCTTACATTTTTCCAACCTCCAAAACTCCCATTTAAGATCATGACAGCAATTCCATATCATATTTTTATTACAGCTGAAAGATAAAGGAAATAATTGCATTTTGACTGCACCCCACAAGATTATATTAGCAAAATGATTGCTTCTTTGCATTACTAATTTTGATTAAATCAGCTTCATTTAAATACCAAATTGTGTTCTTCACCTTCCTTCATTAAGCTATGGTATTCCTGAATCTTTTAAAGTTCCATTTTCATATGCTAAATTGTACATTTCAATTTATTGTACAGTCTGTTCTTGACTGCAAAAAAAGAAAAGACCAAGAGATAATTTATGAAAAAGGGTTTAAGTCACATTTAGAAATCAACAAGAGTAAAACAATGCTAAAATGTGTATTTCCAAAGAACACACAACCTACGAGGAGAGCATCCTTGGCAATAGGAAAGTTTGTATTACTTGATTTGCCACAAAACGCAATGAAGAAAATTGTGCTG
The DNA here is from genome assembly GCA_011057875.1 of Pterocles orientalis. Taxonomy (NCBI): domain Eukaryota; kingdom Metazoa; phylum Chordata; class Aves; order Pterocliformes; family Pteroclidae; genus Pterocles; species Pterocles orientalis. Next base: position 1,006,463 of record WKFP01015235.1, on the reverse strand, counting down.
TATATAGACGAGCTGAAGATTAACTGCAAGATTTTAACATTTTATTACAATATTTCAGTTTTCCTGTAACACTTTACAAAATAATTTACCTCCTTTTCTCAAATATAATACATAAAATAATGTATTCTTTCACTGCAAATAGCATTATGCTATTTAAAAAATATTTTATACAATTCTGGCTGAAGTTAACATGACACGTGTCACTTGCTCTGGCTGTAAATTATTCCCTCTATAATTGTCTTTTGACAAATGAAAGTCTTTTTTACTCAGTTGCTCAAATCTCCATGTGTTTGTGCATCCCAAAATAAAGGCCACGGATTTTAACAGGATTAGTCACCAAACTGGATACACTTGTGTTCCTGGAGTGATCCATCTGGGGATCCAGCCAATAACAATAAAAAAAAAGGCTTCCTATTTTGATAAGGTTTTTTAATCTCTTTTAGAGCATTCAGTAATGCACGTGCTGTGCAAAACTGAACTCCTTTGACCGATATTACCAATTATATCAGGCAAAATCAAGCATGAAGCGAATGAGTCTTTGCCGTGTTTCCCGTATGCTGCACACACATCATGTGAAGGTGTTAAAGGTTTTTACTTTGCTTTCATCTTTGAAAAATGGGAACTTAAGGCCAGTACAGAGTTGTAATTTCTTCCAGCTACAGCTCAGTGTAACATATTCATTTTGAAACTCCATGTTTGTACAATAGTATCTCAATTACTTTCTGCTTCAGGCTGGTATTATGATTCTTAATGTTGTCATGCAAATGATTTTTAAAGTCCAAAGAACCCTACTGCTATGACAATTATCCAACCTTTTATAATAACATCTGTATGCACATCATAATTCCCTCTGATATTTTCTTTCTATGGGCATTAATAATATGTACCTAGAAAAATCAAAGTAATTTTTATAGTCTTTGTGGCAACCTATGGTCTTGTAAAACTCGCCCTGAAGATGTAACCTTGCGACAGCATGGCTTTCAGAGCGAGTGTTGTGGGCTCCGTGCCATACTGGGTTCACCTGTGAATCTCATTGCAAGATCAGGGTCAAAAAAGGTCTCAGCACAATCGTGGGAAGAGTTTTGCAGTTTATTCCAAAGAAAAGCTGCAGAGATACAACCACTCAGCTCTGTTCAGAGCCAAACAGCCGGCAGCCAGGGTGGGGAAAGAGTGGTAAGGGGGAGTTGTTTGTTTGTTTGAATTGGAAGTGAATGGTGATGCCTGAGCTGCATTTGTAGTTCTGGCACCGTAAGGCTGATGAATTAATCCTCCTGCTGTTGGCAGCCTTGGCAAGGCCCTAGCTGGAGTACTACTATGTCCAGTTTTGTGCAGTGCCTTCCAAAAACAACATGGCCCATTTGGCAAGAGCCTGGAGGCGAGCTACAGGCATCACAAGAGGTCTAAGGAACGTGACCTGAAAGGACAGAGCCAGGACTGCCCAGTCTGGAAATATGAAAACAGCAGAAAAACAAGAATACAGCACCTTTAAACAAAAAGTAGCTGGAAAAAAAAAAAAAAAGGAAAGGAAAAAAAACAAGAAAAAAAGAGGAATAAGACAAGTAAGAGGCTCAACCTGTAGAAGAAAACATTTAATAAGACAGCCTGAAAATCTTTCCAAAGGAGCAGGCCACTGCGCACTAGACTGGCCTGCCATCCCCAGAGGTTTTTGAGGACAGCTCAGACAGACTAACTTGGACCTGCCCTGAGTGCCTGGGGCTGGATGGGCCACCAGCAGCACCGACACGGCCTGGCCGGACAGCCCTGGCTCTGGCCGCTGGGCAGCAGCCTGCAGATGGGCCGGACGCTATCGGGGGCGTCTGGGCGATGCACATACACCTCCTGGAGCTGCTTCCAGAAAGGTTCTGCTGCCTGTGCTGACACCAGGACAGGTCCTGCGTGCCTTCTGCTGGCCACTGAACCGCAGGAAGGCTGTGGTGCTTTACAGTGACGGTGGATATAACCCCACTCCGGCCGAGGTGGCCGTACCGGGCCCGCGGGTCCCGCACAGCGGCAGGGCTGCCCGCTGCCTCCAGGCGGCAAGGCCGGGCACCGCGCTCCCCAGCACCGCGGGGCATCCGGCCCCCCGCCGGCCGGCCGCCCGCCCCGCTCGGGGGAAGGGGCCCGGCCCCGGGGCTCGGCTCCACGGGCCGAGGCAGGGGCCGTGCGCCCCGGGCCGCGGCGGGACCGGGCAGCGGCGGCCGAGCGGGGCGGGGAGGCCCCACAGCTGGTTCCCTCTTTGCCCGGCGTGTGATTGGCGGCGGCTCCGGAGCTGCCTACCGCCGGCCATGGAGCCTCCCCTCCGGCCCCCGGCCCGCTCCACTTCCTGCTGAGGAAAACACCTGTCCGGAACCGCAGCCAGGGCCGGGACCCCGGCCGCGCCGCTGCGGTGAGTAGCTCCGTCCCGCGGGCCAGCGGGGGTCGCCAGCGGAGCCTGCCCCAGGCCGGCCCTGCCCGAGCCCCAGGCTCGCAGGTGGCGGCGGGGGCGCGCAGGGCCGGGGCGGCGCGGCCGGGCTCCCCGCGGTGGCGGTGGGCAGACCCGCCGGGCTGGGCGCGCCGCGGTTTGCCCTCACGGGGCGACGACTCCGCTGTTGCTCCCGCGGGCGCTGGGGCGCGGCCCGGGCCGCCATCTCGGGACGGCGGGCGGGCGGGCGCGGCCTCGGGGCCTGGCCGGTGGGGCGGGTGAGGGCGGCAGCCCCGGCCCGCTGCTCCCCGCCGCGTTGCGCCTCCCGGGCCGGGCGCAGGCGAAGCGCTTCGCTCACAGCCCGGTTCCAGCGGGGCGCGTGTGGCTGCCCGGAGCCAGCCCCGCGGTGTCCGCTGCGGTCAGCGCTGCCAAGCCCCCGGGGGCTGCCCGGCGCTTCGCCCCTCGCGGCCTTGGTGCCGGCTCATGTCCTGGCCCAAGTTAAATTTTGATGCAGAACCTGCCGAGAAAACTATTCGTGTGTTGGATAAAATAATGCAAAGTGAAGGATCACACTAGATAGCGGTAGCAGTTCCTTCTAGTCTTAAAATCTTTGAGTCAGCTCTGCTGCAGCACAGCTTTTAAGCTGTAAATAACTGTATTTCCTCATCCAACAAATAATAACCTCTTGTGTCTGTCTGGTACATGTAGACCATGAAACCTTCCCCCGCCACAAATCGTCTGAAATAATAGCTGAGGGCATTCGGGAGCTGGTTGTCGGCGTAGATTAGATCACACCATTAACGATGAGAGTTTGAAAACTGGGCACAAGATGAAAGGACAGGCAGCATCCAGATACCGTGTGTCCTGGCAGGAGCCACAGCTGCCGTCTCGATGTTTGCAGACCCTGTGAACTGTTGGTTTGAAGGCAGATCGCCCATCACTTGTGTAACTCCGGTTAACCAAAACTTTGACAAAATTCTTACGTAAATCTTGGGAACCAGCTAGAAGTTATTGTTTCTTCCAGAAGCACCCACAAATAGATACCTCGTGTAGAAACCAAAATATTCAAAGGTCCGTAGGTGAAGACAGGGGTGTCCTGAAAATATTACAGCAGTAATAGCAGTCAGATTCACCGTGCAACCTCCTGGCGGAGATGTTCAGCTGTATCTGCTAATTAGTACACCTTTTGATGGAGAATGTGACTATATTATCTGTGAAGTTTACTTGCTAATGGGAAGCTGCACTGATTTAATTCCTATGAGAGCTAGTAGTTGCTAGAGGATTTGACAAAAGAACTGAGCAAAGAAGTTTTTGTTGTTGTGTTCATGCATAACATGTTAATGCTGTGTCTTGCCTGCATAGTTCAGCACTGGATCATTGTAGATGCAGGGGAGATACATTGTACTCCTATCAAGCAAATGCAAAGCAGCCTCCTGCTACACGACAGTGCTGGCAAGTAGATTTAGTATGCTGCTTGGAAAACTTTGGGTCACTTCATAGGTGGGTTTATTTCATTTGTCTTGAAGTGTGAATGCAAATAGATTATTATTATATTTGCATAATGTGTGCACAGTGTGATTCTTACTGATAGAGAATGCCTATTTTCTTGCAGGTTATGTTGTCTGGGGAGGAGCTGACACTAAAGTGAAAATAATTTCAAGATAAGGTTTTCACATGGTAGATTAAACTAGAAGCAGAAACTAGTACAGAATAAGCATAACTAGTGAAGAATAAGTAACTTAAAACTCTTAACAAAACGGTGACATTTGACAGATACCTTGATTTTTTTTGTAGCAGAATATTTGAAGTAATTCGTAATAATACCACATTGTCTTTTTAAAGAACCTTTCAACAAGTGCTCTCAAATCCTTTACCAAGTTTACTCATGAATTTATCTCCTAATCCTGCTGTGAATTATGTTTCAGTTACCCTAAACTGCATTGGCTTCATTCCCTTCCCTTCTCTTCCCTTCACTTCCCTACCGCTCCTGCAAGTGATGAGTCAGCTCAAAATTAACCAAATTTTATTGTTGTTGTTGTGATCGGTTTGCTGACCTGAGTGATGAGATAGGAACACAACTGGAGAGAAAAGGGAGCCTGTTTGCTTTTCTTAGTTACCTTTAACAGGCCGGTCTCCTCCTGTTCCATTGTAGCCCATCAGGATTTGTGGGCTAGTGGTAGGACAGTTTTCCTAATACAGGGAAATCTGGTCTTAGAATTAAATTAAATTGGAAGGAATAGTAAAAATGGGTGACTTAAAATCTTTTTTTGTGGGGTTGTTGCAGTAGCTGAATAGAAACATCAATACTGAAAGTGATACTTAGGCATGACAAAGGTTTTAGGAAGTTACTTTAAATGATTCTTGGTTATAAATATCCATGTTTTCTGATGCTTGTGCCTGAGGAAATATGATTTTGACATACCTACACATGGATTAGCAGGAAATAAATACAATTTGGTGTCACCTGAGGAATGGGGACACTTCTGTGTTTATCGTTGGAGAGACAGATTAGAGACATCATCACTCCAAGAATTGGCTTCTGAAGCTGATGAAAAGGGGTCAGAGCTGAACTGGAGATGGAGATTGGGCTGGACTAGATACGGCAGATCACAGCCCAAATGAATGTGGACGAAGAGACAGTCCTGTATGGGCAGTTATGCAAGAGTCACACATTTTGTATTGTATTTGGTGCAGTTTGTGGGGGAATATTTGAACCTTTCCCAATGTTGCTCTACCAGTCTTTTTAAGTGGATGAAAGTGTCAAACAATTACATTCATTAAGCAGTGTGCAGGGTAGTTCTCTGCTGCACAAGGCAGAGGTGCTGTTTTTGGTTTTCTTGATGGCCTTGATCAATGGAGTAGTACTAGAATAGCTTAGCAGGAGATGCAATATTTGTGTGTATATGTGTTTGAAAAATTAATCTTTAAGTGCATATCACATGGCAGCAAGAGGAGGGCATTTTAAATCTTCATGCTTTCTTAGGTCTGGCACAACCTAATGAAACTGTGGTGAGTCCAGGTGTACTTAGTAGGGTTAGCACAACATCTTTTAGAATGAGGGATGTTTGTGAAAAACATATGTAGCCTGTTGTCATGAAAAAAACCTTCTCTGCTAGTTGCTTATGTTCAAATGAAGAAAAATATGCAACGGTGTTATACATTTCAGAAATTATACTTCAAAATACAGACTCTGCAAAAGTGTTGCAAAGTCAAGAAATTTCAAAACGTAGGTTTTACAAAACGCATTTTTCCCTTCTGCATTGCTCCTTTTTTTTTTTTTTCTTATACCTCCAGCTCCTTTTCCTTTTTATGTGAAACGGGCTCCTTCCTTCTCTGTCATCCTGAGCACCACTGTTGAGGTTACAGATGCTCAGGTTTTCCAGCATCCAAGTGCTTTTTTCAGCCAAGAGGAGGGCCGGAGAGGAAAGCAGTGTTTAGTGATGAGATGCCACACAGACTGTGGCTGATGAGTGCTGACAGGCTGCACGTGTGTGAAGGATGAATGTTGGAGCTGTCTTGGCTAAGATGGGTAGATTTCATGGCAGCAACAAAATGTTCAGGGCAACTTCACCACTTTCCTGAGAAATTTGAAATACTGGCTTTAAAAGGTAGAGGGAGCTGGGACAGAGTGTGCTTTCCCCAAGCTCACTTCCTGAGAAAAATAACCTCTAAAAAGAAATCAGTCTCAGCTGGCCAAGCAAAATGATGCTCTGAGAAAGAAGAGCTATGTCTAGAGTGGAGGGTATTTTCTTTTCTTAACCTTGGCAAAGTGTTAATTTCAGAGGTTGTGAGCGGCACATTGGAGGCAGGTAAGATACTATCAAGTTTTTTTGACAATACAGAGGGAGCTTCCCCCCCTCCACCCTTTTTAATAAGGAAGGTGTCTTACAAGATAGGAAGTGTGCATATGTTAAAAAAAAAAAAAGACATCACCACTTCACTGTTGCTAAAAGTCCTTTCTGGTTGTTTCATATTTTTTTCTCGTTGTTGAGTCGTCATTTTTGTAGGACATGTACTGCTGTAGGATGTGTAATGCTTATTGCTCTTCAGAACGATCAGTATTTTACTGGAAAAGTCATAAGGAAAAAGGATAAGATTAGAGGTTTTTCTCTTTTCTTTCTGATTTGTACATATTTTCCCAAATCTTTTCTGGCTTAAAAATCTCTAGTGAATTTAAGTTGGAGTCGTCAAAGGGCTAACACAATGAAAATAAAAATAAGGAAATGTTGCAGATTTAGTTGTCTTTTATCTAGTATTTTTATTTAACTCTTTTATAGAATAGTTAGGCTCTCTAAAATATATGGGTTTTTAAATGTTTTCTTTGGATTAATTAGATTTATTGCTTGGATTACTCTTAGCTATTCTTAAAAGGCTTTAAGCATGTCTTCTATGCGTGTGTGTTAAAATTAAATGGGTGTACTATTAGTGTATTTTTACTGTCGTAACAGGAAAAGCATTCTGACTTTTTTTTAAATGAGCAATCATATGTATAATCAACTTGGTTAAAACTTCCTTCCTGGTAAGTGCAGCACTTCCTTTGCATCTGGATATGAGGGTGAGCAAGAAAAGCAGAACAGTTTAAACAAAGAATTTTTTGTGTGTGTGAATGATCCTCCTTTAAAAAAATAGGAACTTCAGAAATTAAACAAATGAGTCATCTTCAGCAATTCAGCCTTTATTTTATAAGCAGGTAATATTTCCTTGTGCTTTGTCACTTCTAGAGATGGTGTGTCCACAGTCATTGCTTTCCGGAACTTAAAAAGATAATTTTAGTTAGAATGCTATGTTGTTTCAGTTTAGCCTTTTATGTTTTTATCTTCTTGTTCTGTTATCTGTTAAGAGATCATCACATTGATTTTAGTTTTTCCAGCAGTTAGAGAAATGTTTTATATGTAAAAAGCGTTGACTGGAAAAGATGGTCAACATGTTGCTGTAACTTAAACTTTGTGAAAGCAAGCTCAGCGGGCAGCTCGCCCAGTCAGCACTGCCTTCCTCTTCCACGCTCTTGGTGAATAATTTCCACTTTAATATTGGTCAATGGAAAGTAACTCTGAGCAGAAATATTTTTGTTTACTGAAAGCTGATCAGGTAGACTAGTCACATTCAGAGTTGTTCTGCAGGTGGTTTAGGTGTGATTTGATGTATAGGGTAGCTAATCGCCATCAGCTTGGGAGTTTTCTCTTCTGTAACAAACTAATAGTTTATACTGGAAGTGTTTACTTTTAAAATAGATGGGTCTTACCAGTCTGCTGAATTAATTTATTTAAAAGAAGTACATGTAAGGTTACTAGGCTTGAATTCAGGTGCACGTTAAATATCTGTCTTCAGAAGTAGTTCCTGACTAAGGGCTTTTTTTTTTGTTGTAAGTCCTTATTCCTCATCGATAAAAAGAGAAGCAGAGGAAAATAGGAATAGGCTCACCTCTGTCCAGTCTGCAAATAAATTGCTTGTTTTGTTACTTTCTATTGTTCCTGGAGCTCAGTGGGATTGTGTTCTGCTTATACACAGTAGTGTGTCTTTTGATTTCTATGAAAATCCACTTATGTTAATAGCAGCAGTATCAAAGCAGTGAGGCAGTAGAAGAACTGGTGCTTCATCAAATAGAAGCAAGAACAAATCAGTATGGAGGAAATACATAGACTGCTTGTCCTCAGTGAAATCTGGGAAGGCTGTTTAAAACCTCTATTTTAATTATTGAATCATGGCGGGGGATGGCTGTTTTTTGGGGTTTTTTTTGTATATATTTGTTATTGAATTGAATACATTACATCTAAGGTGGTTTATGTAAATCAAGTGTTTATGACCCAAAATTAAGGGGAAATATTAAAAATGTATACATAGCAGGATTCTGACTGGCCTGTGATTTTAATTAAGAAGAATTAAAAAATAAGAGTAAAGAAAAATGTAAATGAGAAAGTAATAAAGGATTTGTATATTTTGATAGATTTCTTCTGGCATGGAGTTGGAGGATTATGTGCAGCCCGTTGTTATGAGAGAGGAAAACAAACGAAGGAGAAGAAGAATGAAACCTCATTGTACATCAAGTAATTTATCATCAATGGAACTGATATCCATTGAGTTCATTTTACCTACAAGCAATAAACATACTAAAGTACCGGAAATGATGTTACTCGAAATAGCTGGCAACTGTACGGTTGAGCAAATGAAAGCACAGATTTGGATGCGTGCAATAGAGATGAGTCAAACTGTGGACTTCTACCATACATTCACTCCAGATCAATTTATTCTGCAGTATCAGAAGAAAGGGCAGTGGTATGAAATTTATGATAAACATCAAGTATTGCAGACATTAGATTGCATATTGTACTGGAAAGTGTTACAGAAAAAGGTAGGCAAGATCTATGTTGTCCAGAAACAAAAACCATCAGAAGAAGTTCAGGAATTTCAGCGGCAGCTGAATGATTTAATTGGTTATGATGTCACTGATGTAAGCAACGTGCATGATGATGAGCTAGAATTTACCCGTCGCAGATTAGTCACTCCACGAATGATAGAGGTAGCCTGTAGAGATCCTAAGTTGTATGCAATGCACCCGTGGACTACATCTAAACCGCTCCCAGAATATTTATTTAAAAAGATCACTAATAATAACATTTTCATAATCATACATAGAGGAACAACTAGCCAAAAAATTAAAGTGTCAATAGATGATACTCCAGATATGATTCTCCACAGCTTTTTCACAAAAATGGCAAAGAAGAAGTCTTTGATGGACATTCCTGAAGATCATGGTGAACTGGATTTTGTTCTCAGAATTTGTGGCAGAGATGAGTACATTACTGGAGAGACACCAATCAAAGATTTTCACTGGATAAGGCAGTGCCTTAAGAATGGGGAAGAAATCCACCTTGTCTTAGACAATCCCCCTGATCCGAATGAGGATGAGGTTCAGAAGGAAGAGTGGCCCTTGGTGGATGACTGTACAGGAGTTACAGGGTATCATGAACAATTGACAATAGATGGGAAAGATCATGAGAAAGTCTTCACTATCTCTTTGTGGGATTGTAATAGGAAATTTAGGGTGAAAATAGTTGGCATTGATATCCCAATTTTACCAAGAAATACTGATCTTACTGTGTTTGTGGAGGCTAACATTCAACATGGGCAACAGCTCCTGTCACAGAGGAGGACTTCATCAAAGCCTTTTACTGAAGAGGTTCTGTGGAATATTTGGTTGGAGTTTGATATCAAAATCAAGGATTTGCCTAAAGGAGCACTCTTGAATCTTCAGATATACTGCGGCAAAGCACAGGGACTTTCCACAAAGACGAACCTTCAGTCACATGAGTGCCCCAACTCTGATTCAAAATGTAAAACTCAGCTTCTCTATTATGTAAATCTTTTGTTGATAGATCACCGTTTCCTGCTACGAAGTGGGGAGTATGTGCTCCACATGTGGAAAATTCCGGGCAAGGGAGAAGAACAAGGAAGCATCAATGCAGACAAACTCACATCAGCAACTAACCCAGATAAAGAAAACTCAATGGCTATCTCTATTGTGCTGGACAAATATTGTCACCCAATTGCCTTGCCCAAGCACAGGATAACATCAGAACCCCAGGGGGACAGGACACGAGCCGAAATGCCCAACCAGCTTCGCAAGCAACTTGAAGAGATCATAGCAACTGACCCACTTAATCCACTTTCTCCTGAGGACAAAGAACTGTTGTGGCACTTTAGATATGAAAGCATAAAGCACCCCAAGGCGTATCCTAAGCTGCTTAGCTCTGTGAAATGGGGACAACAAGAAATAGTGGCCAAAACATACCAGTTGCTAGCTAAAAAGGAGGTTTGGGATCAAAGCACTTTAGATGTTGGACTCACAATGCAACTTCTGGACTGTAACTTCTCGGATGAAAATGTCCGAGCAATGGCAGTTCAAAAACTGGAAAGCTTAGAAGATGATGATGTTCTTCATTATCTTTTACAGCTTGTGCAGGTAAGGTGTATTTGCATTAGCCCATCATCATTCCTGTTTTAGTAGGTCTAGTTAGTAATCCCTGGTTTTGAAGTCTTCAGTGCTCAGTCAAAGCAGTGGTGGTAACCAAAGTAACCCCAAGCACACTTTCTACATTTTGCCTTTTGCCTGTGTTGTTATTTTTGTGGTACCATTGCCTTGTGTCTTACAATTTGCATCTTGTGTTTACAGTAGTATGTTTTTTTCTGGAAATTGTCAACACTAGCACAGCTCTGATGGGAGCAAATCCTAACTGTGTTGCCTGTAATCCTGTTCATACCGGATCTCAATCACACAGCACTGAGGAACTGTTGCCCAGCTTTACCAATAGTTTAGAAAGAGTGGAGACAGAAAGTAAAGGCAGATGTTGACGTGGGCAACACCTGAATTAAAGTCTGGGGTTGGGTTTTAGGTCAAGAATAACAGTGTAGTTACCTAGTGCGTTGCAATGACTTCAGTCTTGTACTGTTAAGAGGACCAAATTTATCTAGAAGTTTCCAAAAAATTTTAAAAAGTAAATAACGGGTTGCTAGGACTCCGTAATAAGATTAATTCATTCTGGGAAGTTGGGTGAAAAATTGTGGTTTTAATCCCAGTGAATCACTGCTGTATCGATTTGAAGTGTTTTGTGTGCAGATCTGCCAGATGAAACATCAGGCAGGTTTATATCAGTTATACAAGAAAATTGGTTTTTTTGCTTTTTTGCAATGTGGTGCTGGAGCTGGACAGCCTGTCAGTGGCAAAGTCGCGTCTGATGGCTGATGAAAGGTGTAACCCTGCCGTTCTTCCTGGTAAATGCATCCCCTGAAGCAAGATGACTCTGCAGGCTTCCCACATCTGACAGGGCTCTGGTTCATGTGGAAAGGCTGTTGCCTTGCAGAGCAGGAAATACTTTTTTCAAAGAATCAGAGGACAAAATTGACATTCAAAATTTTTTTTAAAAAAGGCATTGCTGCAGCCAGGGAAGCTGCGGGATGGGGCTTTTGATTTCTGTGGGTTCAGAGAGAGGATGGGTTCCCCAGGAAAATGAAGTTAGTATTTCAGATTTTGCTGTGCATCACTAGTGCTTTAAGCAAGGCCCGTTTAGCCTTTGCTTGCCTGAAGATTAGGCTCCCCAGGCAGAATTTATCTACTTCTGTATTAACCAACGGAGCACTACGGTTACCTCATTGGGCCTCCCACGTAGCTGCTGCTTTATATGTACGTGGCTTGTGAGCTTTTGCTGTCTACATGTGGCTCAGCAATTTATTTGCTTTTGGATCCAGATTAAGGGTTTGGGATGGTGATTGGTTGATAACAAAGTGCCTGAGAGAACGGAAGAGTATTTTTTCATTTGTTTCTGAAATTATTTGTTTTCAGGAAGTACAAATCTGGAGACTGCTAAAAAGAATAAATCTTAACAGTAAATTAAATTATTATAGCATAATATCATGGTAGCTTAACTTCACTGTGTCATTTTTAGTAAGAAATGTAGTAAGAAATTAAAAGATTGCTGTGGAGAATGACGGGAGACAAGCACACCTGGTCGTGATCATCAAGTCTCAAAGTTTATTTCGATAGATGCTTCCTTTTATAAAGCAACTAATTAAGTTCATCCATATTGCAAAAGCAGCTCATTAAGCTCATACATATTGCTAAAACCAAGCTCAGGATTGGCTACTATTGTTTCTGTGCACCTGGTGATCACTAGGTATGTGGTGCATTGTTTCTACTGTGCACCTGGTAGTTACTAGGTATGCAATGCATTGTTCTGCGTTAACGGCTAGTATAATATTTAATCTCAAGGACACACTGACCTTGAGACTCTTGCTTCTTCTGCTACTCTGCAAAGCATTATGGTAGTTATGTTCATGCAAAGCACTATGGTAGTTATGCTCATGCAAGCTCAATCACATCCCTTCCTTTCTCATTCAGCCATTCGCCCACAATATCCTCCACAGATTGCCATCCCAAAAAGGAAAAAAAATACTAGATTCCAACTTTTACCTCTCTGGTGCTTCCTTGTCTTTCCTTCCTTGACTGAAAACAAAGCATAGGCCATCAGCATCCTGTAGGAAAGTATTGGTACCACAGCGTATTTGAAAGTCCATGTTTTTCTAAGAATGGATGTCAGCCATTCCTCTGCTTTCATGGACGCATCTGAGATGTCTCTTCTGCAGATGGTCATCACTTTTCACATGCATGCATTCAGGAAAGCTTTGTGGCTTATTTCATTTGGCACAGGATATTCCCATTTTACCTCCCAGTAGAGCTAGAAATCAAACAAATATTTTATTTCACTCAAGGTTTATCCCAAATAGAAGCAGCCTTTGTCATAAATAAACCCATTGAGCTTCCTATGAAGGTCTGTTGTTCTATGTGCAGTTGCTAAAATATGGATGTGTTAAAATACAACAAAATCCATTGTAAAAGAAACACCAACTACTATACTGCTTGTGTGTGTCAGTGTGTAAAGCTCTTCTCCTGAATTGACAAGGCAAAGGTAGGTACAGAGACCTGAGGAGGTGCCAGCAGACTTTTTTAATGGCTAACTTTTATTGTTGCTATTCAAATGCTGATATTTGCCTCTGTGAAGAAAAAAGAAAAATGGGATTGACTTTTTAAAATAATTATTTCTAAAACAGAAGCATAATAAGGATGCTTCTCATGCATTTTTCTAATATTGTTTTGTGTTAAAATATGTTTGCAGCCTTAATATAAGGAGGTTTTGTTTTGAAGCAATGGCCAGTTGTTTGGCTGCATTTCATCATTGAATTGTTTTTCAGGGGTATGCCCTGAGAACATTGATCAAAATATGTACCAGAATGGAGTTTTTGATAGTCTTTCTTGGAACTGTAAGGAAATCCATTTGAATGTATGTAGTAATCATTGCTTTTGGATGACTTATTCCAGTGAAAATTATTTTTTGTTAAAAACCCCTCATACCTCATAATCTCATGCACAAAGTAAAAGGATCTATATGTTTTAAAGCCAGTTTATATTTGTGAGTTCTTATTATCTTTCCGAAATAATATGGTGTTGCTTGAGGAAATAAAACTATTGCAGAGATGATCAAGACAGTTCTTGTAGAATTATGATACTGTAGAAGGGCAAGTCTGGTCCTTGGCTTTTTTGTCTGTCTCAGCCAGCAGCTGTAAAGAATAAGTCTTCATAGCATTTTTATAAGTTGGTTCATTCCAGAAGGTTGACTGAAAAAGCTAAATTTTTTATTTCTGTTGAATAAACCCATGGGATTATTTACATTTCAGAAATAGTGAAGATACTTTAATAATAAAAAAACCCAACTGCGTGCCACAGTACTTTTAAGAGTTTATAAAACCCTGTGATTTGTTTGATTAATTTAGTAGACCTGTGCTAGTGGCTTGGTTGCTTCTTTGCAAGCTGCAGACCACCGTGATCTTGAAAGAGCCATTATATTCTGTTGAATAACTATTGGTAAAGGTTTGCATACTTTGTTGGGTCTGAAAGCTGGGCATACTGCATGCACCCGGCTCTCTGTACATCCCTTTGTTTTCCCTTGATCTCCCTATGTGCAGCTTCCTGGTGCTCTATTTCCAGAACCTGAAGCCATTCACCAACCCCCTCAGTCCACAACAGGGATTTTGTGACTCTGTTCTGGAGATTGTATGCTTCTAATTTATCTTTTTTGCCATGGGATATACATGCATGCCTTTTTCCCCATTACCCCTAATACGAACCTCCTATAAAACTGAGTCCTTCAAGCAACAGGAGAGAAGCTGCTGGAGAAACCTCTTGAAGTGGACAAGGTCCCTGGAACAACCCAGTACCTGGAAGTGTGAGAGTTTTCTGGTAGAGCATTTTAGTTGGTTATTGGGATGTGGGAGAGAATGACAGCAAAAAGAAAAATCAAATCCTGATACTTAAAAACTGGTTGACTTTTTGTTTCCACCCTTTTTTGGCAGTAGCTTGGAAATATCTGTGGGCTGGGTGGAGGGGAGTGGCTCCTGGAAGAGAAAAAAATACATCTGTGCCCACAGTCATTAAAAAAAATTCCTGGTGAAGTCTTCCTCTTAATTGTACTCCATTAGTATAGGATGAGCATCAGAACCTTTATTCTCTTTTGTTGTTCATTTAGGGAATAAGGCCAGAATGCCTGAGATTAGGTGCTCTGCAAAACTGCCTCTGTATCCTGTGCTTGCTGGGGAACCCAGCAGCGAGCCCTGGTGCCCCGGTCCTGGAGTGGCAGATGTTGCCAAAAAACAGTGTTTTGTTACTGAAAATTTTCATTAAAGAATTATCACAAATACATAATTTCATTTGACAATAATCTTCTCAAGCCTTCTCAGTGTCAGTCAGGCTGCAGGCTGTTTTCTGATCTTGCTGGCTTTTGCTAGGGCCTGAGAATGATGTTGCTTTGTTCACATGCCTTAATGTGTTCAGTCTCGCTGGTTATCTACTCCCTGCTTTGCTTTATTTGTTGCGTTAGTAACATATCTGGAAAGAATCTGTTGCAAAGAGAAAGTGCTTCTTGAATCAAACGCAGAGAAGCCTTGCTTTCTTTTTTTCAACTTTGTTTCCTCAAAATGTCTGCTTTGTTACACATTTTCTAGGTCTGCAGCAGTGTGTTCCCTAGATATCATTGGTCAAGTCTGAGTGCAACAGGATCTTAAATACATTAATAACGTGTTCTATGTTTGTATTTCTCAGGCTGTGAAATTTGAGCCATATCATGACAGTGCGTTAGCCAGATTTCTGCTAAAACGGGGACTGAGAGTAAGTACTTCAAAATACAGCCAATTTATGCTGAAGTTACTGGCATTATTAAAAACCTTTGTCAAGAAATGCATACTGATTGTAGTATTTTTCTTCACCTCTAGAACAAAAGAATTGGTCACTTCTTGTTTTGGTTCTTAAGAAGCGAGATTGCCCAGTCCATGCATTACCAGCAGAGGTTTGCGGTCATCCTAGAAGCCTATCTTAGGGGCTGTGGAAAAGCAATGCTACATGATTTCATGAAGCAGGTTCAAGTAATTGAATTGCTGCATAAAGTCACAATGGAGATAAAATCAGTTTCTGCAGAAAAGTATGATGTCACTTCTCAAGGTATTTACTAACAGGCATTTCTTTGTGATAATACTGGTTTTTTTTCTCTTTGAGTGGGAAAATCTAGGCAGCAAAGTGTACTGTTTATTTAGAAAATTAATGGATAAATAATTGTCAAAGGGGAACATTGTTACTTCTTATAAAGTGCCAGTGTAAGCTGATAGGGATTGAATCAAGAATACATTTGTTTGTTTGTTCCACCCCAAAGGGGGAGGAATATCAATATTATAGGCACCCAGTACATTCCCATGCTTTGGTTTGTCTTCTTGAACCTCACACCATGCAACTGGGAAAGTTAAATTCTTGTACCCGTAGCTGAATGTCAGCACTGGAAAAAGAAAGAATCCCAGGACACAAATATTAACTGGAAATAAAGAGAAAAAGTGGCACTTGCCAAGAAACACAGCCTTACTCTAAGCAGTCACTAAAAGACTCTTGGCAAGAAGACCGAGGAGTCGTGTGGTACAGCCTCTGCTAGGCCACAAAAGTAGCTGATGGATCAGCAGTGAATATACAGAGCACATCTTTGGGGCTTTGTGATGTGCTGAATAACAATGTGGTATTGTTATTTCTAGTTCCTGTAAGCACTGCTTTGGAAGCCACAGTAGGGTTATGCAATGCCTGTTTACCTCTGGGTTTTGCCTGCCTTTTTTGTTTTGTTTTTTTCCCTGACTTCCTTAAAAGCTTGTTTGTCATCTTTCCTGTTAGAATTTGGATGTTGTCTTCTCAAGCAACTAAAAGCTGTAGAGAGACCAGCTCTTCCTGTGTGTTCAGCTTGGTGTGTTCCAGGCCAGGAAGTCCTTGGTTTGGAAAGTGGTTCCATTCTGGTTATACAGAAGTGGCTGTGGTGGTGCTTCAAAAGAAATTTGAAGGAGATGTGTGTTTATTCTTTAATATATAATGTACATTGGTACATTACCGCATAGTGTGGGTTAGGGGACTTGCTGAATCCCTATGTAAAACATTCTTTCTAAACAACTTTCTAAAATTTATCTTAAAGTGCTCTATAATCTAAATATATTTGGTCAAAATCCCATATTTTGGAAAGAAGCTTTACAGCCTTGCAGATGTACATGTCTGCAACAGCAGTGGTTTCCATAATACCTTCTCTTTGAAAGATATGTGGGCAAAGAAGAAAAGTTTCAAGAGAAAGCAATCACATTAACGCGCACCAGCTTTTGAAGTTAAAGAATCTTTGTATGTAACGTACAACAGAACATAGAAAGATTACTTATATAATTGACATTTTCACTGAATAAGGCTTCCTGAAACTGTGGAGTGTCCTACTGATGCTACATCTAATTTAATTTGTTATCAGATTATTGAGGATATGATTTTTCTTAAGGCACCCTCTACTTCTTACATTTTAAAAAGTGTATATCCTTAAATATCTTCTTTAGTTTATTGGTTCTGTTTTGTCCCATCATTTCTAATGCTCATAGTTGTTTATATTTTCAGTCTGAATGTTTCAGACTGTTGCATTTCATTCTGTAATGCAGTCTCATCCAATTCTTGTATATATTTTTCTTCATTCAGTATTTCTGGATTTTTTTAAAGAATAAATTCCTTCCTGTTAGGTCCATTCCAGTCCAGTAGCAGTCATGCTGTCAAACTGTTTTTTTCACTTCTCATGTAATCTCTTTGGTCATATTTGAACATAGAGACTAATAATAATAAAAATAAATAAATTCTTACGATCATAATATTACAGCTTGGATAGGATTGTCTGCTTTCATCATTAGTTACTCTTTTAGATGATTTGTCTCCCAAGAATGTGTCTATGCAGCTGTTTCTTCTCCTAAAATGCATATAGCACTTTGTTCTTAAGCCAGATCAACCTGAAATTGTTTTAGCAAGCACCTTTGCTTGCGTTTTAAAATCAGATAATTCCTAATCTTTACTAGTCTCAATTGGCTGGCATACAATTTTCGAATTACATTACAGTACAATAAGGAGACTTACTGTAATGAAGCTAGATTTGTCTAGGAAATCAGCAGTTACATTTTAAAAAGCTGTTTCATGACCAAAGTTGCTACAACGTAGGGTTGTTTTGTTTTGCGTTGGCTTTGTTTTGTCGGGGTTTTTTTTAAAAAGTTTCTAATTATAAAGTCCACTTAATAGCTCCTGTTTCTTGCTCTCAGTTTTATTTATTTCTTACCAGAAGAGACACCGCATTGGTCACCTTGCACTGCTAAGTAGTTATTTTCTAAAAGCCTTTAGGATAAGTATAACAGTTGTGTTCTGTGAGTTCTTGGGCAATTCTTTTCGCTTGATTTTCTTAATTTGATAGCAACTTTTGAAATATCTTCATTTTCTGGACATGAGCCAACAATGCGCACTTGCAGTCCAGAAAGACAACCGTATCCTGGGCTGCGGCAAAAGAATAATAACCAGCATATCGAGAGAGGTGATTTTCTCCCTCTACTCTGCTCTTGCAAGACCCTACCTGGAGTGCTGTGTTCAGCTCTGAGGCCCCCAACATGAGAAAGACCTGGACCTGTTGGAGTGAGTCCAGAGGAGAGCAACAAAGATGGTCAGAGGGCTGGAGCACCTCTCTTATGAAGACAGGCTGAGAGAGGTGGGGTTGCTTGGCTGCAAGAAGCGAAGGCTCTGGGGAGACCTTACTGCAGCCTCTCATTACTTAAAGGGGGCTTATAAGAAAGATGGGGGCAAACTTTTTAGCAGGATCTGTTGTGAAAGGACAAGGGGTAATGGTTTTAAACTAAAAGAGGGTAGATTGAGCCTAGATATAAGTAAGACGTTTTTTACAATGAGGGCAGTGAAACACTGGAACAGGTTGTCCAGAGAGGTGGCAGATGCCCCATCCCTGGAAACATTCAAGGTCAGGTTGGACGGGGCTCTGAACAACCTGATCTAGTTGAAGATGTCCCTGCTCATGGCAGGGGGGTTGGACTAGGTGACCTTTAAATGTCCTTCCAACCCAAACTATTCTATGTTTTTGTATATGAAGTATCCAGGTCCATGTCTGGCTTTCTCATTACAATTTTTTTTGCTCTCTAATTTTTATTTCCAAAATTACTTGAACATTTATGTGCAGCCTCTTCAGTGTAGCTGCAGTTTCTTTTAGAGCAGTGTTGAGGTCTTTGTCCTAATGAAGGGTAATACACAATGTGTTGCTTTTGCTGCTGGCTGAGATGAACAAAGTGCATCATGTGCAGTACAATGCATACTGTTCTAAGCTGAAGGTTCAGAAGCTTGAGGTTTTGTGAATGAAAAGATTCAGTTTATATGTGAATATGTCCCTTCCAACCCAAACCATTACGTGTTTCTATAATTCTGTGAAAATTCTAGTTCATATAAATATACAGCAAATTTTCTTCTTACTGGGATGTGAGGTTAAGAAGACTACACTATGAAATCAGTTTTAGGAGGATAAGAAATTCAGTATCTGTGCAGTTGAAGTCCTTATGATTACAGTATAATTGACTCCAAGAATTCAAAAGCCACAAGTCTTGTCTGCAAGAGCTATGACGGAGGTCAAAATAATATTGGAAAACGCAAGGCACTTTTAATTGCTCCCTCCTTCTGAGCCTTTAGGGTAGATAGTTCAACATTTCCTTGGCTGTTATAAGGGCAAAATATTTTTTTGTGTTGTGTTTTGATTTTTTTTTAAATGAAAGATTAAATTTTAATGTAATGTCCTGACTGTTCAGAAGAATACAAAGCATTGTGCAGTGCTTCTAACACTGTGTAGAAAGCACATGACTTGTGAGGTGCTTGAAGACTTTACCTTTAGGTATCTGAAACAGCCCTGACCATTAATAGTGCAAGGTAGAGAGTCTTCCTCCATTACTCAAATCAGGACATCCTTGAGGAAAGCAACTTAAAAAGTAGCTAAATGGAGGAGGTTTTCAGCTAAATCATTGTGTTTAACAAGTTTGATTACCTATAACTTTTTTTGCCTTCCAACTTTTGATTTTATTGTGCTTTCTTATTTGTAATTGCAGTTATTACACAGCTGAGACAAAAGCTTGAAAAACTACAGAGCAGCAAACTTCCAGAAAGTTTTAGAGTTCCATATGATCCTGGGCTAAGAGCAGGAGCCCTAGTGGTAAGTTTCTGAGTTTCTACAAATCCTTTTTGAAAAGAAATCTCCTATTTGCAAGTATGTGTCATTTGGTAAAAATTTTTGTCTGAAGGTCTTATTTCACGGCAACTATCACAATGTTTCACGGACTCAGTAAGTTTTTGTTCCCAAAGCTATTAGCATTTTTCTAAATGCCACCATGCACTAAGCAAATGCAACAACCTGTAAGATCCTAATCATTACATGGCAATTATGATTCTTCCATTACTTTAATCCAGGATTTAACCAGGTAATTGACTTTTTTTACATTGAATCTGCTGTATAAAACTTTTTCATCTGACTTCAGGGGCTTTGGCATATTCCTCCTGTGACTTTCTCTGTCTTGCCCTAATTCATATCTGTCATTAAGGTTTAGGTCTAGACCTTCATCTTACTACAAAAATGTCTGCCTTAGCTATTTCTGATTTTTCAATATCTCTGTGTTGCTTGTATTAGAATTCTAATACGTTAAGATTTTGTTAGAAGTATGGTAAGAAACAGTTGGGCTTTTCTGTGTTGCTTCCTCCAGTTTTGTGGTGAGATTGCAGTGGCTTGTGTCGACTCATATGTTTTGCAGAGTTAAAAACATGATTAATACCTCAGCAGATGTGTAGTGAGAGGGAATTGGCTCAGTCATCTACTATGCAGTGTGAGGTTTGGGTAAAGAAGTACAGTGAAGATCCTTGGATTCAATTGATGTGCAGCAAGGAGCCTACAAGAAAAAGATCCCTTGATTCTTCTTCTTAGCTAAGGACAGACAAACCATCCAACCTAAGAAATTGCTGAATAGCAGGGTACTTATTTGGATAGTTGATGTTAGTTGCCCAAGTCTGGCCATGTTTCTGTTAAATAAACCTGTGCCTTGATAGACTGGCTGTGAGTGGATCTATCTTCAAGCTGAGAGAGTTAAACACTTCCCAGTTGGGAATGACTGAGCTACTGTCAGTACAGAAGTCAATTCAAGCGAAGTTTACTCAGAAATACGGAATTTGTGGCTTCTTAAATATTATTTTATTTGTTGTGTTTCTTTCTCTTTAGTCTTTTGTGTACAAAATCACCAACTGCTTGACCGAAAATGAATTGCAAACTAAAATAAAAGATCTGTCTGGATTTTCTAGTTTCCTTCACTTAGGAAGTATGCAGCCCTGCCAGGACCTTCCTAGATGAAGGAAGCAATAGATTTATAAGGGAAAGTACCTATGTCCAAAAATAGATGAATTAGAGCCTTTTTTTTCCCCCACAAACTATATGAACAAAAATATTTTAGTATGACGGACTGTATTGGTAAGCTTTCTTTTCATCTTCATTCTAGCAAGTTCTACTTGTCCATAATTTTAACACCCTGAAATTTGACTGGTCTAAACAAATGCTAGAAGCAAAATTAGTGTTTTTAGTAAGTTCAGAGATTTAACAACTTCTTTCCCTTCTAAAAATAAGGATGGTAAAAATGGTTTTATTTTAAACTACAAGCTCAGAACCTCAATCTATGAAACATGAATATTCCAAACTGCTCTTCTTTGATGTCGTTGATTCTGTCAGCTCTCAAACACTACTGTGCAATTGCTTTTGTTATTTTAGATGGCTTTATTGTACATACTAATGCTCAGTAGTAAACCAGAAATTCCAGAACAGAAACTGTTACATTCTGCAGTTGTATTAGACATAATTCTTGAGAAAACATTTGAAATAATGCAATTTCAGTAGTTTCAGTGTTGAACTTCTCAAGATTAAAAATGTAATAGAACTAAATAGTGAACTGATTTTCATATTTCATTAATGATTATATTAAATTACGTTCACAAATGCCATTTTCCCCATGAATTTGAATGATTTGCTAAGGGAATTGAATCAAGTGATCTGGAATAACTGAGGTCACTAGAAGTCACAAGGGTGGATGATGGGGTGAATTGCGTTGGGCAATGATTATTTATGTTCCTGTTTTGCAAAGCTCCTGTCAAGAGTGTGGTTGTGAGGGTCCATATTTGCCAGTTTTGTCAGAATATCTTATTCCTGGTTTAAAAGGGTTTTTTCTGTCTGAAGCAGATTTACAAGCTAAATCCAGTTTCAAAGAGTCAAGACATGTTTTTTCCTTTATCATGGACAGCTGTGCAGGTTCAGTAAGGCTTTATGTGGCAATTGAATACCATTCCTTGCATGTGCTTTCAGTGTGTTTCTTGTGGTAGAATTGGTTGGAAGTTGGTAAACTACTCTGTAGCTGGTGTGTGAAAAGGTTAGTTGTGTTGATGTTGGAGTACAATGACTAGAAAGCAATAAATATGTTTTTCACAGATAGAAAAATGTAAAGTAATGGCATCTAAGAAGAAACCCCTCTGGCTTGAGTTTAAATGTGCAGATCCAACAGCTCTGTCAAATGAAACCATAGGCATAATCTTCAAACATGGAGATGACCTCCGTCAAGACATGCTTATTTTACAGGTATGATAGCTAAAATTTGTAAAATTAATAATGTGAATATTTTAAACTATTTTAAAATAATTTGACTCTTCAGAAGTGTGTATACCTTATTCATACAAAATATGAGGTTGTCTTTTGTTTTTTAAATGGTGTACGGTAAGGCTGACATCAAAACTGGATCTTCTTTCTTGCACTACGGTTTTTTATGTTAGTGTGTTTTGGTTAACCCCGGTGGGATGGGGAAACAGAAAAGGAAGACAAAAAGTGAGAAAACTTGTGAGCTGAGGAAGAAGTTGTTAGATAAGCAAAGGAGAAGTGGAAAAATGGAGAAAAACATGTGATGCAAAGGCGGTCACTCACCACATCCCATGGGTAGACCAATCCCAGCTAGTTCCTGCGCAGAAGATGGTTAACCTACTAACCCTCTTCCTCTCTGTTTATTGCTGAGCATGCCATTATTCTGCATGGAGTATTGCTTTGGTTTGTTTAAGTCATCTGCTGGTTGTGTCCTCCCCCAACCTCTTGTGCACCCCCGATCTATTCACGACAGAGGCAGCCGTGACACTCTTCAAACAAGCAATAGCTTGTCTGCTATAGCTGGAACATCAGTGTGTTACCAGCATTGCTTTGGTCATTAGCTTAGACCACAGCGCCATATGAGCTGCTCTGAAGAAAATTCACTCCATCCCAGCCAGACACAGTACGTAATTACCCTGTTTTCTCCCGCCATGTGCCATACGTACTTCATGTTTTAGTGTTCTAGAGAAGGAGTCTTACTTAGTGCAAGATGACCTGTTTTTCTGATGAGGCATTTCTATCATTTATTTATGCAGTGGGTGAAGTTAGAAATGAAAAAGAAGGCAGTAGGTAGGATTGCTTTAGTAATATTTCAGTGATTGTTCTGACAAATTGGTGTGTTAGCACTTTTAGGGATATTTGTGGGAAAAACTGGACCTACTTGCTAATGTGCTCAATCTCAGCTCATGTAGAAATCATATATTTATTAATACTTTATAAAACAGTAGAGATTGCCTGGGCACAGGACAGATGAAGAAATATAAACCCTGGTTCTGTAACTTGTAATCTTGAATGGCTGCGCACTTTCTGTGTTTATCTCGTAGTCTGTAAAATAGACAAGCATGTTTATCCCTATCTCAGAAGTCTGAGTAGTGTTATTTGTCTGAGTGATACTTATTACTGTATTATTGTCGTCCAAATAATTTGAAGTAACTTAGTGTGTACATTTGTTTTTACTAGATTCTTCGGATTATGGAATCCATTTGGGAAGCAGAGTCCTTGGACCTCTGTTTGCTTCCATATGGTTGTATTTCTACAGGGAACAAAATAGGTAATGTGATCACACTTACTGCGGTTAGAAATTCAAAATACCATAGCTACAAAAGTTGTGCATAGGAGAACTATTCTAGTATGCACTGTGGTCCGGCAGTAAATAGCAGTTCATTACACTTTCTGTGAGCAGTGCTGAGTTGCATCTTAGCAGTGGTTTCTGCCCTTCTGGTGGGTGTCCTTCAACTCCTACACTAGCTTAGCTGACTGTAATTCCTGTGCAAGTCCAGCTGTTTGGATCTTGCTGCAAGTTTCTCTTTAATAACAATATTTGATATGAAAAAGCAGTGAAGTGAGTGACTTATTCAAGATGTTTCTTAATACGTTAATAAGAATAAAACAGAGAGATAAAATAGCAAAAACATTTGTTTTTTTCCTGACCTAAAGCTTCGTACCCTAAACTACATAAAAGCAACAGCATTACACAAGAGGATGCTCAGGCAATATTTCTCAGTGGGCATTAATTCCTGCAGCACAGATGATGTATTTTCCAAAATTCATGGTGGGAGAAATCAAGTAGTTGCTTACAAAGCTTCTGGAGAACTGTGTGATGGTTGTAGAGCAACCTGATCAGCTCTGGAAGAGTCCAGTAACATCCAGAAATGCCAAACTGATGTAAAATTTATACATCCCGATGGCTCCAAACTGATTCTTTGTGGTTGGATTTGCACATATTATGTGCCCTAGCACATCCACATTGCACGGTTGTCTAGTATCCAGATAATACAGAATTGACAGTGGGGTCAATTTTCCTGAGCAGTTCTTGAATATTTGGCTGGAGGAAAGCCTCCTTGGTGTAGAAAAATTGGCCGCCCCAAATGAAGCTATTGTGCTGAAAAAAATGGTTTGGCTGGTATAAACAGTGTGTCAGTGAGATAGATTAGCAAGTAGAGCTCTGCCATTCACTTAAAGCTTGAAGACATGTAAAAATTAGCAAGTTTGTTAATTCCTGGCATCAGTGTAGCTGACAGTGTGATAGTAGCTGCATGGTTTGATAAAATAATGATAATATTGCTATGCGTCTCCCATGATCTCCAGCTTTTTAGTTATTTTCTTTTTCAGCAATATATTTTGCTTTATGGATTGAAGGATAATGAACTGAGTCCCATTAAAATTATGAACTCTTTTAATATATATCTGTAATGCACTTCCTCTGTAAAATATGTTGCCACATACATTTTTTATCATCCTTTCTGTTGGCTTCAAGATATCTGAGCAATGCAGAAAACCCAAACTCACTCATAAAATACTTAGTAGTTTGACACAAGAGTTTCTTTTTTCCTGATATAAGTGTTTTTAAATTGAATAATTTGTATTGATAGATTTCTAATAATAAAGGAAATGGAACATTATATGTAAAAATACTAACTGTAAATGTAAGGATTGGGGGTTTTTTTCCTCTCCTTTAGGTATGTTATAACAAACATTTTTTACAGAGATTTTTAGGATTTAACTTACTTTTGTTTGAAATAATCTTAAGACAATGTAATGTATTGAAATAATGGAGGAAGGTGGAGGAATTCTGCCGGTGATCTTAGCATTCTTATATTCAAGTTACAGACTTAATTATCCTTTCATGAATCCTTAATTGACTCCCCATTTTATCACAAGGAAATAATTGTTTATTTTCCTATGCACATGGGGGAGATAGAAGAATTTAGCAGCCTCTCAGTACCACAGTAGGGGCATGGTTAGTCACATTGACAGTCCTGTTCAATTTGCTGGCAATACCTGCAGCCTAAGTTAGTAATACCCAGTGTGGGACACTTTGATGTAGAGCTTATGCTTGTTTGAAACAAAACCAAAGAAGAGTGGCATGCAAGTGTTCTTTTATCATATTCATATGTGGTCTTCTTCCAACCTTCTTCTTCCCTCCCTCTTAATATTTCGGTGGAACTTGGGGCAGTTTTATTTGTATTGACACAAAGACATTCTACACTGAGCACAGGGTAGCAGCCCGGTGTCTTACACCTGGGGTTGGCATCCACTCCTGTGTAGAGCTTTCTCTCTCTGTTGAAGACATTTGCAGTCAGTGAAGTTTGCAATTTCGGAAACATCCATCCTCTCCACTGCTGCTACCGAATAGACCCCTGTAGGAAGAACTTTCTCTTCTATGCATCACTGGTAAAAGACCATAACCTATTCTCTCTCTCCTTGACATGGCCATATGTTCCCTGCTCTGCAAGGCTATTATCACTACTTACTATGCTGCATCACTGCCAAATTTAAGAAGTTCAAGCTGACACTTAATATGAGAGTCACCTGCTTTAGTACTGCAGATCCCCAGAAACACATAGCATAGTGCGTTTACTGCTGCACTTCTTCCCAATTCAATACAGCCCGGCTGAGATCCTCTATCCTAGTTACTGAACCATTCTCTAGGACTAACTGTCCCTACTGAGAGGCATGTCTGTGTTTAGAAGAATTTTCCAGTAGAGCTATACTATTCCAGCAGGTAACATTTTTTTTTGCCACGATACCTTTAAGTATTTACTTGGGCAGAATAAGCTGCACAACATCCTGTGTAGGTTTTGTATCACTCTTTTGGCAGTGCAGTGGAGAATGATCAGTAGGGGGTTTTTATTGGCAGCTGCTTTAAAATCTGGGGGCTTCTCACACTACTAATCAACCTAGCTATGCTGGGAGACATTTAAATGCAAGAGGAAGCAGAAAATGCCGCTTGCAACAGCTCAGCTCCCGTGGAGTCAAGAAGCTGTTGGCCGGTAGAGGGAGATTTGTGAGCACAGGCAGGGGAAGCCCTTTCAACAGCTGGAATGTGATCTGGAGCTCTCTCCCAGGAGGAAAACAACTGCTTGACAGGCACAGACCAAAATGCAGAGCTTTTTAATTTGGTGGTGTTGGCAGTGATTTTGAAGGTCGTATTTCCACAATAGTTTTATAACAAACAAATCCAGGCCTCTGTCAAGACAGAAGAAATACCTCCAGGGGGTATTCAGCCTTGAATTCAGCCATGCATGGAAGGTAGGGGCAGGAAGAGATTACTGCATTGTTACCCTGTTACTGAAAAATTTTCACATAATTCAGTAATTGCAAAAGGGTAAGACTGTGAATAGGGAGAAATTAATCCATTTCAGAAAAAGAGTCAAACTGAATCAGAAACTGCATTGTATCACTTTAGGGAGAAAGGGATACTTTTGTTTGCTTGCTTATCTTTGAGCTGGAGCTGAAGCCAGACTTTTACCTAGAAGACACTGTTGAACTTGAACCAGAGGAAGAAAATATAGTATTTCAACTTACCAAATAAGTTGAACTAAAATCTGACCTTCCCCCAGACAGGCATGCCCAGTATGAGGGCAGATTGCATTTAGCAGTCTTGGCTACAGTGCAGAGTTGTGTTGCAGCCTCTATTTCTTCTTTTTTCTCTGGCTTCCACTTCATTGTGTGCCATGTTAGTGTGAACAGCACAAGTCCTTGTTTCTGCACCGCGTTGCTGTGATGCGCTGATTTGCCTTTGTGAGGATCTATTCAGTTTAGAGTCTGACCTCTGGGCTCCAACAGCCAGACCTTTCCACCAGCAAGCCCACTGCTATACCTCAGTGTACTGGTACTTCTGAACCTTTCTGTGCATATCCACGTGTAAGCCTTAATTGAATTTACTGCAGGAGGGCCACCTCTGTTCCTTTGCCACAGCTCTGGTACCACTTGTGTCCCCAAGCTGCTGCTGCACTGCAACTGCTCTTTAGCTCCTCAAATCTGTGAAGTTGGAGATAAGCTGGTGGGAATGTGAATGGTACCTGGACTTCTGCAGGGGATCAGAGCAGGAGGTAGTTCCCCTCCTTGGGAAAAGCCTTATGCAGGGGGTCCCCACTCATCATGTGATTCTTTTGATTTTAAAAGGTTTTACATTCTCATGGAGGAGTTCAGGATATCAGGCTAGTTATGAGCTCTGGCTGGTTTCAGCTGGGGAATGAACAAGAACCCCTGTTGCTTGTAAAATAAATTTCTGCTCACAAACTATGAAGTTCTGCAGTTGATTTAAAAAACACAGTCTTAAATTTAATCTTGCATATGTTTAATATGCTTTGATATAAATTTAATAACTTCTTCTAACTTCTTGTTTTCTGTAGGAATGATTGAAATTGTGAAAGACGCTACAACAATTGCCAAAATCCAGCAGAGCACAGTTGGCAACACTGGTGCATTTAAGGATGAAATACTAAACCAGTGGCTCAAGGAAAGATGCATGATTGAAGAGAAAGTGAGTTCTTTGAATTTTTAAGTAGGATTTTCAAATGCACCCTACTAATTTGGGAGCACAGAGCCCATATGGTTGTATTTGTGTTCCTTACGTGAGTTTCAAAAATCCATTAGTTTTCCCTGTACTCAGCTGCGGGTGTCTGCGAAAGAGACTTTAGTGTCCAGCTGGCAGCTGAGCTCCTGAGAAACAAGATGCATTAGAGAAATTATTCCTTTGTCAGTGGTATTTAGAAGGGATATATGAGGGGCGGATTGAAAGGACACATAAGAACACTGAAAGGCAGTGTGGTTTTAGAGGATTTAGATAGAGGTTTGGGTACTCACAACTCCTTTGCTTAGGTAGACCCACTGACCTACTAGAGCTTTCTGCCAGCTTTTTTTCTCAGAAGGTGTGGACAACTACATGCTTATTTTATTTGTGCTAAGGAATAGAGCTTGCTCGCACAGTACGGTGAGTGAAATGCAGGGCTGTGATCTTAATTGCTGCTGTGCAATGGTGTATTTTATAAGACAGATTGCTTTGAGAATAACAGAATTCATTATCTATCATTGAAGCATTTAACATCTCTAAGCTTTATTTTTAGTTTCAGGCAGCTGTGGAAAGATTTGTGTATTCTTGTGCTGGATACTGTGTGGCAACTTTTGTACTTGGAATAGGAGACAGGCACAATGACAACATTATGATTACAGAAACGGGTGAGTTATTTTTTTAGAGTTTTGTAGAAGAAGTGGGGACTGTCTATACTAAGTTTATCTTTTATTTTAATAAATAATACATTTAGCAAAGAATGAAGAGACAATCCAGTTCTGTCAGCAGTGCTTACAAATTCAGGTCCTCCTGTGACACTGAAATGTATTGTTACTCCTTTTGGCCTTCGTATAGGCTCTAGATATTTATCATTAATAATGTCATTCTTTTCCAAGGATGTTTGAAACAAAGTAAGTCATGAGGATTGTAAAACTGGGGGGTTTTTTGTCTAGATCTAAGATCTAAAAGCCAAAAAAATTTTAAAAAGCACCTGTCTGGACTGTGGATGTGGTTCTGACGGCATTCAGTGGAACTGTATCTACTTCAGAGTGCAGATATTACTGGACTATTTTCACTTCTGAGGAGCATAATTGCCTCATATACCTTTGTAGAAAATCTTAGAAAATAGGAGCGTACATGGAGTTTATTGGTTTTTCTACTGAAGTCTGTGGGATTGTTGCAATCCTCCTGAACAAACTGCAATCTTTTGGTATTACAAACTTTGGGAATTATTTATGTAGCTGCACATTGGTTTATCGCAAATTTTACTTACCTATGGAAGCCCCAGAAAGGACCCCAAAATGAGCAGTCATATGGAGGACTTTTATTTGGTCTAAGAAATTAATTTCCAGTTTCGTGATCCTCTTGCTTCATAATTAGTCTTTACATAATGCTAAGAGACAGAAAATACTTTTTGACTTAGTTAGAAAGCTGTATATTTAATATTAATCATATTATAGTTGAAGTTTTACCAGCTGAGGGCTAGAGGGAAGAAGTACCCTGAAGGCAGAAATGAGCTAATTGCAGTAAAAAAGTTCACCAGAAGTCCTTGAGGAAAAGAAGACAAAGAAAGGCTTTAATTTCAACATTATATATAATACAACGCAATGTTAGTGCCCATTGGCAGAGAATGAGGGATAGGTCAGTAGAAAGGGAGACAGAGAAAGGAAGGTTATTGTGCTGCAGTCAGGAGCAGGTTGTCCTTAGAGTCTTTAGTGGGAACTGTCTTGAGCAACAGAAGCCAGAATTATGTCAGTCTGAGAAGTCTGCAGAGAATGTCAGGTTTGGGGTAGGTTGGGAGGACTCGGAAGCTTGCTGAAATGCTGGAACATCAAAGGATGTTCCACCTGAGATCAGTGTTAAGTATAATCTTGACATTATTTGATTTTTTTAATCTTTTTGGATACATGTACCACTATTACAAATCTATGTTTTTAAGTAACTATACTCATTTCTCCTTACATCTTGTCTGCCAGTGAAAGTAATAAAGTAATCTGAAGAGCAGCAGCACACTCCAGTCCTGTAGGTATAGTGATCCTTAGCAGGGGAGTTTTTCATCACTTTCCTGGGACCTGATACCCTACTGCAATCTCAAATTTATCCAAAGGGTGACAATGCAAACTTATTCTGCACAGTCCAGGGTGGCTTAGAAATGGGTCTGTTAGGAGGAAGCATATTCTAGTGAATGACGTTAGCCAAGGAGCTGGATAGCGCCAGAATCCCATGGGTGTTTGAAACATAATCCACAAGCCTGTTCTGTGTAGTGATGTGCTGTGAGCGGCTTGTTATGGATCTGAGGCACAAGCTTTCCTTGGATGATTTTTGAAAAGCTGTGAGTGTATGTTGAGAAAATAGAGCAGTTCTGCCAGGTTTTTAACGACTGCCAAAGATAAGTAAAAAGTAACTTTGCCAAGAGGACACAATTGTGTATTAAAAAAAAAAAAAGGAGATAAAATAGTCTTTTTCTGCTGACCCAAAGAGTTGTTATATATACCCCAAAAAGAGGTTTGGAATTATTGTGAATACAAGTAAATGTTCTTGACAGTTTATGGTATTTGAGCCTAACTGTGACTACTTCTTCTCTTTATGAAGGTAACCTTTTCCATATTGATTTTGGACATATTCTTGGGAATTATAAAAGCTTCCTTGGAATTAATAAGGAAAGAGTTCCTTTTGTGCTGACTCCGGATTTTCTGTTTGTCATGGGGACTTCCGGAAAGAAGACAAGTCTCCATTTCCATAAATTTCAGGTAGAGTGACTATCTGGCTGCAAATCAATTAAGCAATGCTTTTTGCCCTCTGAAATGGACATTAGTGCCTTAGTTTTCAAAGATCTAGGCTCCTGGATATTATGTTAATAAAATTTACTGAATCATAATACAATTCCAGGATATTTTAGGCCCAACTAAGAGCAAAAATTAGCTGTAGGATTATTTGAACTAGAATTCAAACATCCTCAAAGCCACATTGAAAAGCTTCAGTTAGCAGCAGGCTAGATAGACAGTCCTTTCTTTGGTTCTTGTCTTCATTGAAAATACTTTGTAGTGGGCTTGTAGCCTATTTGTGCAATTAGGGGAGACTCATGGCACTAAGCAGAGCCTTTCGTAGTACAAGCAGGTGTGAGGCATTCCTCAGCAGGCTTTGCCAGGGTTATTCCCTCCTGATTCTGCCCTCATGTTCTGGGGCTCAGACCACTGTACTCCGTACAGGTAAAATACTAACACAGAGCAAGAGCTACATCACATATTTTGCTGTAAAAAAATTTTTTTTAATTATATGGGCCGAATACAAAAATGAACAAAATTATAGTTTTACTTTTCAACTGGATGGTTTCATCGTGTTTGTTAATACTGGGGGATTCATTCAGTGTGCCTGCTGACTCATTCATGTATTAATGGAAAAGTCTCAGCATTTATCCTTCATTAATTTTTAAGAACATCTCTCATTAATCTGTACTTCAACTCATTAAAATAGGTCATACTTTAGAGGAATCCTTTGTTTTTTACAGGCTTTGGTGTTTCTAATATTTTTAAATAGCTACTTTTTAAAAATTCTTATTTCTCTGTTACCTGTCGGATACAGCCCATACGGATGTGTTAGCCATAGCTCATATTGCAGGTGTCAGAGGAGGTTAATTAGACAAATAATTTTGACCGATGCTTACTGCAACATAGTAGAGTTTGTTATTAGTGAACTTCTGAAGCTGTCAGTGGCCTGGAAACTTTTCTGGGACTAGCAGTAAAGCTCATTTCTATAAGCTCTTAACCTAAATTTTGCTTCCTTTTTGTTTGCATTCCTGATGATGGTTTAATGACAATTAGATGCTATAGGTTATTTATGACTTCACAGAAATGCTTAGTAGGAAGCAGTATTTGATGGTCTTTTGTCCTAGTCACAAAAATGTATTTAAGTATGACTTAATCTGAGAAGACAAGTATTTTTCTGTTCCATCTATTAATTTTTCAGCTCCCTCAGTACTGTCCAGATTCTCTTGGTGGAAGTGTCATACGTGGTGGCATTTCCTTTCCAGCCTTTGGCTGAAACCCATGCAACTCTCTTACTCCTATATACATGCAACTTTTTTCACTTCTTACTTGTAGAAACCCTTGAGAGAGCCTCATCCAAGACTTTCATAGTCTTTTGAGCTTTGTCCACCTACTTATTATTAGTTTTCCTGAAATTGTCTTTGCTAGTTTTTGCATTACATTTTGAATGCATTTTTATTCATTATATTTAATTTATTTAATTCATTATGTTTTCATTACTTGCTGATTTGATTATACAGATATCTGTATTTTCAGTACTAATCAAATTCTTCTGTACCATTTGTTTACAAAACCTCATGTATTTGATTGTCAAATAAAGGTGACAGAAAGCAGGAGGATGTACAATTCATCATTGAAAAATACTTACTCGTAGTATACTGTCCAGGGAAGGGATGGCCTGTATAATAGAACTTGAACACTTTATATTATAAAAATACCTGACCTTTAGGATACTAAGGACAGTTTCAAGCTCTCAAAATCATTATTCTTTGTTGTCTATTGGACAGTGGGATTTTGGATTCTCCTCAGCTCCTCTCGTTTTGCCTATGTCTGTAGATTAGTTAGCAGGTTTCTTCTTAGTCCCATGGTAAACATCTACATATCCTTGACACATACGTATGTGTTATTTTTGGTTCTCTCTCTCTGCCTCTCTCAGAAGTGTAAAAATTAGGTTTCTGGGAAGATGTTAATTCAAAACTCCATTCAGTTCCTGTCTGAATAAATAAATGTAACAGGCAGGTACAGATTTTTTAAATCTCATTAACTGCCTTTGAGATGCAGCGATGCCACGTTCGTGACTGCATAATTGTTTTTCTGTCTCAGATACCCGCAGCAGTGAGATGCGTCATCCATAGAGAAATGTAAAACCTTCTTTGATATAACTATAAAGAGCTTTCATCTCTTTCAGGAGGAACAAAACACACACTAACTCTTGTGACAAGATTTCCCTGTTTGAAATTCATAATACATAAGTAGAATTTCTTTTTTTGTTGTTTTGGTTTTTTTCCCTTGTGTCATGGAGAGAAACTAATCCCTGTGATAAGATGATGGTATTTTGTGTTGTAAATTGTGCTTTCACCATTGCAATTTATCTTCTGCTTTACTAGAGCTATACTAACAGAGTTCTTAAGTATGATCTTATTTCAGGACAGAACTAATTTGGAAACAGAGTGAAAGATTTAAGGGCCCAGGCAAAAGGAAATAAGAAACCTTACAGACTGATCTTCAACATATCATCTTGCTTCCTTAGTATCTTCCTAACCTGTCTGGTTGGTTGTCCTGGAGTTGCTAATGTGAACAGTGCTAGAGTTACGATTATTTGTGCACTTTCTGCTGTTTCCAAGGAAGAAAAAAAACCATACACCTTGTCAAAAATAAATGGTGTTTCAGAAGGCTGGTGAGATTTGGTGGAGCTTTACATGAAAATATTTTGATTTCTTAAGAATACTTCAATAAATTAATATATATTTGTGGAAAGGTTAATTTAAATATTTAGTCGGGTAAAAATTAGCATTGCTTCAGCTTAGATTTTAATAGCAACAACCTTCTTGGAAATATTTTTCATCTTCTTACATTACTGCATAGCAGGCCAAATTTAACTTTCTAATGTATTATTGATTTCTTCATTGTGTTGTCTTCCTCAAGATATTATTTCTAAAAGTAAATGAGTAATACATTTCATATCAGAAATAATAATTTCAGTTTACTGAAAGTCACTTAGCATTAAATATTCTTTTTGAAAATATTGTGTGTTTTTCCAAGCTGCAGAAAATTCATTCTTCTAAAGATTATGTTGTTAAGCACAAATTACTTATATATGGAAGTGAAAAAGCTATAAACAAAAAATCTATGGAATCCAGCATGATAGTACATAAACACAGAAGTCCTACAGCAAGGCAGGGTGCCTGAAAACTAGAGCTGTCAGCTGGAAAAATTTCTCAGAACACCAAGCCTGAAAAATCTTCTCCATTAAATAAGCTGTCACCTCTGCAAAGTTAATAGACATGGATATAGAATGAAGAGCAGTCCCCTGGAGGTGCTGCTTTTTTCAGTATTACTTGCCAGCCGTGGTCTCTAAATGGGAACATACCAGTTGGAAAGGAAGACAATGAATTATTGCTGTCTTGTTAATAGCCGTAGAAAGAGATTATATGACAGGGAAATTAATTTGAAATTTCGGTGAAGCTATGGTTTTATGCTTTAGTAATCAATATAATATTATTAAAAAGAGCCTTTAGCTTGTGCACTAAAGCAGTACTTGTTGCCCTGAGGTGTGGTGATTAATGAAGTTGTACCGAGCGTTGGATGCAGAAGTTTGCTTCACAGTTCTGCTCAGCTGAATGGCTCTGATGGGTCTCCTCTCTCTGACGTACTTGAGGGATTGAATAGTGTTGGTTAATGAGAGTCCTGTGAAATTCCTGCACTATCCCTCTCAGTTCGCCTCATCAATTAACAAAAAATTCTTTTCTCTTGTAGGACGTATGTGTGAAGGCTTATTTAGCTCTTCGACATCACACAAACCTGCTGATCATCCTGTTCTCCATGATGCTAATGACTGGAATGCCCCAGTTAACCAGCAAAGAGGATATTGAATATATCCGGGATGCACTGACAGTAGGGAAAAGTGAAGAAGATGCCAAAAAGCATTTTCTTGATCAGATAGAAGTTTGCAGAGATAAGGGCTGGACTGTGCAATTTAACTGGTTTTTACATCTTGTGCTTGGAATCAAACAAGGAGTAGAAAAGCATTCTGCTTAACGTTTTATGTAAATTAACTGTGGGTGTGAATAGGAGGTTAGTGAATCTACATGTTATTTATGCATTCCGAATAAATGAGCAGTCAAAATTGCCTTTACTTTGCTTGCAGCTTAAATGGATCTTCTAAAAAAATATTCCAGAAGATCTTCCTGCAGTTAAGATTATTTTTTTTTAATATTTAGTGACACTGGAAGTTGCTGGATTCTTTAACCTTGTTGCTTTGCTGATGTGGCCTGCATTTTTCTTGTTTTTTTTTAGTAATAATTTCGGATAAATATGAAGGAGGAGCTTGAGTAAGATGATAACCTATTCAAATAGAAATCCCCTATGACGTTACCTTAATTGTTCATGAGGGTCAAGCCCTTCAAAAGCAGAAGAATCCATTTAAAATCAATCGTTATACTGCAATCTTTCTCAGCATGGCTTACACTCAAGTGTTCTTCACCCACATCCTTCTCTTTTGTCCCTTCCTTAACACTTTGTCTGTTTTGGGATTTTTAATATGTTGTCAGTAGAAAACAGCTTTGACTCTAGCACTAGAGGAAATTACCCTACTGTTATTATAGCCTCCTGACATACACAACAGAGATAGACTGTTCTGCCAGGAGAACTTCAGAGTTACCTGGAAATTCCTCAGATTTGAACCTGCAATTCCGAAGGTTTAATTCTGAAAGGTTTTTTTACTGTACTTTTTAATGGGGAACATCCATATTATGTTGCAGATTATACTCTTACTGTAAAATTACTAAAATTCCACCTGTATAGTAAAAGCTTTGTAGAAAAAGCAATGGTACTTCCCTGTTCCTCAGAGAAAACTCCTTATGTAAGAGTAATTGACATTTCACCAAATATTTGAGAAACCCAAAGTTATTTATTCTTTGGTGATATATTTTCAGGATATACCTAGAAGGAATTAAATGTAACCTTTGAAACTGTGTATATTTTGCTATTTATTTTTAAATTCCTGAAGAGACTATACTACTGAAAAGCTATTTATGAAAGAAAAAAAAAATCCTTATCTTTAATTTCAATATTTAAACTTAAAAGAGGAAAAAATGGGCAGTGTTAAGTAGATTTTTAACTTCTGTACTGTAGGATGCCTGCAAATCATCAAGTCTACCTAGGGTAGGAAAGGAAAGGAAAAAAATATATAGCATGAACTAGTCTTTGACTTGAATTATTATGGTATACTTCCTGCTAATTGATTTTTACCAAAGAGAGAAGATGGCTTATGATATTGCTTTTTTTGCACTTGTGCCTGTGTAATTTCTTCTTTTTACATTACATATAAATGATTAACTGAATTTTTTAAATTCTGTTATCATTTGCTTTGATAATTTCACAGGACTGCTGAGATTTTAACTACTGCTACCACTGTTACTACTGAGTGTACTCTTGAAGAATTTTTAATAAATGTACTGTAATTGGTGTCTCAGCTATGAGATAGCCAATCTATTCTTGACGTGTAGATGTTTGGTTACTGTGCACAAGAATATTTTTGATGCATATGGTAGACTCTAGTTAAGGAAATCTAAGAAGTTAAAATGTAGAATGTTTGTTGTTCTGTTACCTTATTATTCTGTAAAAGATAGGCTTAAGACCATACTAAAATATAAACTAAATGGTGAATATTGTCTGTAAAATTATATTTTTAGATTTGTATTTTATAAATCTGAAATAAATTTACATGTTCTATTCATTTGATTATCATTCATGAATAAGCAGCTTAGCTCAAAATACACGTGAATATTTTTTTATATTGTTACTTAAAGGCTATGTTATCTCAGTAAGAAATCATATCCGAAGTCCCACTCAGAGGATTTGTTTTAGTTCCATATTAATAACTCCATACACTGTCAGATATATTAAATCTTAATAGTCTATAGTGTTAAAATTGCAATTATTGTAATTGTAAAGTGTGAATAGAATATTACTACCTCCTAAGAGCATTTTATTCGTTCCTGGTTTGTTCTATAAAGAAAAATCTGAAGATTTTAGTAAGTTCCTTGTTCTAAAAAATAAGTAAATCTGCTGCTAACTTCAGCTCCAGCAAGGGGAAATAAATGCTAATCACAGCTTCAAGGGATATGGCACTCCTGAAGCAATTTCCATTTGCAGAAAAAGGTCTATGCAAGATCTGCACCCAGAAGAAAGCAGTTCAGTCCTGCACTAAACTTTGGCTGATCATTTTTATCAGCAGTTTACAATCATAGAATGGTTTGGGTTGGAAGGGACCTTAAAGATCATCAAGTTCCAACCCCCCTGCCATGGGCAGGGACACCCTCCACTAGCCCAGGTTGCTCAAAGCCTCATCCAGCCTGGCCTTGAACACCTCCAGGGATGGGGCATCTGAAACACCTCTGAGCTGAGCTAATTAGCAGACCTCCTAATTGCTTTCCTTGCCCATGAAGCCTATGGTTGGGCTGCCTAGGCAGTCCTAAGCTGTCTTGTGTCTTCCTTTGAACATCCCCTCTGTGTCAGGCGTTGGATGTTTGCCAGCCTGACTTCTGGGAGATCAAAAGTAGCTGCCAAATCTCCTTTTTACCTACAGAACAAACTACTGGTCAGTTTACCAGCACTTTATTTATAAACAGCTGTGCATTCGTATGGCTGATTATCTGTTGGCTTTCGTGTGCCTCTGGGAACCTCCACGTTCTGGTTAGGAAAACCAATACAGAGATGTGGTTCAAGGCAGTCCAGCTTCAAGTTGGAGTGGAATTGCTTTTCAGGTGGAGGGGTGGGCACGAGTACTATTCTTAGAGTCAGTGCCTCAGACCCGGTTGTGACTTGACATTCACTCTGGCTCCCGCAAGATCATCAAGATGCTGGTTAATGATGAGTGTGTCCCCAAGGCTGCAGCCAAATTATATTCCAGGACAGGAAGAGAAGTTGAAAAGGAGCTAGGATGTACAGTGTGATTATATTTAGATCTTCATTGAATACACTAGTTGCACTTGTTAGAGGTATTTATCATTAGCAGATGTTTAGCCTTATTTAACACATACTTAGCAGAATTTTGTCTAAAATGTGACCAATGATAAAGAAATACAGATATGAACCACTGACTTGAGAAAAATATCAATGGTATAGTCTTTTAGGGTATTTTTCATTATAAATCTTTTTTACTGTTTATTAGCAGTGTTCTGCAAACCTGTATGAGTAGTCCCAAGGATTATATAAATTACAAACTATGTGCTGATGACTTTCTAATGCTGTTTGTGTAAAGTAGTCTTGAAAATAAGAAATTAATAACATTAAAATCTGGGATAGCAAACTCTCTGCAGAGTCTGGTGGGCCCTTTGAGTATTCCAGTAACACTGAAGCATCTGAAAAACACTGATGTGTTTCCATGAATCTTCTAATTGCAACTTACACAATATATGTTGAAAAAAACACTCCAGAAATCGCCTGTTCTCCTGGACAGAAGTCTGCAGGAAGAGGTTCCTGCCATCGTCACCCTACTCCACATTTTGGAGGCAGAACTGGCCAGAAAAAGTACTAATGTATTTTTAAACTTTGTGGCACATTTACAGAGAATAAGAATCATGCTAGAGAAGAGAAAGCAGTTCGTCTGCAGTTACACCACTAATAATAAGGGCTAATCAAAGGTACGATGACATGGTTAGAACTGTGTGAGGTTCGTACATCATTATGTCATTAAAGAGGCATTGGTGACTGGTTCTAGCGTGATGCAGATAAACAGACAGAAGGACGTGTTTTTTCCTGGCTTTTTGAGCATCAGTGGGTCTTTCTGGTGCCCTGCCTGTTGATAATGAGCAAGTGGGCACTTGACAGGAAAAACTCTTTCCTTCCTGTGCCTGGGAATGGGGTTTGTCGTTTCAGAGGGTGCATGGCAGCACTTGACATGGCAAGTAGGCAGTGTTTAGAAAAAGACGTACCACTTCTCGGGTGATCTCCTGGGGATGCAAAAGAAGAGGCTGTCACTTTGGAAACAGCAGCAGCATGGTACCAGAAACACTTGCCAGTTAATTTTAGCTAACAAAAGAGACCCATGTATGGCAGAAGTGCTATATCTAGCAAGTACAAGCACATCCCACACTTCAGCGCAATCTCTCTGGTGTTCGGCTTTAGGAGGCACGGCTTGCAAGTGCTGGTCACGCTCTCAAAGCTGTAGTGTCTATGGTCAGTTTGCCATTTATTAAGTGCATGAAGAAATAAATGGAAAATCGTAATCTGTAGACAGCAGCATTTATTGAAAAGATAAACAGTGAGTAGATACACAAAGAAAGGTCAAGTCTAATGTAATGAAGACTAACCAGGCAAGATGCCTGAAAGGAGAAAGAAAAATAGAAATGTAAATGTCCTTTAGTACAAAACAGGTTTAAACCTACAGCTCAGACTTCATACCAGATCCTCCTTTGCCTTTGAATGTTCCTTTGTCGAGACAGACTAATTACCCTGCAAGAGGCTACGAGGGCTATGACTGCTTAATAACCCAAGAAATCTGCTTCCACAATGCAGTGCCATGATAAAGAGACAACTCGAGATGTGTCCAGAGATGAATTTTGCTCAGAATATTTACCATTAATTTACCTGAGATTAGAAAAAAATGCAAAGAAACAGTCTTGTGCTGCTTCTCCAAATGAACCAGCAAGTGTCTGGGATTGGCATTAAACCCATCACCTGGGGAAGTTATTTCCCATCATGATGGAAACGCATTTTCTTCTGAAGCATTTGGAGCTGGCCCCTCTCAGGGACAGGGGACCGGCCTGGACAGAGTCTGTCTCTGATGCAGGATGGCAGCTCTTCTGCTCAGCTGTCAAATGTCTCTGCACAAATGAATCTCAGTGAGATAAACAGTTCTCCTCAGTAAATGCTTTCCCTCCAGCCAAAGTTATCCTTCATTTTGATGAAGTTCATGACAGCATCTCTGTTTTACAAACCTCCTTCTTACCTGCAGAATATGATGTATTTTCCAAACCTTATGAAACAGTAATTCTGCCTGCCTGGGGAGAAAAACACCCAGAGATCTCTGTAACTTCAGAGGAGCCTGAAACTGAAACTCTCTCTGCAGGGACCTTTCGATGCAAGGTGATGCCTCATGCAAAGGCAGGCAATTAGTCATGACACTGCAGACCTTGTGCTCTAATTAGCTAAACACGTTCATTTTTCAGAGGACCATCCCTGGGAATCTGTCATTGTCACAGCACCAAAGTGAGGATGAAGAGTGGCTTCTGACAAGCCCAAAGACCTGAAGGCCCTGTGGAGGCTGATGCCAGCTTCATGGTTGGTGGCCACTGGGTACAGCTGCATCTTTCCCAGGGCAATGGGGACCCAGTGGCAGCAACCCTAGCAAAAATGGGTGTAGAAGTTGGGGTTTAAGAGCCAGGAGGAGCTGTGTGCTCTGGGGCTTCAAGGGAAGGGAAGGTACGTTGCACTGAAGACTTGACCAAAACCACTTGATGACAGATTCTGTCCCCATCCCTCAGCTTTTCTGAAAATAGAAAGGCAGCCCCTCACCCTCCCTCTGAGGAGGGAAGGACTCCGCTCACCCCAGAGAGGGGACCCTGGGCACAGCCAGCACCGCAGGCGGAGCTGAGAGCTCGGCAGATAAGTGCATTACTGAAAGGACCCTTCCATGGGATTCAAGCACTGCTGTGCACAACTGTAGTTCATTAACTCAATGTGAGTTAAGTGTCCCTCTCAGGGACCTGAGGAATACACCTCTTGGAAGACTTTCTCCTAAAAGCCTCATTTATTCCCGCTATTCTCCTTTCCTTATTCTTCCCCTGCTTTCTTCTGTGAATGCTAACATGAGCTCTTCAGAGAATTGTATGTGCTTAAAATCCTTGTTTATCCTTATATAAAAGCTTGTTTAGTTTATCCTGTCCTCTGGAGTTCCATATACCCACAAGCCATCTAAACACAAACAATAACGTATATGGTATTAGGATTTTTAAAAAAGAGCAAGAAGATTGTTTTCACAATGTTGTTAGCACCAGAAGAAAGGAACCAACTGTCTTCAAGGGGGCTGAAACACAAGACCCTCACCCCAAACTGGACATGAAAAAAAAACGTAACTCATCAAGCGTATTTCTGAGTACTGACTTTTTTAAACTCCCTTCTCTTCCTGTGTCCCTTTGTGTACACGCAATTGTCTTACTCTGAAAAGCCAGCTGTGGACGTGCACATAAACACACGCCTCTCCATGGCTGCTCCGATGGTGTCTCCTCTAACTTTCCATCACCCCTCCAGGGAGCCGACCACCCTGCTCTCACTTAATTCTCTGTTGGACAGCTTTCCCATAGGGCCCCATATTCCCTTTCTGTACCAGGCCTACAAAGTGCAGATGGAAAAAGAAGAATGAACATCCAAGAAAAAGAAAGCATTCTTCTTCCACCTCATGTTTCTCAATAAAGACTTACACAAGCTGCAGAGAGCTCTGTGTGAAGGAATACTTTTGTGACATCAGCCACCCACATAAATGCTGGGAGAAACCCAACCTATGCAGAGCAGTCTTCAGTTTAACGAAAACGTATCCTCACAGTCCTTAAGAACTGGTATTACCAGGACTATCCAATGAGAATAAATACATCTTATAAAACATAAACTTGTTTTTTGGGGTTTTTTTTTTTTGCTTTTTTTTAATCAGTAGGTAAGGCCTTAATGTGAATGATTATTCCCTGCTGCTGGTCAGCATCTTTGCCCCAATCCTTCAGTTGTACTTTCTTGTTGCTGTTGCTTGGACCTCAAAATCTACAACCAGAATAGACTGTCTACTTCTTATAGCTGAGAAATGCACAGCGGAATGTTAGCAAGAGAACCAAGTGTCAAAAATACAGGCAGCTAGAGATGCTGTCAACACCTGCACTGGGAGAAACTTGCTAAAAATTCTCCTGACTGTGAATCCCTTTAGAAGGAATCTAACAGCAAAACAAATCAGGAAAAGCTGTGTGTATATGCTTCAGGGTGCAAGCTTTCTCCAGGTGTTATGTTCTGTGTTCACTGTCCTGACTACCGTTATCAATAGGCTTATGGTGGAAAAGGAACTTTATAGTGAATACACATTTGACTGGAAAAGTGGAGAAATCTTAATGCAATTAGTGCAGTAGCAACGCAAATGCAGCCCTTCTCCAGGATGACCAAGACTCAAAAAGAGCAATGATGTGGGACCACGACAGCCTAATTATCCCAGCTGGTATCATATATGCATCCCATCCAAACCCGTGGTCAGTCTAGCTAGTGGCATCAGTGACTGGACCTACTGCAAAGCAAGTTAACTGCTTTCAGTACTCCTCACAAAACAATACTTCAGGGAGCTACTTCAGTAAGTCATCTTCACAAGAGATAGGCCAAAGAAAGAGACACATGGAAGAGTCTTTATCATAATTGCAACATCCTAGTTTACAACAGCATCAAAGATAAAACACAAGAAATATCTATTAGTGCTATTTACAAGATCAAGAGAATGTAACCTGAAACTGAATCACAGGAAAGCAATTAAAAGCACCATTTTGTCAAAAAGATGTGGAAACCACACTGTAGATGATGGGAACAACCTGCCAGGATTTGTTTAAGTACAGTAGATATCACATAGTTCACAGAAAGACCTCCCAAAAACTTAAAGGATACCACAACACAATCTAAACACCACTAGAAGCAGACAAGTTGCTGGCACCAGTGAGAAAAGCACTGTCACAGGGAGAAGCTCAGTGCAGACAAGGGCACAAACATCCACATAGCAACATTTTTGTTCAAACAAGGAAAGGAAATCTTTGTAGATGTCAGAAATTTCACAAATCCACAAAGGGCATGATTTAAAAGACATAAAAGTATGGCATGAAAACATATAGAAGTCTAGAAGAAAAAATACCATGATAAAAGGCTGAAACATTTGGAGAAACACAAGCAGATAATTCTCCCAAACTGCTCAGTGCCTTCTAGAAATGAAGATGAAATGCGACCAGTGAGACAACAAATCTTTTAGGACAGTCAGTCCTTTAGGATAATTTAGGAAATCTGGTTAACTTGCAGAATGAAAAGGTATTCTTGGCTATCAAAGACTTTTGGAAGGAAGAAACAAAGTCAACTCTAGAGCATGGACCGCAGAAACAGAGTACCCAGTCATTATGACTAAAATACCTCGGTAGCTCTGAAAAAGATACTCAGGAGACCTCTCAGAATGATATACACAGAGAAAGATGGGCTGTGCACTTCCCCAGCAAGAGTGGTCAAAACCAGAGACTGTTTCCTTTGTTCAAAACACCAGAACCAGAACTCATGGAGTTTGATGGCAACACCCCACACACCCAACAGAGCACAGCAGGAGTCGGTAGATGCTCTTTCTTGTCTCGGAGGAAACCATTACCTGTGGATAGCTGATTACTATAGTAATTTTTCAAACTCAATGAAACAACATGGGAGCCAACAGTACAGGAAATCAGGCTGTGACAGAGCCCTACAAAGCTCACAGACTGTGAGAGGAGAGGTGTACAATGCAAGAAACTTTGATCTTCAATCTTCACGTCTAGGTATCCCATTTAGTCTCTTGCTGGGAG
Source organism: Pterocles orientalis (assembly GCA_011057875.1). Lineage (NCBI taxonomy): Eukaryota > Metazoa > Chordata > Aves > Pterocliformes > Pteroclidae > Pterocles > Pterocles orientalis. The sequence goes on along the minus strand of WKFP01015235.1, from coordinate 963,603 downwards.
CAAGATGTTTCTTGTTAACTTGCTGAATACTTTTTCCTAAAATCTGTGGTTTACAAAGCCTTGTACCAAGGTAAAGCAACCATCGGGCATAGAAGAGGTGAGCGTAGGAAGCCTAATATTAGTACCAAGCTCAGTGGCAGAATCCATCCCCTGCACACAGGTTGTATTGGTGTCACTTGGGCCCTGGCTGCCCGATCGAGAAACCCACCTGCAAAATGTTTTCCTGGCGCTTTTACCAACACCTAACATTAACACACAGCGACTTGTTAAACAGAGTATGAGTAAGTGCAAGAAATAAAAGGAAGGTGCTATCTGCCACTAGTCTCGAAATTTTGCAGCAGGCTCTAGTCCAGGAATTAATCTGTGCTCAATGGTTTCCTTGATTAAAAAGGTCTGCAAAGAAGGGACAGGAGCAGTGGAGATGCAATAGGTCAAGTTCTTGCCAGAGTCTGCTTTCAGTCCAAACAACAGTACAGCCCTGAAAGCTGGGCTGAAAGTTTATTGCTGTAACTTTGTTTCTTGACTGTTTTGCCCAAATAAAAGCATCTTTTCTTTAATGGTCACAAATAAGCCTGTAAGGAAAGCAACAGAACAATTAATTTAAAAGTAGGAATGTACATTAGCTTACTCTTGAGTGCCTACCCTCCAACAACTGGCTTGCACTTTGCACTTATCTTAATGCTACGTAATTTATGGGAAAAGGACTCCTTTGCAAAATGCAAGCAAATGTCTTTCTTGCAGATAAATGGACTAGAGATGGTTTATGACTTGGAGAATGTTCATACCCATAAGTCACCATGTGGCAGTATTTGCTAGATAAGGGATCTGCAGTGAATTTATTAAAGTAATAGTCAACAACAAACTTCTGAGGGATTTAACAGCTCTGTAGAAGACGAATGTTTCAGTCATGCACAACCCACTCTCCATATTATTCTTGTCCCAATGGACAGAAAGGTGAGAAAGATACAAAAATAGTCAATCAGCTACTAATCAAAGCAAATTAAGGTTGTCAAGACTTTCCCTCAGTTTACCAAACTACTGAAAATAAGCAAAAGCTGTGAGTTGTTTCCAATGCCAAGAGTTATTTATCAACATTTGTTCACTGGAAGAAGAGCTAGAAATTGTACTGTGATAAAAAGTGTCAAATCACTTAAAACTTTCACAAAAAATGTCAGTATTGTGACAAGAAGCCTAAGAAGATGCTATGTCCTCACAGTAATTAAATCACCAGATCAACCTAATTTTTATGCACACAGAACAAACATAAAGGGAAAAAGGAAACTCCTTGCTCTTAGCTGTGCAATATGCTGCCAGCGGTACTGAAACAGCAAATAAAGAGAAAAATGCACGCAATATTAGCAAGCCCCAGGAACCTTGTGCTTCACATATTGTCCTGGTTTCAGCTGGGACAGAGTTAACTTTCTTCATAGTAGCTAGTAAAAGGCTGTGTTTTGGATTTGTGCTGAGGAGAAAGCTGATAACATACTGATGTTTACAGTTGCTGCCAGGACAGTCAAGGACTCTTTAGCTGCTCTGTTGTGCCAGGGTCTGCAGGTGCAGGAGAAGCCAGGAGGGAGCACAGCCCCAGTTACTGGAATTCAACATTAGGTTTGCGATTGAGACCCAAATTGGACAACGTTATATACTGTCAGGCACATCATGCCCAGTATATAGATGAGGCTCCGTCTGGAAGTTCTCGCCCTCCCTGCATTGCCCCTCTTGGAGTCCTCTCTTGCTCTCTCAGTCAGCTCCCAGTCTCTTGTATGCTCAGGCTTGTATCTTCATTCCAGGATTGCGGTTTCAGGACTTTCCCTGGTCCAGGATCATTAGCTAGGAATGGGCTGAGTTTTGGTCATCAAGTTGTGAGCCACTATCACTGTGTATCACTCATTTGTATACTGGTATATATCACTATTATTATTGTTATTTTCAATATTATTGTAGTTTAGTTATTAAATTGTTCTTATCTCAGCCCACGAGTCTGTTTTCCCTTTACCCCTTCAATTCTTTCCCCCGTCCCTGGGAGGGTAAGCGAGCAGCTGCATGGTGTTTGGCTGACAGCTGGGTTAAACTGCAACATGTATAGAAGAGAAAACCTAAGCACAGCTGATTTTTTGTGGTTTTGCTATAGCTACAAGAACCAAAAGCAATGCTTGCTTCAGATGAAAGAGAAGATTTAAATGCCCAAGCGAAGGATTATGGTACATCTTGACAATGTTTTTAAGAATACCTCCAAAATTCCTTTGCTTATGTCAAGACATAAGCAAGTTGTCTCATGTATGGTTTTTTTAAGCAAGAAGAGGAAATCAGAGTCCTCCTTAATTTTTTTTTCATGTGGTTTGAGCTGAGCTACTGTGAGCAGAGCATCTGCTTGAAAATTTTTGTTAATGAAAAGCCTGTTCAGTTTAGCTCATCCCATATGGATCTCTGTTCCTTCACACAGCCTAAACAAAGGCAATAAAATCATGTTTACATTAGGATATTTGCTTTTTTTTCCTCAAGAGGTGATTTCTTTCACATTCTTAGTAACACTGCTATGTGTACAAAACTTAAGTATAGAGAAAATTTCCAGTTGAAAATGTGACTTAACTACAAACAGTAGATAACCGAGACCATAATTCCCACAGCCATGGCCTTCTGGGAGGAGGAACCTCGGATGCTCTTGTTGAACAGTGGATGTCCCTGTGGCCAGTTTGGGGTGGAAATGAGTTAAATAAGATAACCCCGTGGTATCGCTCCACTTCTTTGGGCGGTTTCTGATGTTGCTGTTTCATAAGGGGAAGGAACAGAGGAGGTGAAATTCTCACACTGTCAGGGCTCATACTGCTTTCAATCTCAGGAGGTTCTTAAATTACACATAGGCTCCATGCTTGTTGCAGATGACAGGCAAAGAGGGTTTTGATAAGAACACTTGCTGCTGCTCTCTGGACCTCTGCTCTCAGCACATCAGGGAGCACAAGTGCTTTAGGCTGCCAGGACAGCATGTGCCACCAGGGCAGCAGGAAAGGAGACAGCTGCAGCCAAGGTTCAACAGAACAAGGAGAGAAAAGTTTTGGGTACCAAGTTGTATATCAAAATAGCCAGCTTGGTAGGAATCCCAAATCCCAGCAAACGAGCTCTGGTTCGAGCTGCAACACCGCAAGCTTGGGCTTGAGAGCAGGATGTACTGTACCCAGAGAAAATAGAAACAAGAAGATTCAGAGCTGGAAATTCAAAGCCTACTTCAACCATGTCTTCTTCAGCTCTTGGAAAACAGCCTTTGTGAATCTCTAGTCGCATCATCATGACAGTTTTCCCAGCTTGTTGGCTAAACAGTACTAGTACTAAATATAGGCCTCTTCGGCATTGCCAGCAGGAGCTTGCCAAACGTGAAGGAGAGCAATTTGTCCTTCCTGAGAAGACACATGCCACCATCAGGCATTTGGCATCAAGCCAGAAACAATTCTCCCCAGAATGGCAAAAAGCCCACTGCTGGCCTCAGCCTGATGTATTCCCACACTGCCATGTTACCGTGCTTGTAACATGGAGGATAATTAGGACATTTCAGGGCAGTTTTTTTTTTCCAGGTAAGAGCCACTCTTGTAAGAGAACTCACTGAAGTGCAAAATCAAAAAGTAATCTCATTGTTTAAAAAAATAGGGAGCAATCTGGTGAGTCTTCACACCATGGTTTAAGGTCCTAAAGCCACAAATGAGACTGCTCCACCTCCAGCTACTTTTAATACATAAATTAGTATGTACTAAGCTCTGTGACAAACAGATTGTCACAGCTGTCAGGGCGGGTCACAGAGAAATGAGCTGCATTTGAGAGGGAATTGGCTTATCCTTTAAAGAACAGGCCTGCAAATAAACAATAAGCTGTGGAAGACCTATTGAATGTAATATAAGGGTTTGCTTTGCTCAGAAAACAAACTAATCCCAGGGGAAAAAAAAAAAACTTCTTTGTGAATGTCTTCTGATGGATTATATCCTCATAAACTCAGACAGACTGGTCCAATTTTTAGTAGCTTGATCATCAAGAAGGTCAGTCATCAACAAGGTCCAAGAACAGACTATAAACTAACACAAAAACATGACATTTTTTCCCGGACCCCCGATCTTTCCCCCAAGAAAACTAATCAGTTGCAGTCTTACACTGGAAATGGATTATTTACAAAAATACTTCTCAGAAATAAAATGTTAGACTTTCACCCTACAGTGAAAGCTGGCCAGGCACAAAGGTCCATCGGCACACATCTGCTTATGAGATCATGACCTAGAACAAGAGGAAACTACTGACATCCAGAGAAGGCAATTGCTCTGTTATTCCACATACAACCAACTGGACTGTCCTTGAATCCTGCAAGTGGGGTGCTGCCTCTTCCAGCAAACCTGAGTTGAAGATCAGCATAGAGGCACTCAGAACTAGAGAAGGTGGTGGTCCAGGTGGAAGAGGGGCAGAAAAGAGAAAATTTATGGATCCGGGGTCTTCTTCCCCCTTCACTTGGAGTAGTGAAAGAAGAGAGTTCTGTGGTTTGTTTCAATGTTCTTCAGCCACTGTTGAGTTGTGGGTAATGTTCCCCTGTAAAACCTTCTTGACATATATCCTGGTTCTTAGCTGAGTGTTTTTTGTCTGGAAGACAGCTCTTAGGCACTCACCCTTATCTCAAGAGTCAGACAATCAGCACTGTGGTGTCATGATGTCTTCATTCTCTTTAGGTTTCATATGTACAAGCTGGATTGCTTGGAATAAAAGTGGCTTTTCTGTCCTACTGTGTCAGGAAATAAAGATATTTCTGCCATAGAATACTTTTTTTTTTCAAGGATAAGGTCATCTTATTGTGCCAAGGCAACTCTTTTTAAGGCCACAGAATTAAGTAATTCCAAAAATGCACTGATTTTTATTTATGTTAATACATAGTTTTCAAGCTTTCTGTCTAGCCCAAGGCATTGTTAATATTGACATGAATACATACTTGGCTTCCAAACAGGCCTGAAATCACTGTAGCTCATCTACATTAAATACAAAAACTCAAAAAAAAAAACCCAAACCCAAACCAAATTGTTAAGACATCACTGCAGTTTAACCACTTAGCAGGAGGTTCTCCTCTGTTTTCAAAACAGATTTCCAGTGGGTTTCAGCTGTGGTCGATTCTTTAAAAATCACAGATTTGTACACTCCTGCTTGTCCTGTTTAATCAGAGAGTGAATAATCTTTTCCATGTTTGAGCTATTACCAGTTTAGCAGAGGAGGTCAGCCTCATTCTGTAATTTCTGCTGGGTGAGTAATCCCTCCTCACCCAAGTAGGCCCACTGAGTTTCCATTTGAGCAAGAACTTGCAAGATCAGGACCTTTCACCTTCAGCACTACCCCTAAAGTGTAACTATTTTTATTCTCCAGCTTCCAGGCATAGAAATGTTGACATCTAAACTGAGGAATGCCAATGGTTGAGACACAAAAAGAAAATAAAAGACATAAATTAAATTATGTTGAATTTTTTCAAGACTTCATACTTCTATGCAAGGATTTGTTTACACAATGAAGTAATTTAAAAATATCTACATGTTTTAAAAGTTAGGATCTTAAATGCTGCACATGTTTAAAATTAAATAATGTTTAAAGCTTCACTAATTAGTAGATATTTTAAAATAGTAGATATTTTAGTAGATATTTCAAAATAAATTCTAGCACTTATTATTCTGTCTCCAATAAAATATGCTCTTCCATAAACATTTAGAAGAACTCTTCTTAAATTTCCGCATATTTACAAGCAGAAATTAAACCCTTCCAGGGACAAATCCTTGCCTGCTCCTTAAAACAATTTGGGTAGACATTAATCTGTACTTACCTATAATGGAAATATGGAGGCCAGTCACTAGTGATGTACCCCAGGGGTCACCCTGTACCACGGGGTTAATGTTAATGACCTGGATGGTGGGACAGAGTGCTCCCTCAGCAAGTGTGCAGAAGATACAACACTGCGGATGTGGTTGATACACCAGATGGCTGTGCTGCCTTCCGTGGGACCTCAACAGGATGAAGGCTCTCCAGTACTTGTACTGGGACTCCCCAGTACAGGAGAGAAACGGAGATACCACAGTGAGTCCAGCCAAGGGCCACTACCCTTGATTAAGGGCTGGTAGCATTTGGCATATGAGAAGAGGCTGAGAGAGCTGGGACTGCTCAGCCTGGAGATGGTGGCAGACGGTTCATTGGTGCCCAGTGACAGGGTAAGAGGGAAGAAGCAGGACCTGAAATACACAACCTAGACAATGTCTAGATGCTCTGTGATTTTTCTCTGTCCTTTAAAGACTATGAGACATTGTTCTTATCTCTTTTTCACCTCTAATTAAGGTACCATTTCACAGGAGAAAAAAATATGAATGTGGTAGGACATGACCCCAACATCTTGTGTAGTGAGCAGCAGCTTTCAAGCAACTTCAGTGAGCTCTGCATCGGTTCTGCACATGAGGCACTGAAACACTGACAGGACATGAAAGGTTTCACTGCTTCTAAAATGTACCCATAATCAAAGACCGCTGTTTTCTGTGAGTGCAAGTCAGTTTTACTACGATACAGTCAGTATTGGGTCCACACTGCCCTTCATCATTTGGGAGTGTTGAGCCTTTTCTATGCAGAAAGGAGTGTGCCCAGCTCTGTACCAAATCTTCCCCTCACAAAGGGAGGGCTGCAGGGGAGGCAGAAGCCTGTGATGCTGCACTCCCCTTTCTTGCCAGCCTTCACTGAGATCATCTCCACTGCCCAGAGGTCACTGCTCTTTCTTTGGTGATCAAACACTGAAAATCTCAGTTGCTAAGAAACCCAAATTTATTTGACAACTGGGCACATTAGAGCCCGGGACACGATGAGTTGCAGTTCTCCAGGGTGGTCCCTGACAGGATATGATGCCTTTTTGTCCCAGGAGAGCCGGTACACTGCTGTCTGCCTGCCCTGGTCTGCCCTCCCTCCCCATTCCTTTCCTCCTGCCTTGCCATCCAGCTGGAACAATGCCAAGCAGGCAAGAGTGCTGCCCACACCAAATATATAACAACACACAGAGATGCAGGTGGAGGAAAGGTCTGCAAGGAGTCAGCCCTTCATCCTGGTCTGTTTTGGTACTCCCTTCTGTCTAAGTTTGTGTTGAAAGGGAAAGAAAGAGGGGCAAGAAATGGTGGAGACTCACAGAGATCTGTCTCACTTCTGCGAGTACACACCAGGTTTGCAGGTGTGCCTGATCTGGACCTTCCCAGGACCAGTGAGGAGAGCAGTGCAATCCCAGCCCATGTTCCTTCCCTCCCACCCCAGCTGCAGTCACGACTGGGCTTCTCCATGAATCTTAATCCACATGAAATTGATTCCATGGGGAGGACCATAAAACTCAGTTAGCACTTTCTGGATGAAGGAAAATATCTCAGCCTGGTGAGTATCACACTGGAAGCTGGCCAAGGCAGCAGTGTGGCACTGATCACACGCTGAGAATCACTCTGTGCTCCCCATAGTAATTTTCCTGTTCTGTAATAAGGATAAGACCAGTTGGACCTTGCTGTCAGCTCCCACAGGACAATCTGTCTGCCTAATGTTAGCAAAACAGGATATCCACTGCCTGCATCTTCCTCTTCTGTTCCTTTCAGAGAATCTGTGAAGCATCCATATTGCAGTCTGTCCAGCCACACCTTGACATTTTTGAGGAGGATAAAAAGCTGAGGACTTACTTTGAAAAATAGCTGGTCCTGACAGGCCCGTGGTTGGTCAAGGGGAGTTTTCTCCCCCAAAGATCCCCACACTTCTGTGTCTACATTCCTGCTGCATTTCTTCTTCATCGTCTTCATAAAAAGAACATCAAAACAAGCATCTAATTATTGCAGACCACCAAAGACAGAGAGATGCTCCTTGAGTGATTCTTACCTTTCAAGGTGACTGTTCTGGGGCAATTTCACTCCCCTTTCTTTCTCATGAAAAAGGCAGACAGGCTATGTTTTGAAGTCTCTGCTAGTGTTTCCACCTCAGTGGCCTGCCCTAGGACCCTTTAGAGTGGGACTACCAGGAGAGATTTGTGTCTTTCAAACACATACGCTCAGGACAAGGAGGGGACATGATTCTGAGAAGCATGTAGATCCATACGAACTTGGGAAGCTGTACCATCTGCACAGACCCATTTGAGCTCAGAGGTCCTAGGATGCCTTAGCTGATTGCTCATGACAATCTATACAAACTGTGTGAAAAAAGACTTGTCTTATTCTCAAAGCCAGGACTCCTAACAAGCACCATCCTTTGAGTTGTCCAGAGCCCACAACTTAGAAATATCTGGCAGGCCAGAGATGTTACCAGTAACAAGCCTACAGACTTTGCAGCTCCTGATTATATTGATTTTTTTTTCCTTTTGTTTTGGGAGGAATGAATCTTTCTGCAGTGCATGCCTAATATAGATTTCTCTTGGTCAGTTGACTTGGTAGACCACCTTTGAAAACAGTTATTTTCAAGGATGACTGTGTCAGCAGTGTACCTTTCCATGGTGGGATTTGGTTTTCAGGGACAGATACTTCTGGCACAACGATCTCTATGGAAGGATCTGGCATGGAAGGTTCCTCTTGATGTTGCCAGTTTGAGAGGCTCCACTTCCATGCTCCTTCATCAAGATCTGGCTCCCCATAGGTGTCAAATTTCAAAATATTTCTCCTCTTTCCTTCATGAGTTACATGGCTTTGGAAGACTGTGAGGTTGTCAGACGTTGAGAGGACTACTTTTTGTCTGATGCCTAAGTGAGTTAGAAGCCCTAGACAATGGTATCAGTTAAGGAGATTTGCTAAGGAAAAAGTGTGTTTCCCTTGCAACCTTGCAGTCTTGCTTCCTGACTCATTACCACAGCAATGGACCACAGTTTCAAGATGAAGTCCTTAACTCAGACCCAAGGGGAACCTTCTCACTTTCCTGAATTTCGGTAAACCATGTGCCTCGCCAGCTGCTACCAAACCCATCTGCTTCTGGTCCAAGTCCCTACGGGACAAGGACGCTGTGCCATCATCTAGATGGCAGAAGAATGATGGAGAAATCCGTAGGGCAAGGGGAGTACCCTGGCCCTGGATCCTTGCTATATGTGTTATGAGAGGAAGGGTGTAACCCTCTCTGTAAGCATTCAGACCAAACCTCCAGGAACAAGCTCACAATTGAGCTACCAGGTATAACCCAAGGCAGACAGAAGACGTAGGAAGGATGACTGACCTAAATAACTGGCCTCAAGACCCCATTTCTTCCTTTCCCTATTTGTTTGAAGGCTTTGCTGAATAATGCTATGAGATAAAGGTAGGACATTTATGCAGGATGTCATGGTGCAGGTTCTGTTGTGTACGTACTACAGATGAGTTGGGGCTGGGGAAAGTATTAAAGTGTCTTTTACACAGCATACTGCAAGGGAGTTTGAGAGAGGTCTTCTCCAGTGGTGCCCCATTTATATGCAAACCAGGCATGTCTAGATTACTTTGTAAAGGACTGTGCTGGAACTGCAACGCTGTCTGAACACAAGGGGCCTTGACTAGGCCTTATGGTAATGATATAACAGGATGGTTTTTATGGATGTAACGACATTGTCAGACTGATTTTAACAAAAAAAAAAAAAGCCCTTGAAGTAAATGAGAGAAGAAAGTCCATAAAGTGAAGGTGACCTTAGGGCCAAAAATTATGCTGACCTGGAAAGTGTCATGTAGATTTGAGTGGAGGTGTTGACTAAGGACCATGTCCTATTCAGGTAAGTTGTCCTTTTGGGACAGGTTCCGCAGCCAAATCTGCTCTCTTGTACAACAGATGCATTATCAGCTTGAACTTCTCCACAGCTCCTTATGCAACTGTTAAGTTGTAAATCAGTCTGAAGCCTGATGTGTTCTGGCAAGCCCCAGCTCATGGATGGTTCCTACGAATTAATCTGCTATGAATTTGGGCAGCCTCCCAATTGTCCTGCAATGTAGGCCCAGAGAGGGGGATTTCAGCAGAACATTACCATCTCCCCAACAACAGCTGGACTCTGTTACACTCAGTAGAATCTGAACAAAGCGAAGATTCTGCCCTGTTGGCTCCAGATACAGCTACGTGCATACAGGCCTTAGGTGGAATAAGCGTGAATAATGTCAGAACATGAAAAAAGGAAGAAGAACGGACTGTTACCACCAGTGTGGAAGACTTTCACTAACTTACATGGCCGCCCTTTCAGCTCCATATACGTAACCGTTGTCCTCAGCGAATGGGTTCATTATGAGCAAGGATTACTTACACAATAAAACATGAAAAAGTGCCGTTGCAAAAGTACTTGAATCTGAAAAAAGAACACTTGGAAATAAACAGGGGGCATTGGGAAATCACATTCTGGCAACTGCACAAAGTGTGTGCATTTCCCATAGAATTGAATAAAAATAGATTGTGCCGAAAACGATAAAAAACTCATGGGAATGCATGCCTGGCACTGTTTATATTCCATTCCTGGGGCTAAAGTTGGAATATTGAAAGGGTGTTGCAATTATGAATTTTACTTTAAAAATGTAAATATTTCTGTTTCTTATAAAAGTATAAAAAATAATCACATACTTTCTTCGATGATCCATAAGTCTACATTAAATAACCAGTCTTAACTCACTGCAATTCAACTAAACTAAAATACTTATATTGCATTCATAGAGTGATTAATATGATGGGGTCTTTAGGTTCTGCCAAAATAGAAACAGTAAAGTCATATACAGACATGTATGTATGCGTGTGTATTTACTTATACATGCACACACATACACTTATATGAGAGAGAGATAGAAAGACAGCCTTTCTGTTCCAGAATCTGTAAACGTCATTACATTTATATTATTTTTTAATCAAATGCACATTTACAAGTTCTTATAAACAAACCATCCTGAGACAAACTGGAGACTTGGCACTCCTGTGCACAGCTCTACAGCATCCACATTTGTCCTTTAAGGTCTGCTGGTCTTGAATGAAGGTTCTTCTCTCAAATGTAGCTCTTCCAACTGCAGGCACACATCTTTCCTTACGGACTAGGCAATACCTGAACCCCTCATCTGATGCCTTTAATACAAAAAAGTGTCTGTCATACAGCCCAAGGTGTCTACCTACACAAGCCAGACTGTGTGTAGGTGTGCAGACACACCCAAATTGAGAAAGAAAAACATCCTTCATTAGGGTTGGAATGGTGCTTTTACTCACTAATGCTATTCTTAGCATTCACCAAGATTGAAGTCTGCAGGAACATTACTACTGCATTAAGATTCAAACACAGGAAAATATTACAGCTGGTTATTATTTGTCCTCTTTAACTACTGCTTATGCAGATGCTTTATCCTTCTGCCAAGAATAAATAATAATTTCTTCAAGAAAATAATGAGTAAAAAATAAATCAAGAAAAAAACCAAACAAACCCAAAAAACCCAGCCTAACAGTTAATGTCCACTGAAAAAGTTGCCTCTTCCCTAGGAGAAGACATCACTTAGAACCACAGACTCCACAGCTCTGAGCCCCTCCTTTTGGAAATTAGCTCCCAAGAAACCTGAGGTAGTTCTCATAATACATTTGCTTGGAGGAACATTGGCAGTCAAAGAGCAATGCAAGGCATAGAATTGTAGGGTTGTTCTCAATCCAAAAGCTACTTCTACTCCTCTGCTCCCTGTTTCTGCCACACAGCAAATGACCTGAAGGTTTCAGATCTGAGCTCAGGACTAGTAAGAGGAGAAGAGGGTTTCCAGGGAGACAGTTCATTTTTCAAAAATCTCCAGATTCCTCAGCTCCCTCAAGGAAAATGAAAAGCAAGACTATCCAGTCACTGTAGTTCTTTTGCATTTGAATAATACCAAAGCATCCACAGTGGTGAGTGCAGGTTATTAAAAGCATATCTCTACTATGATTTTCTCACCGTTACTTAATATTTCATAAGATCTAAGAACTGCTGTAGCTTTAGGGATACTTGTGTGTTCCTCTAGAGACATGAAAGTGTCTGACTTTCCAAGAGAAGATGTTGAACCATTTCTGATAAGCAAGACCAGTACTATTCTTTGTCTTAAAGTGTCTAGAAGGAACCACTAGACTATCTAGACTGAAATTCTTCATCACTTACATCATTCAGTACAAGCCTCTCCTACTGAGCATATTAACAACCGCTTAGATACAGGCTGTGAACTCTCCCAGTCTTTTCACCTCAAGGCATTTCCTTCCGCTTATGAATAATTCCTGTGTCTCTTTTCTGCACATCTCCTATTTTTCCGTATTCATCTGAACACACGAACATCAAAACTGTAGGCCATACACTTTTACTGATCTCAAGAGTGCTTTACAAAGGCAAGATTCCCCCATTCCTATTTTTGGTCTCCCTTTTGAAACAACCAAGAATATCATTAGCCCCTTTCTCTGCAGAATTGTACTGGGAATTCAAGTTGACCTGTTTCTCTGTTTCAATCCCTAAGCCCTTTTAGAAGCACTGCTTTCCAAGATAAAGTCCTCCCATTCTGCAGAAACATCTTGCGCTCTTTCTTCTGAAGTCAATGACTTAATATGTAGCTGTGTAAAGAAAGATTTTATTTAAATGGACAAGTTATCCCGACCGGTCCATGTTTTCCTGAGCTCACTGATATCACCATTCTGACTGGGTTTTGTGTCGTCCGGAAATTATATCAGCAACATTTATACTTGCTCCCAAGTGACTGCAGGAGGTGTTGAATAGAAGCAGCCTACTGTCAGTGCCTGGGTATCCTCTCCATCTGATGATGATTTTCTGTTGTCAACTACTTGGAGACACGTCTCTGTTAGCCACTTAACAGGTTGTGTTGACAGTGTACAATGCCATTTTTGCAAACAGAGTAGGACATAGTATGAAATAAGACACTCAAAATAGCTGAAGTCTGCTACATGTACACTGTCATTTTATCTCATTACTTTTAAAATTAGGTTTACTTTTAATGGCAAATTCAGTGCTCACTATATTGACTTTTAAACTTCTAGTCAAATTTTTCTGAAACTACAGGTGACTGTGAGTGCCCAAATTGAGGTATATAAAGAGGACCACTTTTCTAAGAGAGGTTATCCAGTAGTTTCTGAATATCAAGGACCACAAACAATACATTTCAGTGAAAATCAAAAGCTGTTCTTTCACTGAATAATAAGAGCTGTACACAGAATTTGCTATAAGTCATGAAGCTCATACCTCCTGGAAAGTCCAATTTTAGGTTAAGAAGGACTAGGGCGAGTTGAGAAGTATGGGACTTGAGGCCAGAAGATGTGCTGCTCTGCAATTCTTCTGACCATATTATCATTGTTTGAAGACTTCGTTTCACGACCAATGTAAGCCAACCTAAATTTGAATTGCTGATGAAATGATAGTCCGATACTCTTCCTCCTGAGACATGATTTCTGCTTTCTTCTCTCTGTCAGCATGATGATTTATCTCAGCTCTATCAGGCATTTAATTTGACTGACTACATAGCCCTACGAGTGCTAAAAAGGTGATATAAGGGAGAGGAATGATACACTTGTCGAAGGGTTAGCAGGGTGCCATTTTGGTGGGAAGAAATTTTTCAAACCTTGTATTAGGTTAAAAGGACTGTGAATTGGTACTGAAAATGGCAGGGGCTATTTCATTTACAATGCTTCACCACTGTTCTGTTTCCTAAGGTGGATTCCTTCCATCCCAAGTTTTGAACTTGGCCTTTCTGCTTCCTCAGGGAAAACCCTCATTGGTATAAATAAGAATTTTACTTGAGTATGTAAATGACTGCGTGGTTCTTGCCATTCCAAGTTTACATTAGGCAGGGGAAGTGTTAAGTGTTTTGAATCCACAGAACAGTAAGCAAGGGCAAAGCAAGGGTATGAGATGAAGAACAGGAGACTCAAGTCAAGGAAGAGTAATGAGGAATGTGTTCAAATTTGATCCATTAATTACAGGCAGTAGTTTCTTACATTGTTGATAGAACTGAATGTTTTTCTGATAAATAGATTTGGCTGTGGTAATGGATTTGGTAAAATAATAATTGTGACATATCACTTAAGAAGAAAAACAGAAAAGCAGGAAACATGGATCTGCACAGCTGCAAGTTTTGTTGTTGCTGGAAAAATCTCCAGCTGAATGATTGCCATCAAAAATGTTAGTAAGAAAATTCTGCGAGCAAGATTTGCCTAGTAAGTCAGCATGAGCTGCAAAGAAAAAAAGAAAAGCCCATATATATAACATTTTAAAGGTATTTTGGGAGATCAGAAGTTCATACTTGATTATTCCTATGAACTGTGGTTGTTCAAAACTTACAAACCAGCTATTGCCTGATCAAGAGCCAGCAAGGAAAAACATTGCTACATAGCTAAGGAGCTTTTGAAGTAAATATAAAACATGAAGTGATTTGCAGGTTCCTTATCAGCACCAGCTTTTAATCATGCAGTATGCAAAGTGTGTCTGCATTTAAAATTTCAAAAGCCAGGACAAAAGATTTAAGATAACACAAACTAAAAATCTTTAAAACACAGGAAATACAGTGAGTACATCTCCCACACCCAAATGTCAGCCTTTTCCTGCTACATTGCGATAGATATAAAGACAGGTTTTGTCCTGTGTGTTCTCCAGTACAATATGAACTCTCTTTCCTTTGAGAACCTCCATTGGGAGTTGCTAGGTTGCCAGCTTAGGAGAGAGACTACTACAGATGAAGAGATCAGGGTCTCCTTCTGGGCTGGCTGTGCAGCAGGTCCAAGCAGATGATAATAATAGTCCCTCTTGCCTCCAGGAAAGTAAAAGAGAGGGGGTTTTAAAAGCCTGTACTCCACTACTGTGCTTGCTAAAGTTACTTTCCACCCAAGAGAAAAGACCTACACTCAGGATGTGAGGTGCACCTTCCTGCCCCCTCTGTACGGCACGTATTGCATCGCAGAGCTGAGCTAGAGTTAATCAGAAGACAGTTGTTTGAAAGAACGTCTTTGGAAGGACTGGAGAAGGATGTTCCTATCAGGCCAAAAGTTGAAAGCTGGCAGAAAAAAGGCTTGTATTTGGCTGCTAGATGGACTTTGTTAGCTCATGTTTACTAAATGTACTAAATTTGCATTTACCCAGGTAAAAGGTACAAGGCTTGAAAGTCTGACACTCCTTCCTTCTGCACTCTGTTCATTGTCCTCTATGTAGTCAGAAAAGATGTAATTCTCCGATTTCTGACAGAAGCAGTCCCAACCACTGTCTGAAGTATGCTGTCTGGAATTGTCACGTGGGAGACACAGTGCTTGCTATTTCTCAGCTGCTAGCTGTAGTCTCCTGGTTTTTTGTAGTCTCCTGGTTTTTCACAGCCTCAAAGCAGGTGAAGGGACATACTGACATGCAAAGATGGTAAGCAGTGTGTTAAGAAGAGTGCAGGAGAAAAGCGAGACAACACTAGTCTTTACATCTTTTTCTTGGTAATTGTGAGGGGAATGTTCTGCCCAATCCCTTTCGATACAGAAGGATTTTCAAAGGTTTTATGTTCTCTTTAATTTCAAGATGATGTTCACAGCTGGACTAGAATGACACACAAAAATTAGTAGCAACTAATAAAACTCATCAGAGATGTGTGAACCGATACTCTCGTTACCTAACTGTTCACTCTGCTAGACATAACACATTTTGAGACAGCTGTCCTCCTTATGAGGATTTCAAAGCAATTTAAATGCCAATTCAAGCTCCTTGGAACAGAAGGTGTCTAAGGACACCAGGTGATACCAACTTGAACTACAAAGTTCACTGCCATCCTTTGAGATACACCAAAACTCAAGTCTCACTAGACACAAACGCTTTGAGTTGTTTTGAAAATTTTAAAAAAGAATCACTCTTTACAGTGCCACCACTTAGGAATGTCTTATTCAAATATCCCAGTTTTGCATACAAAGATCAAAGACTGGCTCTTGAGGATGTCCTTAGAGAAGCAACCTCCTTTCACATCTGGGAAGACGGGAGGCTCTGGCAAGCTGGGGAAGTCCTTGATTAGATGGCAAAAGACACTATGCTGCTAGTAAATTCTTACAATAATAGAGTTCCTTGTCTGGCTAAGAGAAAGCCGCTGGGATGACGATCCTTTTAGTCTTGGAACACTCCAGGAACATTGTGTCTGGAAGGCACCAGCTACTGATACTTCTGTTCCTGGAAGCTTCCTCGGAGCTGAGGTCTCTCTTAACCTGGCCACAAACAGATCAGCCCTCAGCGGTGTGAGAGAGCTTTCAGGCTCCTAAATTTGTAAATGAGCCAATCCGGCATTTCTAGCTAAATCACCCTCTAGAATGACTGAGGTACGTCCCTGTCCGTAACGTACAGATGTCAGCTATCCTGCTGCACTTGATTCTTGGCCGTTGCAAAGTATGTGGCTACATGCTACACCAGCAGTGCTTTGTAAAGGCAGCTGTGGCCAGGGCATCCCAGCACGGGGGCATGACATGAAGTGTGGGTGTGCTGGCTGGGCTGTTAGAACCCTGGAACACTGCAGCAATTCTTAGAGCCTGCTGGTGGAGCAGTCTTCTGCAGCCCAGAGAACACTCATGATCTGCCTCCAAGAGGACTTAGCTTGACCTTGAAGATGTTCCTCAGGCTGGATAGTGCTAAACATCAGTGAACTTCACTTCAAATAAGTACTTCATAATGGCTAGCCATAGGCTTTTCCTGCAGAGAGAAATGAAGTCATATGCTGTTGCTCAAAGGTATTCCACATCTCCACTGTCAGAGGTGTCTCTTGCCTGCTACAGGGCAGCAATATCCCTCACACATGCAGGGATCACTCACTTCGATGATTTGCCTGGTCTATAATGCTTTGAAGACCCAACTTGTGAGCGAAGAGCCATTTGAATATGCACATACAGGGAGCATTGGGTTCCACTCGGAAACTAAATTAAAAATGGCTTTTAGATCCAGATCGGTGTGAAAAGCATCATAGGGATTGCTGCACTTTGTTGTCACATTACTTTCTTGAAGTCAGTTCTTTCAGTACCTCGCTACTAAAAACTCAGATTTTGGCTGCTTGTCTTGCCCAAAGCCCTTATGAAGTACATTTCAAGGCAATGTGAGTAATCCTGAATGTTTAGTGAAATCAATTATCAAACAGACAGGTAGTCCCAACCTTTGACTTTGTGGCAGTTAATTTGCTTGGTGCATAAAAATAGGACTCTAACAGATATCTCTGCACCCCCCAAAATGCTGGACAAACGTTCAGAGGTGATTATGAAGCAGGGGTGATGCCGTTTTCATGCATTCCAAGCATCTTACTTTCAAGAAGCGTTTAGTAAAGCCTTATGAAAAACATGGCACCTGTAATTGCTACTTACTTAAAACATTTAAGCCTCCTGGTGATGACAAGCAGCATCTACTTGTCATTGTGCAAAGCAGTCTCTGCAGTGTGACTTGGAAGGGTGTCTGTGCTGAGCATTGGCACTCGGCAATGTTTAAGTTGGATTTTTTTTTTTTTTTAACAATCGTTTCTTTCTCCGGATAAATTTTTCATGGACCTTAGACAACCAGATGACAAACAGAATGTGTTTTCCAGCACCACGCCACCCCTCTCATCCTAAATAATATAGCTGAATATAAATAGGTGGTGTATCTATGGGTATGAACGATGGGGGGATATCTTTCAGGCGGTACATGGCTGTGAAAAAGCACAACAGCAATTAGCCACGACACACGACATCTGCCGTGGTCCTTCGCTGAGCGGGGACGCGTCCGCCCATCAGCAATCCCCGCCGGTCACCAGCGCGGGCGCGGGGATCCACCGCAGGTGAAAGGCACCGAAGCCCAGGGGCCCCCGGGAACACGGGGAGCCAGGGCAGGGGGAGAACGCCGGGGCAGGGCGCCTGAGGAGAGCCCGGCGGGAGGCTGCCCGCACCTCGACCGGCCGTGGGGGCTACCTGCCTGCCCCGAGGGGCCCTCCGCCCCGCCGGGCTTCTCTGGCACGGCGGGCCGGGCCGGGCCGGGCGGGCAGACAGGCCACTCTCCCCTCTGCTCCGCTCCCCTCCTTCTCCCTGCCTCCGGCGGCGCGGGAGGGGGCGCGTTGCGGGCCGCAGTCCCCGGCGGGAGGTTGTCATGGTTTCCCGGGTCACATGTGCTCGAGGTTCCCCCGGCGCGGGGGGAGGAGGCGGCGGGGGCGGGGAGGCTTCGGGCGCGGACGGGGCTGCCGCGCCGAGCGTGGGGCGAAGCGAAGCCAGGCGCTGCGGCCGCGGAGGCTGCCAGCGAGCCGCTGCCCCCCGCGGGTCCGCCCCCCGCCCGCTCCCACCTGCGCCGCCGCCGCCCGCCTCCTTCCCCCTGCAGACGGGCGAGCCGCTGGGCGCGCCTTCTCCCCGGGTTGCGGACCCCCGGTCCCGGCCGCCGCCCGCGGGCTCTGCCCCCTCCTCCTCTTCTCCCTTTCCCCTCTCCCTCCCCCTGCCCAGCCAGGCTGCGCCCCCCCGGCCGGCCCCGGCATGAGCATCTCCATCCCGGCGGGGCTGACGGAGCTGCTGCAGGGCTTCACGGTGGAGGTGCTGCGGAGCCAGCCCGGGGACCTGCTGGAGTTCGCCCTCCAGTACTTCGGGCGCCTCAAGGAGGAGGCGGCCAAGGCGGCGGCGGCGGAGAAGGAGGCGAGCGGCCGCAAGGCGGGCACCCCCGCGCCCGGCCATGACAGGGGCAGCCAGCCGCCGCGCCGGGCCCCCCCCGACGCCCGGGGGGTCAACTTCGCCGAGGAGCCTATGCAGACCGACTCCGAGAGCGGCGAGGACGAGGAGCAGTTCCCGGGTAAGGGCCCCCCGCCTCCCCCGGCCCTGGAGGGAAGGAGCGAGCCGGCCGGGAAGGGCAGGCAGGGCGGGGGCGGCTCCCTCAGCTACCCCGACTCAGGTGAGGGGAGGGCGCTCCCGCTTCGGCGGCCTTAGGGCGGTGTGAGGGGCGGCCGCGGGGGTGGAGGGGAGGGGGGTGGGATTCGGACGGACCCCGGTGGTGGTGGGCGGTGCGGGGGTGAGCGCGGGGCCGGCGGGGAGTGGGGACTGACGCGTGCATGGGGGGAGGCGGCGGCCGGGGCTGTGCCCCCGGCCCGCGGTGGCGGCCCCAAGCGGAGCCCGCGGGAGGGTGCCCATCGCCCGCTGCAAACTTCACCCTGGCGGGCTTTTGTTGGGCAGTGGTGGGTGCTGGGCACACAGGTACCGCCGGTCTGCAGGCGGGTGGGTTACAGCGTACGGGCCCGTCGTGCTCCTGACAGGAGATGTGTGTGTTTCCTTCTTACGAGAGCACCAGGGGGCAAATCTGCATTTCGTAGCGAGTCCAGGGGTGTGTCTACCCTAGAAAACACCTCTCGTGGGCATGTTGCTGTATTTACGCACTTGATGGAGCATTTTACACAGGTGTACTTACATGTGTTTCAAAAAGTAGAGCACAATTTAAGACATAATTTCTTCCTGAGAGCCAGGGTGGAATTTTCTGCATGGTAGAAGGGCCTGTGGAGCAAGCGTAGCTGTGAAGGCAGCAAAGGACGTATATGACATCCTTGTGTTTGAGAGTAACACCTATCCGCACGCAGCTAATGATAACCTTATCTTTGTGCGGCTGACAGGCTTTATTTAGAGACGATGTCAGTCCGTCAGCTGCTCTGATTTATGGGGCAAGTAGTAGCTCTCTCTGAAGTGTGTGTAGCGCTTCGTCTGTGTCATGAGCAGGCTAACCAAAGGGTCGGTCAGTACCGTTAGATGCTGCGAGGGCAGTCAATAAGGTTAGATGGAAAAGAGAAAGCGTCCAAGCATCTTTATCATTAGCTTACTTTTTTGAGCACAGCTTGAAATTGAAGTATATCTCATCAGATTGTTGGAGCATTCATTCCTCTAGGTCGTGCTGGAGGTAGATTTGCTCAGCAGAGTACAGAAGCCAGCTGCTTGCAAGATGAGTATCAGTGCAGTTTTAAAAATAATGTCTTAGGTGCATTTTATCAGGAAAAAAATGTAGATGTTTAAGAACTGGTAAGTTTTCTAAATGCTTTATGTTACACTGTAAGACAGTCACCATTCTTCTGTTCTTTGTGGCTATACCACATGTATTTAGTGAGAATTTGAATCTGTCAGTCAGGTTGTGCAGATTTATACAGTAATTAAAATAAAATCTAATGCTGATTATGTGAGACTAGTGAAAAATCTGGAAATTTGCTGTCTTTTAAAACTGATATGGTGATAATGTGGAAGAAGAAAATTGGTATTTTAATTCACTAACACTAGATGTGGTTTTCAAACATGAATGAATTATTACAGCACTAAACAGACGCATTGATGAATGGAGAACTGGGGTGTTGTATGGAGGGAAGTGCAGAAATGTAGCTTGATTTATTAGCATGTATGTGTTATACATGTAAAAATTTACAGTGTGTTTTAAGCTTTGTAAGCTTTCTTAATGAATACCTGTAATTAGATTCTCTTGATATTCTTTTTATTGTGATTATGAAGCCATTATTTTCAATACTCTTGTTAATAAACGTGCTAGAATGACTTTAATTGATTTACGCTTTTGACAAAAACCCTTTAAAATATCACATTTTTAAGCCTAATGTATTTTGAAAGTTTGTGTAATGGCTTGTAATTTCTGTCAGCTGGAGTAGTTAATAATTAAAAGTAACAAAACCAGAAATATTTGTGAAACCATGTGGAAGGTGAATAATAAAGTTATAGTAAATGATTACTAATGGTGTGCTTGTGTATGTGTGCATTGTGCAGGAGTGTGTACTTTAAACTTAAGTTTAAGTCTGCCCTGAATATGTATTCTTTTAAGGTAACATAACAATGCGTCCGCTCAGCCTTTTGTTAATAACTGGAGGCGTAAAGGCTTGTATTCAGATAAGTGTTTAGTGAGTTTAAATACCAATTTAAAAGCGTGTTTCTTTTATGCTTTTGCTTTCTGTTTCTATAAATAGCAATTCTGGAACTTAAGTTGGGGAAAATTTTTTTCTCTTTGTTCTTTTCTTTTACCTTTATGAATAATCAAACTGCTTCTGTATAGCCAGTTTGTCCTGTTGGTGTACTGCTTTCATACAGGAGAAAAAAATGAATTGGAAAAGTTTATGAGCAGATGTAAAATAATAAACCTCTGGAAGGAGCTCAGACCCAGTGGTGGTATCATGGCTCTGTTAAAGCAGTACACTTGAAATGTCAAGCTGACAGTATCCCTTAATTCAAACAGGATGTTCAGAGCTCCTTGTAGATGCTTTTGTCTCCAACCTTCCCCCTCACCCCCCTTCCCCAGTACATGTTTCTAAATACCTACGAGCATTGCGGTTTAACTCTTTGTCAGTATTAGTTTTGTCCTTCAAATGCATTTTGGAAGGTACATGAGCATTATCCTGTTTCAGAAATGACGAGCTGAGGCATAAGCTGTGTTTAAAAGAAAAAAAACCTATAGTCAGGATTAAGAGTCATATGTGAACCAGGAATTAAGCTCTGTTCAGGTCCTCTGCTGTGACTGTTACATCAGTTGCAGAAGTCAAATAAAGGTAAAAGCTGTTACCTTGTCTGGAGGGAGAACTTCGTTGTATTGGTGTTGTAGTTCTGAATTGGCGCCTGGAGTTAAGGTGACCTCTGAAATGACGTTCTTTAGGTTCAGAGCATTTAGATTATCCCCTTCTGAGCACACTGCTTAATTTGGGAGTGATTTTTAGGTCTTTCAGTTGGGTTTGTTGTTTGGGGTTTTTTTAATATCAGTATTAAGTTGTCCTACGTGGGTGTATTAGTGTTAATCAGGGACCACAACTAATTCCTACTAATACTAATAGCAGTTACTAAATTGAATAGGACATATACGTTAAAATGAGCCCCTATTTAGCAAATTCTTCTAACTTTTTGAAGGTTTGAAGTATGTATGAAAATTTATTATACTGTGTCTGCAAAATTTGAAAATGCTTAGGAAGTTATAGTCATTTTAAAAGAAGAAATACTTTTGTCTCCTAATTACCAGTTACGTATCAATGTGCAGCATATTTTGATGGGTAATAACCCATATAATTTATAACAGCTCCTTTTAAATGGTTGCCATAGCTAAAAATTCATATTTCATCTAGCCTTGATATGAACTAGTACCGGTGTTTATCTGTCTTTAGAGGTAACTTTGCTGTTCTTTAAACTCAAAAATTGCAGTGCTGTAGTTGGTGTCATGTAGCCTCTTGTTTACTTTTTCTTTTTTACTTTGGGGCTTTTGGTGTTTTTTTCTCAGATGGTGATGTGTTTTAACAGGAAAATACTACAGCTGTCCCTCTCCTCCCCCGTGTGTTTCTGTTGATTGCTTTGAGTTCCTTCTTTGAAAACTTGAGCTAGAAAATGCAAGTAGATATCTTGGTTTTACCCACTGATTATGCTCAAATAATAGAAGATCCCTGCTTAGGTAAAACGTATGTATTCTAGCTTACAATATCAGTCTTAAAGGCATGTCTTTATTTTAGTTCCTGTATTCAGTCTGAATTGCTTTACATGATGTTCTTACAAATTTTGAAGTAATAGGTAAATTGTAGGAACCAGACCATCGGAGAAAACTTTGCACACAACCACGTCCATGCCAGCTTTGTGATGGTAAATGGTACTTCATCTGTTCTGTTAACCTTACTTACAGTTTTCTTCCTGAAGTTAAACAAAATCAGAAAACTCTGGTTCACAACCTTCCTGCAGGTCTGTTGTGCGATGATAATGGGTAGATTAGAGCAGTGGCAGGAGTCAATAAGAATGAGGGGGAGTTGTAGTGTTACACCCCTGGCTGGCAGCTAAACACCATGGCAACTGCTCTTCCACCCTCCCTTTTCCCCCTCCCAGGGACGGGGGAGAGAATTAAAGGGGTAAAGGGAAAAGAGACTTGTGGGTTGAGATAAGAACAATTTAATAACTAAACAGCAATAATACTGAAAATAATTGTAATAATGATAATATTATTAATATTATATATATAGTAATAGTAATATTATATAGCAAAATATATCTCACAAATGAGTGGTACACAGTGATACCTCTCACCACCCTATGACCAAGGCTCAGCCCGTTCCTGGCTAACGATCCCAGAGCAGGGAGAGGCCCTAAACCGCACTCACAGAAAGGAGACAAGAGCCTGAGTATCTGAGAGACTGAGACAACCCTGAGAGAGGGGTGACCCAGAGGGAGACAACCCAGAGCAAGAGAAAGTACTTCTGGACAGAGCCTCATCTATGCACTGGGCATGACATGCATGATATGGAATATACCATTGTCCGATTTGGGTCTCAGTCGCAAACCTAAGGTCGAATCCTAGGCTAGTAATTGGGGCTGTGCTCCCTCCTGGCTTCTCCTGCCCCTGCAGACACTGGCACAGCAGAGCAGCTGAAAAGCCCTTGACTGTCCTGGCAGAAGCTATAAACATCAGTATGTTATCGGCCTTCTCCTCTGCACAAATCCAAAACACAGCCCTCACATTAGCTACTATGAAGAAAGTTAACTCTGTCCCAGCTGAAACCAGGACAGGGGCAATATAAAAGTATGTAGAGCTTGTGGTAGGATATAATTAAATTGGGGACCATCTAGAAAAATGTGAATTTCTTAAAAATGTGTGTATTCAAATGAAAGTCTGGGTTATGATGGGTGGTGACTGAAAGCATTGCTGTCTGATGTGTGCTTAGCCAACTTTAGTAATGAAGCTTTAATAATTTCTACAGTCACTCAGATGAAAAAGAAGTAATGTATTATTTGCATGGGAATAAGGACAAACCTAATTAGACCCAGACTGGAGCAACCTTACTGTGGATGCAGTTTAGAAAAGAGACATTTCCAGTTACAGGAATGTCCCTGGAGAGCGTGTGAGCATGGCATTGTTGGTGCACACCTTGGCTAGGCTTTGGGCTGTATCTCCTTGCGTTTTTCTGGACTGTGTCTGCTGTGGTTCAGAGCATAGCATGCGTAAGAGGCCAGGATGGGTGTTTGGGAAGAAGACAACTTCTGGGAGGGAAAAGATTTTTTACTGCATGGATGGGTGCCTTGCTGGTTCAGTGGGTCTTGGTGGTCGGGGGATGGCTACTGGCTGCTCTTACCTAGTAGTATATGCAGTCACAAAACCAAAAAGCTTTCAATCTTTGCTTGTAAATCTTCAGAATAATAGAGGTTTTTGAAATAATGGTTTCTGGTATTTTTGACAGGAGCAAACTAAAATATTTTCTTTCTGCTAACAGTTATTTTAGAAAGCAAACCTGAGCAAGTTGGCAGTTTAGTGTTGTGGTTTTTTTTTTTTTTTTTTTAATCCTTTAATCTGACCCAGGTGTGTTGTTCAAATTTGGAGAATTGCAGTCCAAAACCTTAGTTTGACAAAATTATAAGCAACTAGAAATGTGAACGTGTCAGGAGTAGCATATAATAGTCTCTGTAGTAAGGAGTGTGGTTCCCGATGACATGCATGTGTTTGTGACTGCAGGTGAAAAGCATGTTTTTGCTATAACCACTTTTTAAAATGTTTGTATTAAGAATTTAATTGAAATGACAGCAGCCCCCACTCAAAAGTATGTATGTAGCCCCGCTCAAAACAAAAGCGTGGATGAGTGAAGGTGTCTCTGCTGGCTATTATTTTGTTCAAGTTTGTGTCTGTGCATTTAAGAGAAGGAGGAGAAAATTCCAAAGGCCTAAGAACAGAAAACTAGTAGAACTATACCAAAAACATTTGAATATATCTCCAGCTTCTTTTTCTCTGAAGAAACAGCTTGAAACTCATTTTGGCTGACTGCTCAGCTCAGAAAAAGAGAATAGCATTAATTCAGTAAGTATAAGAAGACACAACATTTTGTTGGCATGAGTTTGTAATGATTCCTTATGAATGGTAAGGTATAAGTAGTGTCAGTAAGTTAAGCTTGGTTTAATACATACATATCTCAGGGTTTATCCCCAATCTGTTAAGCAAAAGTATTGCATTCTGTTCTCTAGTTCTGTCCAGTGAAAACACTCAGTCTGAGGGAAATCTACCTTAAATAGTCAAATCTCTGCAGACTTATTGGCCTTAGATGCTCCTGTAAATCTGGAACATATGGTTTGGAAATCACACATTTAGGTCACAAGGTACAAGTTAATCAAGGTATGAGCTGCTGCCCTGCTTCTGGTTTTCCAGTATCAAAGATGAGCTCTAGATTGGGAAATTTCATATGTTGGGACAGTGATGAAAGAAACAAGAAGGCAAGGTGGAAGGCAGGACACAGAGGCAGAAAAGGAGTCAATGTGTGGTAAGGAAAAGGCAAAGGTAAAAACGAGGAAGGAGGAAGGGACAGAACTCAAGTAAAAGGAGGAAGATAAAAGAATAGGAAGCACGTGTGTGAGAAAGCATTACATTTTTTGCTTCTATTTTCTCTACCCAGATATAGCCCTGCTCTCCTCATGTATACATCTCAAGTTTATGTCCTGAATTTTCTGTTGAAATTCTGGTTGGCTTATAAGTGTATTTCAGAAAAGCATAAATGCAAAATTAAACTGAAATTAGTGGGCAGTGCATTCTATGAATGTGAATTCGGTCATCTGATGCTGAGAGATCTTTTAAATATTTTGACATGGTCATCTGTCATATTACCACATCTGGAGACTCTTAACACTTGTATTCTAGTGAGAGTGTATTCTAATGAAAGTTTCAACTTGAGTTTTTCACGGAGAATCCAGGTTGTTCTCAGCAGTATTGCATTCTGTTTCAAAAAATAACAGTAGTGCTCATCGTCAACAAAGTCGATAGGCACGTGGGTACAGATGCAGTCTTCATAGCAACAGTTTCGGTGCTGATAGAAAAATGTAATATTGAATAGTACATAATAAACACTTTCTGAAATGTCCCTTTCTTTAGTGCTTAACAAAAAACAAAGTGGTTATTTCACCAACTATTCTTTTAATCGGAATGCCTTAAAGTGATGCTATAGAAAAAACTATTCCCACTCCGGGTGTGAGCTTTTCTTTTGAGCTTCAGGTGAGTGTAATTATAGAGAAGTTCTGTGCTTTTAAAAAGGTGAGTGATTTTTTTTTTAAAAGGGAATGAAGGAGGGATAAAGCTTTGAGAAAAAGAGCCATTTGAAATGGCTCGGTATTTTCTGCTGCTGGAATAAGTCTTGACATACATGAATTAGAAGAAAAAAAGGTGATTTTACTAGGGATGATACAATTATCACATAGTCTTTTTTTATATTAGATTGTTACGTGGATGTGGGTGCGTAAAAGATGAAATCCATGCATGCATGAGTTACTGTGTGCTAGGTAAATGTGTTAAAAGGAATATGCACATCTGTAAGTAGGTACTATTACCATAAACATCCATCAGTTATGGTATTGTGTGAAAGCAGTCTTATGAGAATTCTGAAGGAAATATGTACTTTTTTCCCCATTCTCTTTGGGATGTTGGATGATGACACAGATAACTCTAGGTAGATGTAGAAGTTTTATACTGAAAACCCTTATCCTTTCAGGGAACACTTTCAGGCTAACTCTTTCTCTTGAGGGGTAGGAATTATAACTTTTTTACTTCGTGGAACTGAACAGAATGTTCTTACTGTGAATTTTGATCATGACAAGTGATTACAAACTTCATTTTTTAAATATTTTTCTTCGTAGAATACATTTTTATTCTGTAGATCCGTTCTCAGTCATAGTACCGAACAAGATGTTGTTGAAGAGGGTGAAGTCTGGCTTTGAGGGTCGTTTGTTTTCTCTTCATATTTTACTTTTCTAATTGACCGGTGCTCTCACATTTTTCCTTGAAGAAAGGCTTCATGTTTGTCAATTCCGTTTTTCATTTAAAAATTTGAAGAGCTCTATTTCTAGTTTTTGTACATTTGGTGATAAAAATAGCAGAAGTACTCACACAGAATTTCTATTTGCAGTCTCTAGGCAGTGTAATACATGAATCTAGATTTACAGCAAGTAACCTAGAAGACATACAGTTTTGGGACTACATCAAAAAGATTGTTAATCACATGTCCAGTGCCTCATTCAGCATTTTAAATGACACCGTGGCACACAAAAAAGTGTGAGATCTGAAATGAAGGGGGAACTAAACAGGTAAGGATGTCTGAAATGCATGGGAATAAAATGCAGGTTGTAGGCACAAGGTATCCACAGAGCAAAGTGAACAACAGCCATATGGCAGTTTGCCATCCTTTCCATAAAAGGCATCCTTTTAGCATTACTATTCAGAAAAGTAATTTATGGACTACAGGTAAAATAAGGAAATGATGAAGAATGAAATAATTAAAAAAAATTTAGTCAATGTTGCCTTATTGTACTACAACACTCTGGATAATGGAAGATAGAGCGGTAAAAAACATGCTGTAACAACAGAAAGTGTTTTTCCCTTTTATGTTTGCCTCCTAAAATGTTCTGCTTAATGATATTAAGAAAAAAATCATCAGAGCAAGAATATGAAGCTGAAAGCTTGGACAGGTAAAAGCTGGTAATGAGAATAGCTTTCTTACACATACTGTTCCAGTTATTTGACTAAAGTGGTTTTTGTAAAGCTGGGCTAAAAAGGCCAATTAGTAAATATTATGAAGACATATGTAATTTATATATATAAATATATACAATATATATAATGAAGACATATATAGTCTTCATAATATTTACTAATATTTACTAATATATTTATTATTCATAATATATATTATATTATTTACTCTATATCATATTATCTATAATAATATCTATAATAATGTTTATAATAATATTTATCTTTTATGTATTATTTACTAATTATATATATTTATATATAATTTATATATATTTATACATTTATATAATATTATATAAATAATGGTAGTCTTTAAAATGGTAACTTTTTAGCACACATGTCTATTGTAAGACATACCAGACAGGATGAAAAGAAATCCTTGTCCAACACTGGAAAGAAAACATTCCTTGCAAAGCCTCAGTGTAGACTATAACTAAATGATGTACAGAATCCTCTGTGCTGGGATGAATACAAGCTAAACATTCAGACTTGCTAGCCTGAGAACAAAGGCCAAAAAGTTTGGTGTGTTTTCCCATTCTGATTTTAATGATAGATTTGTAATGCTAGTGTGAAAAATAAATTCTATTGCCATGCATTATAAGGCATTTGTAACAGTTGCAGGGTATGGATATACTTGAACTCAAGCTGTCCATGGTGATGGTGTTGTGGCCTTTTTTTGGATGACCCACAAATTAGAATTTATTGTCACAGCACTGAGCTGGTCCTTCTAATTTGCCTTCCATTACTTTCACCACTGAACTCGTTCTCTTTTAGATATTCTCTCTGAAGCTGTAATACTTCTTTTCATTGACACTTAAGGAACTCCATTGTTGGGTCAGTAATTGCATTTGGTAAAAAATGCAGACTAATGTCACAAGTCCTTGAAATAGGTGTTGATCAAGAAATGTTTAAGTTTTGCTTTTTTAGGTTTTGCAAATGAATGTCTACAAGCTAGTAAGTATGTTTAAACACTTTTCCTGGACTGACAATGGTTAAGAACTTTAATGACAAAAATTTTGTCTAATGGAGGTCTGGGATTGTCCTGAAATTTCTTATTCTCACAATGTTTGTGATACTCATCACACATTCAGTCAGAAACAATTAAAATGTGTACTACAGAGTTATGTTAAAATTTTCTTAAGGCTTGGGACGCAATGTTTTCTACAATTCTAATAAAACCATTTTTTCATCATGAATGGATTTTGAAAAATGTAGGTTCTCAATAATAGACACTATTAAACAGTAGAGGGACAGATATTTTTTTCTTTCCAGTTATGCCTGATTTTTGTTGAAATTGAGGAATTAGGATCCAGTACCTTTACAGATCTGCTTCTTCATGAGTCTCTTTAGTACTAGACTCAGTCATCATTTTTTCTTTAGTTCTGGGGTTTTTTTCCCTCTTTTTAATGCGTAGCGTTTTCTCTTTTTCATTCAATACCTTTGAGTAACGTTCAGGTATCTTTCTCTAAAAGCCATCTTTTAGCTGATAATTCACCTTTCTCTATTTTTTTTATAGGTACTCAGAGGATAGCAAACTCTGATATAGCCTTCACCACTACATTATTTAAGCATTTGTGAGGTAATTTAAGTAAAAAGCTAGCAGCCTGCCTAACTCCTTGTTGCCTCAACCTACAGGAAGTATTATTTACTGGCTAATGCACGTATAAAAAAAAAACTGGTCTGAAAGAAGATAGATGGTTATTTGTTCTTAGATGCTACTAACAGCAATCCATGGTAAAAATTTGTCTGCAGTGTTTATATGCATGTCTCCCTTGCTGATCCCTCAGCTTTGTCTTTCTACTGGAGTGTAGCTGCTTCTGGCAGTTGAGGTGGGAGTAGACACAGATTCATTTCCATTATGCACCTTGCAAAAAGAAGCAATTTGTTCTTCTGGTTTTTAAAATGGAGTTGGTGTTCTCAGTGGGCCCTAGTTTGCTGTCTGTCTGGAATATATTGTCATATGAATGGGGCCCATCTGTAATTATTTAAGGTTATGGCCTCAAAAAATTGAAAAAAAAATACAAACAGTTTTGTGCTTTCTCTAAGTCCATTTTTCACCTTGCATTCAGCACAGATGCAGGCTTTGGGATTTATAAAGAGATTGGGAAGCCCTGGGATCTTGGGAAGTCTCAATTGAAGAACAGTTTGAGCTTGTGAGAGAAAAGTATGCTTTCCATGCAAACATGAAGGTGTTTGTTGTCTTCTCTGACTTTGTTTATGGGGAATTTTGGGAGTGTGACACAGCCTCTAAAGTTTCTTAAGATGAACTTCTGTAAATACTGCCAGAAAGACCTGATTCCTCCTGCTGCTGCCCAAATCAGATGCTATTGGTCCATTTCCACCAAAGAGTGCGTTTTCCTGGGGAGGTCATATGGAGAATGAGAGTAAAGCAATGAGCTGCAACCTGCTTCTTTCATTTCAGCTATCTTCGCTAAAGGATCTTTCTCAGGCACTGAATTTGGGGAAAAAAAAAACCAAAACCAAACAATAGTAAGAAACAGTAAAAGACAGTAACAGCATTTCTGTTTTTCACCTTTTGTTGCTGTTGTGTGTCAAGTTTTGTTTTCCTTTTGCTTTTTGCAATATTCAAAATTAAGAAGATTGCTTGACCTGCTGTTTATACAGAAGTTCGGTCAGTGGCTAACATCCATTCCCGTTGGTTTGAGATACAGGCTTATTTGCAGTTCTGCTTGACAGTAATGGAAGATAAATCACAGGAATGTGTGCGATCACACTTCTCAGTCGAAAGCAGGCAGGTTGATATTTACTATTCTAACATGATACTCACTGTCTTTATAGCTGTAACACCAGATAATGGAAGACAATCTGGGAGTGAGTTGTATTAAGGGGCACGTATAGGCCTTTACAGAAGAACAGGCCAGTTCTCTTGGAGCCAGATCGTTGTAGTGTTCTTGGTATCAGCCTGTACCTGATTGGGTGCTTACTGGCACACACTTTTTTATTTTAGAAAAATGTTTTTACATTTAACTCTGGAAGAATTCTGCCACTGTAGCATCTGATGCTTGACAGAATCAAAACGAAGCATGGAAATGAGCTTCAAGAATAAATGTGCTTAAATCCTGCAAGTTAAAGAACCTGTTAGCAATTTTCCCGAATAAAGCAGGCTGCTTGTTACCTTCTTCTGGCTAGGAGATGCCAAACCCAGGGTCCATTTTTGGGGAGCGGGTGGGTGGTGCGTTCCCTTGGGCAGGAGCTGTCCAGGCGGGTGGTGCTGGGGTGGGCCAGTCACCGCAAGGGCATCCTGCTACTGGGATGGGGAAATTCAACCACTGAGAAAAAATATTTTTCTTCTTCTCACCTGCCTAGAGTTTTCTGTACTTTCTAAGATGTGTTTTACTTCAGAGCAAGGAGCTACCATTCGTGGCTGTCGTAGAAGTCAGTACCATTGCAATCTGATGTCTCACCTTCAACATTTATTACAAATGCCTCTTCAGTGGATTTTTTTTTTTTTTTTTACGTTTTGGTGTTTTATTTGCTGAAGCTGTTACACAGAACTTGTGAAGAACTAATGAAGCTGACTACACACACAGCACTGAACATACCAACTGGCACATGCCTCTATTGGTGTGAAAACCATAGTCTGAAATTATTCCAGCACTCTGGTTGTTTGGTATATATACAGTTCAGTTGGGGAAAAACAGCCGAAATATGTTGTATGGCCTGAAATAGCCGGTTGGTGTATGACATAGTGTGTATCATACCCTTGGAACATTTAGTTTTATTCAGGAAGCAGATTACTAAAGGTAAATTACAGTGTTCAGATAGGGGCAGCACCGGAGTGCCTGGTTCAGAGCCATCTAGTACGGATGTTCAGAGTTCTATGGCACTGATCAGCTGGCTGGCAGGCCAAATGAGGCAGACCAGTACTGAATTTATGCAACCTTTCCTTCGTGCTAGATACTAGTTTGATATCACCTGCTGATTTTCATAAATTAGTAGGAACTTCTTTCCTCTGAGGCTTTCTTCGTTGTTAAATTTAGTTGAAATTGTTCAGCAAGTTCAGAAGCTGGTACGAACAAGCAGGTGGATAATGTAGTGGTATAAACTTTTCCATTAACCAAGGAAAAAGAAACCAAGCAGGAAGCAGTTTTCTTGAAATGAAGAGGTTATTACTGACAGCAGTTAATAGCAACAGAACATGTGACAGACCTTATTAATTGTTTTTTTTTTTTTTTAGCAGTTGGTATATAATTTGCAAAATGAAATTACTCTCGCTTGTTTCCAGTGTTTAAATAGTTTGTGCTTAAAATAATGTAAAATTGACAGGTCAGGTCTGTGGAAGCACAGTCCTTCCTCCTAAATGTCAAGAATAGAAACATAATTGCCATCACACTTAGGGCAGTTAGCTGTCAGTCTGGTTACTGCAGAAAGTATTTCTTTGTGATTTTGTTTTGTTTTGTTTTCGTTTGGAAAAGGTACAAAGGTCAGAATTTAAACACATGTAGCTGTTTTAAAAATGTAAAGGCAGAGCCAAGAAGATTTACGCATTCATTCCGGAAACTCTACTTTATATTTACTTCTGGCTAGGAACTGACATTATTTAACTTGTGTTCTGTGTTCCAGGACAAAACAGTTTATAGAGTTGTAGAACTAACCTTTTTTTTTTTTTTTTTTTTTACGTGAACGGATGAATTTAGCTTTTGCCTCAATGTTAGAGTTTTTTAGGTCGTAAAGTTTGTTTTCTCTATAAGACTAGCCTCATACTTTATATTGCACAAATTGTGTATTAGAGATTCAACAGTTGCAATGTTTTCTAAAGAGAACTTCTCTTGGTGTAGTTTCTGCTTGACATCATTGGTTTCTGTGTTTACAGCGTGAGGAATTGAATGTTACAACTCACTGCACTTTAGGGAGTGGAAAGAAGATCAAAGTTTTGTAGTCTGTAATTGGAAAGTCACACAAATTCCAGTTAGACTGTGAGATGAAACTCGGCACTGGGCATGAAACTGTCACTCTTTTCTGTTTGTATCAAAAGGAAGTGTAGTTGTTGTTCTCAGTTTTAGAATTTTATTTTTGTTGAACAGTAGTTTTGATTTCTAAAAGAATATGTATTATTATTATTTGACTGCTGTTTTCTGTCAGTCAAATCCTACGTATTTTATGTTTTATTTGGTTTGATTTCTAAGTAACATCTTGTTTTAATAGCAAAAGGGAGAATTTGCCTCTGGAGCTGTGAAACAAACGAAAGAGGCATGTTAGTCAGAATTATTGGCATCTCTGTCAAATTGGATAGTGTTCCCCTGTAATACTACTAGAATTTTTAAGGTCATGATACAGGAACACCTACAGGACTTATGAAACTAAATGCTTTAGAGAATACATAGATGTCTATTTTTATAGGCTGGCCTGATGAAGCTCTTGTAGTCTATCAAGTTAGTGGTAGGCACAATTTCAAATGAGCCTATACAGTGCAGTATCGTAACCAAGGGTGACTTTTCCCATATCCTACTGGTCGTAAGAAATACTTAAAATTTGTGCAAAAGAATTTTATTTAAATACTCTGTGGGTCTGGATGAAATCCGTGAGACAAAGGAATTTGGACTGAAGGCTGAGGTCTTTTCTAATCTCATCCCTTGATGATCATCCTTTAAGGAAGAAGAATGATCCAGCAATTAAAAACAGGGCTCTGAGAGTTAAGACAAATTGTGTTAAATCTCCATGTGTCACAGACTTGCTGTGTGCATTTTAGTAGTTTGAGCTGTATGCCTGAGCACACACTGTAATTTGGTAAAATGGAATACTTGCCATCTCCATCTTGCAGGGACCTTGTAGCAATACATGTACGAAGGGTTGC
Source organism: Pterocles orientalis (assembly GCA_011057875.1). Lineage (NCBI taxonomy): Eukaryota > Metazoa > Chordata > Aves > Pterocliformes > Pteroclidae > Pterocles > Pterocles orientalis. The sequence goes on along the minus strand of WKFP01015235.1, from coordinate 930,367 downwards.
GAGGGGCTCATGTAGCATTGTTTGCCCACAGTACTTTAAAAAAAACCCTCCAGTATCTAGAGTCCAGGGCCCAGCTTATGCTGGAGTTTAAGAAATTTTTATCTGGTGCATCTTTTTTTTTTGGCTAAGTGTAGCAAATAATGGATTTATCTTTCACTGAAATGTGCAGGAATACCTGAATAATCAGCAAAGCTCTTGTATGCAGAGGAAACCTACATGGCCTACTTAGGCTACAAAGATTGCCTATAAAAGGTGTATCAAAACCGAGAAAGCTTTAGTGAATTTTGCTGTTGTCTTACATGGGTCTGGGCCAGCTTGCCATCTTCCTGATTTTCTTGCAGAAGAGTGCTGGTAAAGTTGATAATAATGATAGTGTTGTGCTCTAGTGCAAAGAAGAGTGTATTCCCAAATGGGCATGAACTAATTTAGGGGAGTGTAGGGGCAGAGCCTCAGGGCAACCTGGGAATGGAAACTCTGTATGAGGTGGAGTGAGTAGGAGGGAGCAGGAAAAGGCAAAGCTGTTTTCCCTGCCAGAAGCTGCTTCTAAAAGGATCAGCCATTGCGGGGAGTGGAACGTGCTGGAGGTGGCCTTTGGTAGCTGCATCCCCAACAGCCAGTCTTTCTGAACCGGAGCAGATCACCACAAGCACAACCTCACATGAAGTGAGTGCAACACTGTCTTCTCTGCACGCTGAAGAGATTGCATTGCTTGATATACCGTCATTTACCAAATTGTTTATACTAAGAGAGTTGTGGTTATTAATATGGACTGCTGCCCTATAACCATTACAGAATCCTACATTAAACAATATGCGCTTCTGGTCACACTTAACATGAAGGTCAGGTATAGATCCAGCCTATAAAGGGTGAATAAATTTGTCTTGAGTTGGTGTTTTTAAAAACAAAAAGTTGTCCTGGTTTGCAATGTTTTTTTAAAAAAATCCACTAGTAGGACAAAAAGTAGAACTCAGTTATTATTTTCCAAAATAATTTCAAAAAGAAAAAGTAGTAGTAGTACTCCTCGTGTTCACTTCTAGTACCCCAGTGTGGGTACCAGGAACATAAGTTAAAAGTATTATTTATCCTAAGTTTCTGAAGTTGAGTATCCTTTAATTTCAGAAGCTTTCTGAAGTGGTCTGCATTTTTTTTTGAAAATCTGTTGAGAAAGGAAGGAAGAAATGTTAAAAATTTGCAAGTGTTTTACAGATTTTTTTTTTTTTTTTATACTGGGGCTATAATGTAAAACATGCGTATTCCAGTAAGTTGAAAAAGAAACTCTATTCTGTCTTCTTTGTGAACGCTTGAATATCCAGATCACTAGGTTGGAGTCAGGCATCTTACCTGCTTTTTGGGCATGCTTGCTTGCACATTGACTTGGCTTCAAGGGAAGCGTTGCTAACCTGACATGAAACCAGTCCAGTAGACTCATCCCTTAGTTTTTGTTTCTCCCTTTTTGATATAGTCTTGACCTTTTCAGTTTACCTGCTTTAAAAGAAGTAGAATTTCTTCAAAGGCAGTGGAGGTTGGGGGAGGACACTAGACAGGACAAGTTCTACTTCATCAGACACTGAGTAAAAAGTTTCTGCCATGTTCCCAAAGCAGAGTCTAAGCAAGGCTCCAGATCTCCAGCTGCATCTGTTGGTGTGCCTTTATTCTGTCTCTGTATACTTCCCTGTTCAGTACCCAAATCTAGAATTATCTGGCCAGGTAGGTAACTGTAAATAGACAACACAAAAAAATGTGTGTTGGATTTCTTGGATGGGTCTAAAGGGAAGGGTTCTTTGGGTCATGAACACATACATTTGTTGCTTTTGGTTTTAGCGGCATTTCAGGTAATGGTGTCATTATCAAATGTAATTTTGCTAGGGAATCCAAACTGGGAGTACAGTGGGCTATTTTTTCAAAAAGCCCTCTGGTGGAAGACCGTGATTTTATGCCAAGAGTTTACTTCATTGTCTGCTGACTAATCAGCCCATTGGAGAGTTTATTATCAAGAGTCATGGAAAGTTGGCCCTTGGTAGGAATCTCACAGTTACTGAAGGAAGTCAGGACAACATTCTCAAGCTTCACTAGGCAGGAGCAGAACAAAATGGGAGCGAAGTGACTGTGATGCCAAAGTTTATTTACAACAGATGCAACTTTTCAAATGCTGCCCAAACTATGGAGCAAAATGGACTAGCACTGTAAAATCCAGTACTTGCCAATACTGGACATTTCTGAATGGGACCCCAAGTAATGCAACAATAAGACATAACAGGATTTACAGTTTTACATAGTCTCATTGAAGGCTTTTAATGCTACTGCAGAATAAGAAGAAATCAATTGACAGTAGATAGGTCTTTGTATTTACATTTCAACCGTCTCTCTGCTTACAGGCATTGTTCAGATGCTACCAGTGATCCCTGTTTCACGCTAACAAAACAAAGTGCTGAGGTAAATTTTTATCTGCAGCTTCCTTCGGCCACTTCTCACCTCTCTTGTACAAGTGCATTGGTTCAGGACAGAAAAGACATATCTTATTAACCTGTCCATAAGGTCTGTTCACACTGTGGGATCTCTTTGACCTCTCCATTCTCTTGAGAAATGAGTTATCTGTTCTCAAGGGCTCCATAATGTAGGCACAGGTACTGAGTCAGTAAGAGGCAGTTTGAGAGTAAAGACTAGATTTATAAAGGGGCTCAAATGACAATATTTGCTATCATTATGCACAGGTTTTACCTTTGGGGCACAAAAATCTTCAAGGTAGGCAACTGAGCTCTTCATTCTTTATACGTGTTCTGTGTAGTCTGGGCTGCAATCCTGGCATGTTCTAAGAAAGTTTTGAGTTGTTACCATGGGAGAGAAAAGTAGTTTGAGATGAGTGCAGACCTGGAACAAGAACCTGAACAAAGGCATTATACTGTATATGTGCTATGTTATTTGCTATCATTTGTGTCTTGGCGCTGGGACAGCAGCATGCAGCAGCATGGGTCTGTCTTTCATCATGGTCATACAAACCCTGACACCATTATATCGAGACTGAGTACAAGACGAACTGTGGTGTGCTACATGTTGCGCTGTGAGGTGCAACATGTTCTGCATGCTTAGGTTTGTGAGAAGAGGGGTAGCTGACAGTGGGGTGTCATGTTCTAAAACTGAGAGTTAGCTCTTCAAGGAAGAATTTCAGGGTCAGGATGGTGGTGATCATGAAGATGAGGTCCAGGTTGTGTTTGTGCTTTGTTTGTTCAGTAGTCATGAGGCACAGGGTACAAGGAAGACTGCTGCCCGATCACTTGGAAAGTTGTCATCCTTGATTGCCACCATTCTTAGCCTGGCCAGTTCAGGGGAAAATGACAGCCAGCTGTGCAATTTGGGAGATGTCATTTTTAAGATCCTCAGTCAGTATCCTTCTGGGTAACGGAAACACATTAGATAATGTGCTTACACATTTCTGCAGCTCTTTTTGGCATCATTGACAAGATGATATGTGTGTGCGGTGCTCCTTTGTGTGGCTGTTGTCAATAGGGAGAACAATGATTTGTTTTATTGCAAGTCACAGTAGCTCATCGATGATGGATTTTTGCCATTACCTGCAATCCTTGAGTTAGTGTGGCAGCTTTCATGATGTCTTCAGTAGCATCTGCATTGCCAACTGCATGTCACCAGGCCAGCATGCAGCTAACTCAAAATTAAGCCTGTGAAGATTTGTGGAGTTGCTTAGAATCATAGAGTCGTTTGAGTTGGAAGGGACCTTTAAAGGTCACCTAATCCAACCCCCCTGCCATGAGCAGGGACATCTTCAACTAGATCAGGTTGCCCAGTGCCCCATTCAACCTGGCCTTGAATGTTTCCAGGCATGGGGCATCTGCCACCTCTCTGGGCAACCTGTTCCAGTGTTTCACCACCCTCATTGTAAAAAATGTTTTCCTTATATCTAATCTGAATCTACCCTCTTGTAATTTAAAACCATTACCCCTTGTCCTATCGCAACAGGCCCTGCTAAAAAGTTTGCACCTGTCTTTCTTATAAGCCCCCTTTAAGTACTGAGAGGCTGCAATAAGATCTCCTCGGAGCCTTCTCTTCTCATGGCTGAGGAATACCAACTCTCTCAGCCTGTCCTCATATGGGAAGTGCTCCAGCCCTCTGACCATCTTCCTGGCTCTCCTCTGGACTTGCTCCAACAGGTTCATGTCCTTCCTGTGCTGAGGACTCCAGAGCAGGACACAGTACTGCTGGTGGGGTCTCACAAGAGCAGAGTAGAGGGGGAGAATTACCTCCCTAGACCTGCTGGTCACGCTTCTTTTGATGCAGCCCAGGACACGGTTGGCTTTCTGGGTGTGAGTGCACACTGCTGGCTCATGTCCAGCTTTTCATCCACCAGTACCCCCAGGTCCTTCTCCGCGGGGCTGCTCTCAATCCCTTCATTTCCTAGCCTGTATTGATACTGGGGGTTGCCGTGACCCAAGTGCACAACTTTGCACTTAGGTATTGCTGTCACCAGGGATTCTTTGGTGGCCTTCACTAATCACTTCTTTGACTTGTAAAGCTGTTCACAATGGTCAACCTGAATCACACGTGGGGTCTCTATAGGTGGTGCATCATCAGTAGTCTTAAAGATGTGGACAATGGTTTTGACTCTGACGGGGAGGTAGAGGCTTGTATTACTAAAGTTGAACCTGAATCCCTTCTCCCTGGAGTCATGTTTGCGTGCTGTCCTGTGTGTTTGCAAGAGTAAATGAGAGCAGATATTGCAAGGACACAGAAGGCCTGTGTTGAAGTGAGCGCAGTTACCAGCACCGGCTGTGCTTCATTCACTTGCCCCTGAGAACTTTAAAGGCCGAATCATGAAGGCTGTTTTGGTTAACAGCTTCACCATAATCCCTCACAGCTGCTTCCAGTAACTTACCATTGCACGTATATGGGAAGTGAACAGTAATTTACCCCCCCTCCCCTTTCTCCCTCCTTTTTTCTTCCTTTGGCTCAGCCTCTCAAATCTCAACACTGGCAGTGCAGGGTTTTACGTTGCTGGTGTTATACAGGCCTGCAGCCTATGAGGATTTACTAGAAGCAGAAAAACCAAAACCCAAAAATATCCCAAACCCATGCTCAGAAACTACTCTCTGGCCTGTGGGACCTGAGCTTGGGGAAGGTGTCAGCCACCAAGTTAAGTGACTCAAGTGGATGTGTTCCTAGCTGGTGGGAAGATACTGAGACTTTTTCGTTTTGTTGTTGTTTCACTAGCTGGTTTTATTGTCTGCCAGACAATGGACATTTTATCTAGTAGTGGGATGTTATTTGGGGGCTGTTAAACCAGTGAGATGTCTGACCAGGAAACGGGTGGTATGCTCTGCCTGCAGACTGTGTTAGCTGTTTCGTCAGTCAGCGTGCTGGTGTTGGGAAGCTGTTGGTATCACCAGCAAACTTCTTTTATGTGGTAAGATTGAGGACAGAATAACACTCAAGTGCTTCTCTTTTTGGTCATGACTTTTCTATTTAGATGCTTAAAAATATATATGTATTTTTTTTTCCACTTCTAAAACAATCTCAGTGCCATTCTTCTCATTATATTAAGCAACAACACTTGGGGTTTGGGCTTTTTTTTTTTTTAACTTCTTTTAGAGTCGCTGCGCTCTCTGATGAGGTACATCTCTCAGCCTTTCTCTAAAACCAAGTGGGAAAATGTGCTTTGCTTCATGATCCAAAAGCTAACAAGATTGTTTATATTAATTCATTCTCAGCTGGTCAGAACTATCATGAATGCAAGGAAAACTCCCTTTAAGAACATAATGTTCTTAAAATATGCAAACTTTAAAGTACACATCAGGTCCAAAAACTTAAATTTCATGAGGAAGTGAATAAGGAGGCAATGCAGACTGCAGCTGATACATGTTCATATCCAGGTGCTTTGTAGCAGAGGTTTCTGCCAAGGTAGTCCTAGGAAGCAGGCAGAGACTTTGTATAAAATCTTAACTTCAGAAGGTTTTAATGGTGTTTACCCATGTAGGATTTGTTTTCGTAACCTAATGGCAAAGTGACAAAACTGTGAATAATAGTAGGAGAGCCTGAGTCTTAAAAGGTTTGAGGCTTTGGATTAAACATGGGTAGTATGAATGTGTATGGGAAAAAGCAGTTATGCTCACAGTTGTTAAACCATATAAAATAGATGAGATAATTATAAACTCCACACAAAGGTGTACTCCTTTGGAGGAGAATACTGACAGCCATGACATCTTCTCCAACCCACTACCATCAGTGAGATTGCAACGTTATTCCTTTGTAATAAATAGAACTTGCAGGTACTGTCAAGAGACAAGAAACGTAGGCCAAAATTTTGTAAAAAAAGAGAACCTAAATCATGGTTGTGTAATGGTTCAGTGAAGATGTTGGCTACCAGCAATTCAGGAGAACAGGTCACTCTTGTAAAATCTTGGGCGATCTAGTTTGCAGTTTGACAGAAATACTGATTCAAGGACAGGTGCAAATTATTCTTTGTCTTATGAGATGGTGATTCTGAAGCCTGGTGACATACAAAATGTCAATTTGGTAGTTTCACAGATGAGCAGCACCACCCAACTGATTGGGTTGCTGGTAGAGCTTTGGCAGAATGACCACTTTTTCTCCCATTCTAACTGGAACATGCATACATTAGTAAATATGCTTCAGGCAGCAGAATTAGAAAGCGGAGAAGAACATGAAATTGGATCTAAACGCCTACGCTGCAGTGTTAGAAAGCAAATAACCATAATATTCTTAAAATAGCTTATGAAATTTCAAGTGGAAAGAAGCAATTTACAGATGGTAAGAAGATAAAAGCATTACTGACATTTTGTGTCAGATGGGGTTTAGTAGCAATTGTAAACTGGGCAATGGCTGTAGCAGAATATTCCTTGGAGGTGGTAACAGATTGCTCAGCAAAGTGGGATCTTTTTTCCATTGGTATTTTTAGGCTTAATTTCATACTCCCTTTTTGCTTTAGAAATACATTGTCTCTGGTGAGTAGAAATCTTCTCACATACACACACCATTAGTTTTCATCATAGGTGCTGAGTAACCTGGGGCTGAGGGCAGCAAGTGCTCCAGGCCAGCACTTCTGCACACATACACATCTTTGGCTTGTGTCTAGAAAAATTCTAGCACAAATTAACTTGTCACAGACTTTGGTATAACTGAGGATTAGAAATATCGCTATGACTGATTTTTTTAAATAATTTTTTTCCTTGTTTAGGTCACTGATTACTTTTAATGAGACAATGACTGAGTACACTGGTCACAAACAGTGACAAGGATGACTATGTAAGGGGAACCGTGCTACGTGTAGCATGTGGCACTGTGTAACAGAATGCATATTTCAGATAGAAAAATTAAATACAGAAACAACTTAATACTTTTATTTTTTAATATGGGACATTAATCTGAAAGAAGTGTTAGGTTTAAAAATAATTTTTTAAAAAGCCCAAATCTCAAATGAGCTGCTTGGGTGGGAAAAGTAAATAACGTTCTCCGAGAGCAGCATTTCATTCCTATTAATGGGCTGTGCCAACCCATCTCACTGTATTGGGTCGTTGGTCTAACGCATCAGACAGGCATTTCATCTTCTTATTTTCAATGTTAGTAATTACATACAGCATCAATTATTCATAAAAGCTGAAATCTCTTTAACTGATAAAGTGGGAAAGATTTCTTTACCTCTCTTTCGAGGTTTGTGTTATGACAGGTTAAATAACCAGCCAACTTGTGGCATAGTGACTGGCTGTATGTACATGTCAAAACATGACCATGAAAGTGTGCTGCTCCATAGTAGCATTTAAAAACAAATATATTTAACATCAATGCTAATTATAACCTGGAAATAACATAAAAATCCTGAAATAATAAATTAGACTCTCTGTTTATTAAATGTTTTCAGGGACTCCATTTATAACGTTGCTGTTTTCCTGGTACCATAGTGATGCATTTAAATGGATACACAGAGTTTTCATCTTCAGCAAAGCAAAGCCTGAGGTATTTATCCACATGTTTAATTCATGTTCTTGTGTGGTGACTTCTTAATAATCAATTAATTAATTTGCCAAAAATTTTACTGGACTTTTTCAATGCGAGTTATCAAGTCAAGCTTTTGTGTTTTGAAGGAATAATTAGTGACTTGTTACTGTGCAGTTATCAGAGAGGGGTGAGGTAGGAGAGTTTGCTGTTTGGTTTTGGTTTGAAGTAGCAACGTGTGTGTATCACCTGGGAGATACACGTTAGTATGTGGAATGAAAATATGTAAAGAGCTGTCTTCCATGCTGTTTTTGGCAGCCTTTTTTATGGTAGTTTATGTATTTGTAAGAATATAATAAATTGCTGGGATTCTTCATCTTGGCTTCCTCTGAAGGTTGTCCTAGGAGTCCACAGAATCTGGTACAGCTTTTGGAAGTGCATGGCGTTGGGTTTGGAAAAGCATAATCCTAGTGTACTAGCACATAATTCTGGAAATATGAAGTCCAGAGCTAAATTGCAAGTAGCACAAGGCAATTAGCTGGTCTAGTTTTCAAGTTATTGTGACTTTCCCAGCTTTCTTAAGAAACTATTCTACAGTGAAATGGAACTCTTTTTCCAGACTGAAAAATGAAAATAATTCATCTGTAGAGCCAATAAAAATCTCAAAACTCAGTTTTGACTAACTGCATTTTAGGACTGCAACCTCTTGTAAATTTAGTTTTTTTTGTTGCATATTATAAAAATGGGGATAACAGGATATTCTGATTTCTGTATATTTTTATTCTTTTACAGATGTGTTGACGTCTTAAGAGATAGGAATAATTATGTATATATTTGTTGTGGTACAGATGATTTTAAAATTGGTAGAATTCATTTTTAATTAAAAAAAATCTTAGGGCATCCCATCTGATGTAGCTATTTTCTCTCACAAACATCTACTTTTCTTGCGACAGCGAAATTATTCTCTCTCACGCTTTCTCCCAGTAGAATGTAAATACTACCACTGTAGCATCATTTCTTCGTCATCTTGGGCTTCTCAGTCTCTGTCTAAAGGGCTCCCTGAAAGCATGTATTTCCTTCATGTCTCACTGCCTGCATTCTTCCTGTGTATATGAATGCATGTGTACATATGCATTCTGCCTCCTTGGGTACGTAGCAGCTGTGACTCCTTAGGGAGCACACGGTTCCTAAGAGCACGTACTTGCAATGCCTTCCGGCACTGCACCCTTCTTTGGATGGAGCCAAATCCCTCTGTGTGCAGATCCTGCCCTTTGAGAGAGCTGTGGGTTTTCCTCCACAAGGAAAAACGGTGTTTTTATTTGGTGAGGGAAATAATAAAATGTATCTTATGTATTTCATCATTAAAATGTTACTATTGCTTTTCAGCTTCCAGAACTTGAAACACACTTATTTAGAAAGCTATGCTCTATCTAACTACTGTATTGCAAGGGCTGTTTGTTTGTCTTCTGAATAGTTCCGTATTCCCTGGGCTCATCCCCTCTCTGCATTCCTTGCAGTTGTCACGGCCTTTCACAGAGAAAAGACAAGAACCATTCTCTGTGGACCTGACAGCTCCCTCCTTTGTCAGTCATTTCTTCAAACTGTCAATGAATGTACCAGCTGGGGTCTGAAAACTAGAAGGAAGAACAGCTCTTCAGACTAAAGCGAGCCGTTTTTGAAGTTATTCCAACTGTAACAATTTTCTTATGGAATATAGAGATCTATATTGTACAGTTTTATTACATAGTTTATGTAATTTCATTGAACTTTAACATCTCGATTTTATCATCTTCCTAAATCTGTATTCTAGTACTATTTAGAGATTTTAAGCAAGCAAAGACCATGTACCTTGACCTCAGGTATCATACCTGACTGTAAACATAATCAACTGTTAATTCTCCACTAGTAAATTGTCTCTTGTGGATAGTCTGTGCCGTTGTGGTTACCTGTGCCACTGCTACCTGTGCTGGTGGTGCTGCACAAGCACAGCTGAACTGCTTTTACAGCCAGCTCCAGTGCTGCCCTGTAGCTGTCCCTGTGCAGGGGCAACTCAGGTGCCCCCATAATGTGCCTGCAGAACTTGGCATGCAGGGGCATCTGGCTGGAGTTAGTTTTGGGAAGACCATTTTGTTACCCTGGGCTCAGCACCAGCTGTGTTGAACCTACAGCAGTGCCGAAAAAGGCAGGCGTGCCCCTGCTGAGGCTGGCTCTGGGTGACTCTTGTGGGTGAGGGGGGTGGCAGTGCTGGTGCTTGTCCTGCCTTCCTTGAGATTTTGTGAGGTCTTACTAGAGTGAAGGTACATGGACATAATTGTATTATCTTGTGTCTGTCTCAACTTGGTGGTGCTCTGAAATAATCGTTCTACCTGGAATAATCCTGAGCTAAAGCGAAAGCTTCCTGTGATGGAGAGAAATTAGAAGGGGCTCCAAATTATTACTATTATTATTTTCCATGGCCTCCCAGTCTACCATTGTTCTGGGTAATGGGGAGTTAACTGTATTTCATCCGTTTGGGACATAAAAACGTAAGTCTGACTAAAGCATGTATTTTAGAGAGGCATTAATTTAGATTTGATTTTTCCCATGTTCTGATTAGGTTGTTCTAATTAGTAATGTGTTTATGAAAGAAGAAAAGTGAATGTTAATTTGCATAATATAGGAATGTGATTACAATGGGCATAATTCAAAGTATTTTTGAAAGCTGCTGGACATCTGAGAAATAAGTGAGGTTGAAACTGAAAAGGCGGAGACTGTAGTGCCCATGATGCTCATCAGTTGAAACTTGACCTGGGATTTTGAGATATGTGATGAAAAAACACGTGTAAACTCTTCTGAAATCACTAAACTGTATAAAATGACGTGGTGTGTTGAGAGAAGGTTCTCAGTGCCTTGTTGAAGTTTGGGCCATGTTTAACCCGCTGACCTCAGCGAGGTCCTTGGGAGTTTTAACACTGCTTTGCCCTCCACAGGATAGAAAAAAAAAGTATGATTTGGCTATGACTTTTGTTTCATAACCTCACTTGGGGCATTTGCATCTCCCCCTCAAGGATGACACACTCTGGTGCGGATATTTCTGTTTGTATCTGCCTTTTACAATATATTAGTGATATTCCTGCTCTGCAAACAGAGCTGGGTGTTCTGGGGCTGTGAGCTGCCAAATTTCAGGGCTTTGGACATGTAATGGCTGAATTAAATTTTTTTGTTCGGTTGTTTTTTTAAGAGGGTTTAGGCCTTTGCCCTGCGAAAAAATTACAGTGGCTAATTGAAAGCGGGGCTTGTGGAAAGTGTTCTGATTTTCACTAATGCTGCAGATTAATCACTAATCTCCTGCCAGCCCTCATCACTCAGAGCAGGCATTTGGGCTTTGTGTATTTTGCTCTAAAAGAGCATTGCCTTGAGTTGCCGTAAATGTGGCCTGAGCAGTCTCCTGATGGCCTCTGTCCACCGGAGCAGTTGCAGGGTGCTCGCCATGGCATGGGCACCTGTGGGTCCCCACGTTCCCTGCAGCGTGGCCCAGGGTTGTGTATTCGCCTGGTTTGCAGACCTGCAGAAGGCACCAGTTTGCAGGTCTGGTTGTCAGAGAGAGCTTGAACATGCTCTCAGCAGCCCCTGATAAGCAGAACCTGTTGTTAAATCCCAGGCTGACAGTCCCTGACTTCTTAGGAAGGCTGCATGTCTCATGTCTGCCATGTGTTTAGCTTCTTATTCCAGGTGACATTAATGGCACAAGAATCTCTGACAATTTCTGAAGCAAACTTGACTTTGAGCACTTAAACTGGGAGTCTGCAAAAAGGGACAACTCAAGCTATCAGAACAAGTTGACCATGCAGAGAATGCTCCACTAGGGATCCTTTCTTAGCATTTCCTTCTTACTCTTGGTGCTCCGCAAAAGGACCCCATAGACTCCCATTTCCTCCTCTGCCTAGACAGTTACGCTACTTTTGCAGTCTGTCTCACAGGGCTGTTGCAATGACTGCTTAATACTTATAAAGTGTGAGAGGTGAAGTACAGTGGGGAAAGGAGAAACAGATGGTAGTTGAGTGATGGAAAAATTTTTAGTACGTGTTTCATGTAGTTTGATGTTTTTACAGCTTATATTCTTGGTGAACAGATATATGAAAACATTTTGGCCTCTTGTTCATTTGTCAATTATTTCTGTTTATTTACTTGATCTGTACTTGTGAAATATTTTAAGAACTGTACTTTTTGAACAGTTAATCTGAGCAAGGATTTGCAAACATGAATTTCAGTCACCAGCAGGTAACAGGTTGTGGAATTAACTTTTACATAGTGCTAACAACAAAACAACTGTAGTGTGGCACATAAGCATCAGTGACTTGCACAGTTTCAAATGATAATTTAATCAAAACTTCATTGGGATACAGACTCCTGTAATTTCTCTCCCTCCCCCCCCATTCAGTTTCCCTTATGTAAGTTTGTAATAGATTTTGGTTGAGACAAACTAGAACATGAAGAGTCGCATTTAATGTTGGAGTGACACCATGCACTTAAAGAAGATCCTCTGTGCAGGGCAGTACATCACCCGTTTGTGGTGCAGTGCTCTTTCTCTTACTGTGAAAAAGATCAGCTGTCACTGGACACATTCTGAATTTATCTGCATGCCCGTTGATCCTTTATTGGGAAAAATCCCTGGATTTTGCAATGACAAAGTTTTGCAATCCATGTTTCTTGTTTCTTTTACCTTTTGCACCAGTCGGGGGCGGAGGGGAAGTGTAGCTCTACGTTACTGTAAGCAGTCTTTTCTGAGCAAGTTGTTTTATCGAATCATTCTGAGCAACCAACTCTCTGCACAATGTCACTGTAACCTTTGAGGTAAAGTATATTTTTTCTGTAGAGTGAACTTCAGTAGCCATGTAGGTGTTGCCTTAAGCCCATTCCCTTCCCCAGTTTACCCTCACTGGAATATTGTGGTGCCAGGAGCTAGTGTGTGTCAGCAGTGTTGCAAGCGGGGTGTTGTCAGGGATGGGGGCAGTCCTCTGAGAAGGCTGCCAGGGTTTCTTGCGGTGGGGAGCAGACCTCGGGCAGCCTAAGAGCCAGCCAGCCAGCTGCTTTCTCTGCGCCTGCAGGCAGGCACTGAAAGCCCTGAGAAGCCACTTGCGGGCATGGCTGGGGGGAGAGCAGAGAGCAGGGGCGTTGGGAAGCGCCATACCCAAGTGTTGCTCCTTGTGTGTGTCTCTAGCTTGAGGCTTGAACTGATGGATGTAAGTGCAATAACCCTGTGGCCTGTGAGCAGGATTTCAAAGCTGCCCTCGTAATTAAACCTGAATGCCAAGACTGTCTCTTGGCGTGGTATTCTCTGGGTGCCACTTTCATTTAAGCCTGTGAATCAGGACAGTCATCTCAGTCCAAACCTAAGAGTCAGCCTAGCCCAGAACTCGGTAAGGACAGAGGCTAAAAGAGATATCCAGGGAAGATGATAAGCACAGGCAGAGCAAGTAGTGCTTCTTCCCTGGAAACCTCTCTGCTGTTCCCGACTCTCTGTGGCTCCAGGAGGACTGTTTAATACCCCTCATTGAATATTTCTGCCATTGATTTGTCCATTTGTTTCTGAGCCAAGACTTTCTCCTCCTGACGTGTTTGAAAGATAATTTAATATTTTTTAATGGCTCCAGCAAAATGCTTCTTAGACTTTCTTTTGCCCACCTTACTGTGCTTATTCTGCCAGCCATCATAGTGACTTGGTTGACCATGCATCTGCTTTGTAGTGAAAATACCAGCTAAATTTCTGTAGGGTAGATGGTTCTCCAAGACCTTCTTGTAAGGTAACCCTTCCATCTTTCTGGGCAACAAAAGCATATTGTGATTGGCTACAAGAGAAACAGAGAGTAGCTTGCTCCATAACAAAGTGGTGCTGCTTTTAAATCTTCCAGTTTACTGGAACTGGGTGACAAAACCCCAGTCTAGGGGGCAAGGCTTTGCCTGGTTGCTGCTTAAACATTGATTATTCACATGAGCTCAAAAATAGTTGCTTATCAAGGTTCTGACATTTTTGCTATTTTTTCTTTTTCCTTTTATTTTTCCTAACAGTAAATCATTTGTAAATTCTATTGTAAAATAAATTAAGCTCCCTGTAGCCAAATAAAAAGAGTGAATTTAGAAGTATGTAGCTGGAAAAGGCTTGTCTCTTTGACAGTCCCAGTAACTTGTTTCAAAGAGAAGTAGTCTCCAAATTACGTTAGGTTTGTCTTAGACATTCTTTTTTTAATGTTGTATTATATTTTTGTGTTGGTAAAATGTGCTGAGGTAGCTGTCTAGAGGAGTTAAATCTTCATATCTACAGATGATGTACAGAACTGACAGCCAAAGCCAAATTCTTCCCTGTGTTTGGGGAAAGCTTTTGAATGGGACCAGAGCACTGTTTTATGCTTTCTTGTTAGAAATCTGTCAGATTCCAAATATTTTTTTTTATATGAGCACATCTGCTGAGCATTGCTATTAATTTGCATTCTGGAGGTAACAGCTCAGCCATTAGTGACATCTGATTGTGACAGTCATGACTAGTGTCCTGAAATTAATTTGGCCCATAACCCTAGTGACAAAATGAACAGTTTCGGGAAATGAAACAGCCCCCTGTACTACAAAACTGTAGTTGCATATAATATGGTATCTGCTGAAATAAAAAATGTGTCTAAATTTCTTGTCTTTTGTTGGGGGCAATTTGAATTCATGTATTAAAATAACTTTGCTGGTTATGTTACTCTCTTGTTTATTTCTATGTATGTTTGGGGTTTGTGACAGCTTATTCACCAGAGGTTTCCTTCCTCATGGCTGGCACTCTGAACTGCTGCAGTTGGATTTTCCAGTGTATTTCTTGCCATTTGGACCTGTCACTACTGTATGTGCTTGCACAAACCATCTGTGACTGTGGTTCAGAAATTGTAGCTTTGCTCTGTTTTTTTCTCTCCAAAGGAATACAAAAAAAAATCAGTTTACGTCTCAGGCTGTTACGGCATCTCCTGTTTTCTCAGCATTTATTTTCTCTTTGTCTTGACTTAGATGCTGAAGAAATAATGCCTAACTCCCATGTAAAATTAAGTGGGATAAAATAAAAAAGTTCAATATTTTTAATTTTTCAGTTCCATGTAAACATTAAAAGCAATTTTTAAGATTGAATATTAATAAGCACTGTAAGGGCATACATTATTAATGTAGCTGCTGCCCACATTTGGAATTAGGTCGTTCAGATTTTCTTCTTACTGTTTATTCCAGCAGTTAATGTATCACATGAAAGTAGAGTTCGAGACCAGTGTTTTGTACTAATTAGAAGCAGACTGAAGGTTGTATTTGGAAGGCAAAACATAAAACTTTTTATTTTATCTCTAACAGCTCTTGAAGAAGCTGGTAAACAATAGAGGCAAAACTGTGTGCTTTAAGATGTATTTTGCGATCTCTCCCAGTTGGAAACGAGACAGGAGTCTGACTGCAAATGTTTGCAGTTGGAGATGTGCCAAGATGGCACTATAAAACAGTTATTTGCACAGTAAAACTGGGGTTTGGTTGGGGGTTGGCATTATTGCTGACTTACCCAAGGAGTTTTAAAGGTTAGTCAAAGCAAAAGTTGATCTTTCAGATGGGATTGCAGATTACTCTTTTGCTCTACAGGAGTATCTTTGGTGCTAGATTTCTAATAGGTATGTTTTGTAAAAGTAAAATGAATTTTTTTTACATCTTTTTTTAATCCATGCTTGCATCATTGTTCGCAAGATGCTGATTTCTATGCTCCCAATAAGTAAAAGAAATACAGATCTAAATGTTTCACAGCAGGTCATAAACAGCAATAAGTAACAGTAACTTTTAAGTTACTGAAAATGGTCTTGAAAGCTTGCCAGCTACTATCTACGGTATCTCTTGCAAAGCTGCTTAGAAGTTTAAGTATGTATGAAGTTAACATGGGTTTCTGTAAAGACACAAGAGTAATGGTTAACGTTTGTAGTTGTTGCACTTTGGATGAACATAACCTTGTTATGTTGAAAGTCTGTTAGACTGTTACAAAAATAATCTAATTGAAATGTCATGTTTTCTTTCAGCTCCAGCGATAAACCGATTCACCAGGCGGGCGTCAGGTAAGTTGGATGAATTTGCATGTTTCGTTGGTCTACATAATAATTGAAACATAATGCTGATGGTGATTGTCATGTAAAACATAATATGACGTTAGTCAGATTTCTTTAAAGATGACTGACTTAAGTTAACCTTATATTTGTTATCTGCTTTACTGAAAAATGCAGCCAAGGTTTCAGGTCACAGAACTTGCATGAAGCCTTGTTGCGGTGGAATATATGAAAAACTTAAGCTTTTATTTTTTCCTTTAAAGAAAATAATTTTAGTCCTAGCAAAACTGGACTTTGAAAGCAAGAACTGAAAGTAATCTGATGTAGCGTTGTCTTGCGTACTTTATAGACAGCCTGAAACAGCAATTTGGTGATCATCTATGCATGAGAAAATGCACAACTGTGCTAGAAATCTTCCAATGTTTTTCAGACCCGAGCTGGTTTGTGTACGTGGTGCGTTGTTGTGCTGTGCAGAGCTGGCAGGTCGGGTCCTAGCAGCAGCATTGCTGGGGTGGCGGTGTGTTGTGCCAGGGGTGCGCCTGCATAGCTTGGTGCCGATTCCTGTATTCTGGAAGTTCACTTGGTTTGTGCAGGCTCAGAGGACTATTTACCTTATTCCATTACATGTACTGGATCCCTCCAAATTATGTATGACTTAAACATGAATATTCATAGCCTCTCCTTATTGTTCTGCTGTATCATAGCCTTTAGGCTTCATTTTTGAGGGCTTTTTCTCCTGAAACATGAGGCCCAGCATCTAACTCTCATTTGTTGGCAATGCTGTGAGTCTGAAAGTGGGGTGTAAAAGCCACCATGAAATGTAGTGAGACTCATGACTGACTCATAAGAGTCAGCAGAGCAGGAGGTGTGAGGTGTTCCTTGTCATCTCAGTATGCCAAGTTTAAAATCCAACTATAAAACGCTTTCTGTTTTCAACTGCAGATCATTTTTAGTAAATGTAGTGAAGTTTCTATCCCATAATGCAGTAAGTCTATCGAGACTTCTGATTTTGCAAGTTACAATCTCAGTCAGATAGTTCCTTGTCAATGTGAAAATATTCATAGAGATCCTCAGAATTACTAAGGAACGGCATAGAGAAATGGAGGTTTGCCTTTGCAGGATTGGTGCATAGCATATGTAGCACAAAATAAGAAAGTGCAATGAATTCCAAATATTTTCATGTTTTAAGTATTGATAATGCTTCATGAGGTACTGCAGCATGAAATGAAAGGAATGATTTGTTAAATAGCAACCAGTAACAGTGAGCAGGGCTTTATGCAAATTACATTGTGTGTTTGAAGGAAAATTTGACTGTGACTGATTGATAGCTGACTTTAATTAATATAGTCTCTATAACGTGTGAAAAGCTTTTGATTTTCAGAAGGAGAGTTTAATTGTTTGAAAAGCTAATACTTGCTCTGGAAAAAAAAAGTTATTTTTAATGTTTCTTTAAAAGGAAACTAAAAACATGTTAGAAGGCTGAAATTTTTGCACAGTTATGGGGGAAATAATTTCTATGGGCAGTTAATATTTCATGTGTTTTGGTATTGCTGTGGAGAGATAAAATAGAGTTATCTTATTCAGAGTAATAAGTCAAGTTGTATGGTATGGTCCAGATGTAAATCATGTGAATACACTTCAAGCTGGAACAAAGTGATACTGCTGTCTACTGCAGGTGCTATTGTATTGTTTCTGGCAGCTTTGGTAGTCAAAATAATTATTTTTCAAAAAAAGAAAAACCATGAAAAGTGATAATTCTTACTTTTCTTCTTAAAAAATAAATGACTACCAAAGAGGTACAGTACATTTAAGAAACCTGATAGATAAAGTGTAATATGAAACAGATTATGCTGATAATATGAACATTTTACAGGGATGTTTGCAGTCCTAACCATATTTTTTAGATACTTTTAAAAAGTTGAACAATTGTTTGGACACATTAAGGTAGTCAAGATACCTTGCAAGTGGAAAAGCTAAATAGTAGCTGGTTTTTTTAATTAATTTTTTATTTCATTTATTTTATATATTTATTTTTAGCTTAATGGCAATCTGTAATCAAAATTGATTCTCATGTTCAGAAAATGAGAGGCTGACCAAATGAAACATAGAGTTTTTCTCAAATACGGATTTCTTTTAATTTTAGGCTATTTAGTTATTTTAAAATTTGCAATGTGCGAGACTGGTGATTCTTGAGTGGTTTTGAAGATTTGCTTCTGATGAACACTGTTCCAAATGACAAGTATTTGGAGAGTTAGCTGTAGCACGTGGTTTCATGTTACACCTGACCTAGTGGTACTGCAGACTGATTCAGAGAGAGTGATTTTAGAGTCCCTGCCTTTGTCATGCCTCTTCCCATAGGTTGTCTCTACTTTCCTTGCATAGCCCTAGGAGTTGTGCTGCCAGAGGCTGCGTTGTTTTAAAGAAGATAGAAATACAGGAGGTTCTGATGTGTTGATTTTCATTGGGTTTCCAACTGATCTGTGCCATAGCTTCCAGATAACTACATCTGAAAGAGAGGCAGTAGTGACTGCCTTTAGCCAGTGGTGGATGGAGAAAGAGCTAAACTGCTGACACCAGTTGAGGCAAAGCATTCAATGATACCCGCAGCAAAGGCTCCTTGACTATTCTGCCAAAAGCTGCTTTTCGAGCTCTTGCAATGATAAGCAGGGAGAAGCCAGGCAGTGACACATTTCTTCACAAAGAACAATAATTCTCTACAGTGGATGTCTTGATTTTTATGTTTCTGTAATTTTTTGGATAATACCTAATATTTTACTTGATGGCATAAGGTATAGTTATTTTCCTAACTGAGCTACAAATTAAGCAGCCAGAGTTTAATTGCTAAAAAACCTGCTGAAAACAGTATAGTAAAGCATTTATTATTTAACAGCTGTTCCTGTTAACATGCTGTGAATGTTATTAATGTCCTGTCATTGGTACGTAGAGGATAAAGGCAAATGTAAACTAGGAGCAATTAGTTATTCATTAATTCAAATTCTAAAAATGTATTTATCTACCTAATTTATATCTTTTCTGTGTGTTTATGCATATGTGTGAATATGCATATACATGCAATGTGGGCTCTACACATAAAATACACATTTACCATAGTGCTGATGACATAGCTACTTACTGGCTACTTAATAATGCACTTCATTGTTTCATGAGGTGAAAAATGAGTGGAAATTCCTGAACAAGCCAAGAGGTGCAGTTTCTGAATATAGATGGATACTTCCTTGCTACGGATGAGATTAGTTTTGATCCATCTAAGTATGAGATACCGAGGGTTGGAAAGCTGATGTGGTTCTGTATGTTAGCAGAAGCATTCAATTCCTGCTTTTCATCATCTTGATGGCTAGATAAACTAGTAAATTATCTCATTAAATACTGGCAGGAGTTTATAATAATGCAACAAAACCAGCATGGGTTTGCTACAGAATGAACTTAAATTTCTATTTGATAGATACCATTTATGGAGGCTATTTGTACCCATTTACTAGTATTATATACAAATGAATAGTATTGTTTTATTAAGAAATAGATAAGAGCTTATAAAGTTACTTCAGTTATGTATCTGTTCAAGCTTCTGAAAGAGTGAAGAGAACCTGAGGTTGCTGTGAGTTAGCCTTCTAAAGCTAAGAAGAACTGGTAGATAAGCTCAGGGGCATCTGTGGAGCCTCCCTTGTCAACAACAGAGATAACTTCCTCATTCCTCTCCCCCAAGCAATATCTAACTTCAAAATACCATTTTCATCCTGGGTAAAGGAAATAAATGACATGCTAGATATTGTTCTCTGAACCAAATTGGGAAGAGAAGTAGCTTTATTTATTTGCCAGCTTCTCCACAAAGCTCTAAGAAAAAGTAATTTAAACAGTCAACAGGCAGAGTACATCAGCACTGAACCTCTGGGAGAAACTGGCTTAGGCATATCTGGAATAAACTTGCAATCAAGGAGGTAGTACTATTGTGGAGAGAACAGAAAGAAGCAGAGAAGGCGAAAACTTTCAGGCTTCTTTGCCATGGATGCTGGTAAGAACCTCACCAAAGAAAAGAGAGAAACACATTGTAAGTAAATAGATGGTTACCTTGTACACCCACTGCATCAGCTTAAGTGAGAGAGATCTCACAAGACGCTAGAGGAGATCTCTGTGCATCAAATATTATTTTTTCTTTTTTTACTTCAAAGCTTTTTTGTAATTTGCAGTTGTTGAAATTGGAAATATTTTCTGCCTTTACACACACTGCTACAAACTGTCACTTTTACGTACATGGCGGATTAACTTAAGAGGAAAGGCTGATAAGGAAGCCATTTATTATACCATTTGAAAAGGGTGTGTTTAATTCATTTAGCGGGTACTAAAATTCAAAATATTTTTATACGGAGGTCAAATCACTTATGTACTGTAGTAGTGTCTGATAAGGCAGGGCTGTGTTTAGTGGCCTGTCTCTTTTTTTTTTTTAATTTCCTTTTTTTCTCTTTTTACAGAAGTGTGGAAGTTCCTCTAAGAACTAAAACTCATTTTACTTAACTCTACAAATTTTAGACTTACAAAACATCAATGGCTTGAAAATGAAGGAGTTGCAACGTTCTCTTTATTCTTAATTGCTTGAGATGCCCAAAAGCCATGATAATTGAATTGTCTAACACAGATGGTAGTTAATTTGAATTGGTAGAGAAGTCATTTTAATTCACTTCTGCTTAAGACTTGCAATTATTTAAATATTTTCTAGCAAGAATTTCTGCGGGTTAGAAATATTTTCTGTTAACCTCAGTCACCAGAAAACACTTAGTAGGAAACCCATGACATCTTCAGTCATTTTTGAATTTTCAGAAATAAGTAAATCTTTCAATCAAAACACACTGATTAATTTCTAAGCCCCTCAAGCTAGTTGCTTTTGTTAAAATACAGCATACACAGAGTGAAACACTTTGCAAACAAGTCAGTGAGCACTTTATAGCATCGTTATGTATAATGACGACGTCAGTGGTGGGTTACCTGTCAGACCTCCAAGCCCTGTGACTGCACAGCTGGGAGCAGGACAGTGCCACTGCGTCAAAGGCTGGACGTGTGTGTGCACATTTCATTGCATACAGGTCACGTTGCAGGGCTGTCCCTATGGCATGACCGGCCCGCAGCCCTTCCTGCCCTCGTCACGCGGCAGCGGAGATGGATGTTCTCGGCTCTCCCTGTCTGACACACAGGGCCCACGCCTCTGCCTGGCATATGATCGATGCTTGCATTTTGGTGCACGTTCAGATAGGAGGAGGGAGGTTCTGCACAGCCCTCATAAAAGGGAAAATCTGGGAGCAGGTTTGCCAGAACAATTTATCTATTCTTCATCTTATTCTTCGTCTTTGCATAAGGTGCCATTAGGAAGAAAGTGACAAGATAAAAATTTCAGGCTTCGTTATTCTGAACAGATGTGTGGACTGTGGGTTAGTCATGCCCACAGTAGCATTTACATGTATCACTGCTAGTTTTCAGTTTAGTGATTTCTACAGAAAATGTGACAACCTACTTAAGAAACACTGAGAAATTTTACTGAATTTAGACCATGGGAGTCCTGTTAGTGAAGGGATGGCTAATTGCTTTCTGGAATGATAAGTATGGAAGAACACAGGTGATATTAAATTCAGTTGTTAAATACAAACTAGTATTTAGGAAGAGAAAATTGATAGTGTTAGCCAAGAATAGTATATACCCCCAAGGAACAATATTTCATTTGTAATTTCAATCTGCTTGGATTATATTCAAAATTTCTTAAAAGATGCTGGCATCCACTTTCCTATGACATGTTAAAAATTGTCACAGAAAGGCAGCTAATTGAAATGAAGAGCTATTCCCTTTTATACAGTAAGGCAGAAGCTGGAGTTGTAGCAAAAATAATGGTGAGGAATGAAGTAACTACAAACTCCACTTCGAAATGCGCAGGTAGGAGGCAGTGTTGTTGCAGAAGCATTTCAAGTCACAGCAACAGAAGGAGGAAGAGTAAAGAACTTTATTGATGAACCAGCAATTCCAGTGTAGCTCTTCAAGCAGAGTTACTGGTTCTGCTTGTTCTGAGTGATGAACAACCCCCAAACTGAATTCAAGTGGTGTTGGATTCATCTTTGTTCTTTGTTACACACATGTAGTCAATCCATAATTTAAAATGACAAATCATTCAGGTTTTTTGAATAAACAGGGACATAGTCAGATGACATACAGTAGTATCTAATACTAAAACCCAGTTAAGCGCTAGGGCTGCCACTGTAGTGGTGAGGAAAACCAGAAGAAAAAGCGCTGTCAGAACTTTAGGGTGTGTGTACATTGCATGACAGAGCACAGTACAAAAGGCACCTCAGCTTACGGTAGCACGTCAGCGTGGCAGCTTGTGGCTTACTGGAGGTCACAGAAGCGGAGTATCTTACCTAAGTTCAGCCTCCTGAAGGGATTGTTAGACTGTGCTGGCTTCCTTAGGTCAGTGTTGTCTCCTGTTCTGCCTGAGACTAGGTAGGAGTCTGTCTAAAGAGCTAAATTTGTTTTCCTCTAATTTTAGACAGACCAGTATTTGACACTCTTGTACTTGGAAAGCTTTAATGTAGTGTGTAGTATTTCTTTCATGACCAAGCAAACACATTATAGATAAAGAGGAGATCTTCTTCTTGCTATGTGACTAAGTAGTAGGTGAATAAATTCCAGAGAAAACAGGTTTTTCAGGCAAAACAGACTTTCTATCAAAATAAATACAGAAATGAGGCCAAGTGTTCATGTTAATAAATATGGCTGTTATTTATCTGCAAGCAGTAGTTTACACGTGGAAATGTTTATTGAATAAATGTACTAAGATTTCTTAATGGGCGTTCGCAGGTTGCAGTGAGTGCTGTGAACTAGTTGATATAAAACAGATTATTCTTGGTTGTATTTTAACTTTTCTTCATTTTATAGACAGGGTTTTCAGATTAATAGTTCCTGTCTTGTCTCCGGTGAACATTTGACAGATAACTGTGTCTTCCTGTGTCTAACAACCTGTAGGTCATACTGTATTTTCTGTTTTAACTTGCTTCCAAGTTTGCATTCACCATTTATATGATCAGAGAAGTTAATAATCTTCCAGTGCTTTTATCAGGATGCTCATAGCTCTTGATTCTGAAAGGAATAAAATAATTGCTATTTTTTTTGAATGAGTATGCACATTACTTAAAGAAGTAGGAAGGATTTAAAAATTCTTTTTGAAGGAGATGTGTATTAATAGCCATTATTTAATAATTTTGATTTTTCTTTAAAATATTTCTGTATCTGTGTCTGTGATAAGCTCAACTGTGGTTGCTGTGTACATTTGTATTTAGATTAGGGAGGTATACTGCTGCCACTATAGGTGATGGAGCATCGATCTGTAGGCTATAGTATCTGCTTACAAGTTTTCCAAAACAATTCCATTCCGTCTGTGATTTCGTGTGGTTTGACTTTCCTGCTATAGAAGATTTGTTCTGGAGGATAAGAGATGAATAGGACAAGGCATGTTTTACATAGTGAGTTGTTCAAAATGGACTAAAAGAATTTGTGGAATATTGTGCTTAGCAAGTTTTCTTGTAGAACACGGTAACACAAATAGCTTGGCCTTTGACCTTCAAGTTTGGCTTTGTATTTGGCAAGTACTGCTTCTTTTAAATACCGTGGAGTCAAAGAAAGGGGAAATTATGTATTTAAATATCTTTGCTTAATACTGTGGTGTCTGAAACACCAGATGCCAGTTTATGTCCGTTGTATAAAACAAGCAGCCACCTGATGTTTTACTTCCCAAATGCTCTGTGTTAGTTCCGTATGTTTTGTAGGAAGCACGATGCCTTGAGCTGTGGGGTATACTTCTCAGCTGTTTAAACAAAATGTTCTTTGTCAAAGCACAAGCCTAAGGCTTTCTCACCATGAAATGCTCCGTATTTCTGCACTTGCCTCCCTGCCACCATATAATCCTGTTCTACCGTATGTTTGCTTCATATATCTTCATCATATATCTCTCAGATCTGCTTCTCCAACATCTAGTTTGGAGGATATAGACAAGTTTAAAGCATGGGAGGAAGTACAGCTTAGTGAGTAAAGATAGCATCTCTGAAATCAGTATTTGTTTTCTTGTCAATGGGGCTACAAGTGCTCCCAAAACCATTCATACTTGTATGTTGGACATCTATATAAGTTTACCAGCCGAGCAGATTGGTACAGCCCAGTAATAGTTTTGTTGCTAACTTGGAACCATATTTGCTTTCTTTAACATTAGGCAATGCACTTTCTCATTTCAGATCTTGCTTTCTCTTCTAGATAAATACACGGAAAGCCTTCTCTCCTAAAAGCTCATTGGAGATCTAACTTTTAAATCTAGTGTGTACGTATGGTCTTTCAAATGAGGTTACTTAAAACTGCACTAGGCAAGTCACTATTGCTCTCATACAATATCATATACAGTGTTTTAACACTTGTTGGTCCTAGCTCATCACTCTTTGTGCATTAGATTTGTTTGGTTTACTATTGTGTATAGAAATGGAAATGGTTGTGTGACCATTGCATACGAACAGTTGGGGCAGAGCAAAGCATGAGTAACTAGCTTTTGTGCTGTGCCTACTTGTGTTTCAGCAGCATGAAATGACAGCGGAGCATTGCAAGGCATATTGCAGTAAGAGACTAAAGATATGCGTCTGCATGCAGTGTTTTTATTCCCACTTGTCCCATTTGATTATTAGCTTATTGTTAAGGAGTCACCTTAATAGATTTTGAACTCGGGATCTCCCCCTCTGGTTCAGTCTTACATTGACTGTGTTCCCTCCCATGGTGCTTGGTCACATGGCAAATGGAGAAGAATCTGGCGGTTGTATGGCAGTGGTGTTCGTGTGTGTTTGTGTAAAGCAGGGTATACATAGCTTTTTCGTATAAAATTTGTAAGAAAACTGTAGAAGGACTGAACATGAATTTGAAAATCTCTCCTGAGTTTTAGTTTGAGAAATTTCTCTGAATTAATATTATAAAGATTTTTCTTCCTTATATCTCTCTCTCCCAAGTGAAATCCCTTTTCTTCTTTAAGGGAAAATTAAATTTAAAAAGAGTAAGATTTTGTTGTATTAATGTAATGCATCTTTAAGGGTTTTGATTTTAAGCTGGTGATGTAGATCACTAACAAAAAGACAAATAATTTCTGTTCTTGTTCTGATCGCTGTTTTGTGTGAAAGTGAGAAAGATTGTTTTCTGGTGTCTTCACAGTTATTGTCAAGAATTATTATGAACATGCCAGAATTAAAAATTGCTATATGTCACAAGCCACTCATGAAGATGTATGTATGCATTTATTACATAGTTAGAATAGGTAACAGAACTTGATCAGAAAATTAAAAAAAAATTATCTTGAGAGGAATACATTTTAAGTGGAAGTGGTAAAACCTTGCTTACTCTTCATGTTAAATGTCAGGCTGCATGGAAATGCTCTTTCCCTTCTCCACACACAAGGAAATTATGAAAATGCGGAGAGTCAGTTTCAAATAGCCAGTCACACAAGAAGGATCCCCATCAGCCTAATCTCAAAGCTTCAGTCAGCTTCTGAAACCATCTTTCACACTGAACGTCAGCTACATGCTGCAAAAAACCTGGGAGTTTATACCCTTAAAATTCCTGTGCATTCAGTTTAGTAAGTAATGAGTGCATCTTTTAAGGCACAAAAATCAATGTGTACTTGCCAGCGTTGATCCTTCTGGTATCACAGTCTGTGTTTTGGAAATACGGCTTTAGAGTAGGGCAGTACTGTAGCAAAAGTGTGCACTGTGACCTGGGGACTTAAAACACTGAACGAGGGGAATCCTAAACAAGAATCACTTTCTGATCCCTCGCATTCTTGCCAGTGAGCAAAAGGAAGAGGCATCTTTCTTCCTTTTTCTCCTGATAGCATTGGTTTGGGAACTATTTTCATACCCATTTTTGGTGGGTCTAGAACAGAGTACACCTACTCTTTTATTCTTTTTTTTTTTTGTCTATCCCATCACAGAAATATACGTAGGTATTGTACAAAGATAGTAATGCAGAACACAATTTAAATTTTTCAGACATTTTCTATACTGAGAAGAGAGACACTAATCTTATTCTTTATTTTAAAAGAACTGCCCCATTTATGCTAGCCGTTTGGGAATAAATTCCTGGGGAATGTCAGCCATCATCAGTGTGGGGTTTAGGCACAAACAGACTAAGTCAAAGAATCAGCCACCAGCAGACAAAAATGTGTATGTTTATATAAGATGTGGCAAAAATGACTCCCTATATAAGGCTTACCTGCTGTCCTGTAGGATATTCAGGCACATCACGTGGAGTCAATCACATTTTCTCATGGTCATATGAAGGAATGCTTCAGATGCACCACAGTTAAGAAAAGAGAAAAGAAATACTTATGCCCACTGTGTGTCATAATTACACTGAAAAAGATGAGATCCTAATCTAAAAGAATCCTCCTGAGATGTGCTTCTGGGATCAGTTTGTTGGTGAGTAATTACAGAAGACAATCTAAATTGTCATCAGGGTTCGGTAGCACCCAGCACCACTGCTTGTTGCACGGTGGTGAAGAATGTACGATTTGATAATTAAATTTCTTGCTTGCTCAAGTCAAACCATGTAGAAGGGAGAAGTATGGAGTGCCCCATATTTCATCTTAATAAACCCCATACACATGGGGTTTATTAAACCAACCCATTTGGTTTCTTTCATATGTCATCCAAGAAACTGGTCTGCTGGAAGAACAAGGAGGGGGAAGTGGTACAGTTTTTATGGATCAGCTCAAGAAATGCAATCCCACGTGTAAAAGACAGTGTGGAAGAAAGCAAGAAGGTCTGTTGGAGAGCTGTGGTCTGACAGCTGTCACAGCAGCAAAGCAGAGACAGAGAGGAGTAACACAGTGTGACAGTAGCCGACATACTGGATTACTGAGGGCCCAGAAAAGGAGCGTGGGAAGCCAATGCTTCATTCAGTCAAAAAACAGAGAATTAAGAAGTGTTGAAATCCTTTGTGATGTACCTGCCACCAAAGCCCAGCAGCAGTGCTTGCTAGGTGTGAGACACCCTCATCTCCTGCCCTGTGCACATTCCCGTCTGTAGAGAACCTGGTCTCAGAGGGAAAGAAGGTTAAAATGCATGATGCCATAAAAGCTGTGCTGCATAAAGGAGACAAAGACTGCCTGCTATTAGAGGGTGGTTTGCTGCAGTCTGACAGAGATGTTAACCGTGTGAATTGCTATGCTAATGCTCTACACGGATGCTGTTGTGCAGCTCGTGGTAGTCTCCGCACACCTGCTTCAGGAATAAATTAATTCCTGTAGATGTTCTGGTCCCCACAAAAATGTAATATTACTGTTGCCTGGCAAAGAACGAAAAAGCTGTCCTGACAAAAATTACATGAAAAGTGGTTAATTGAATTCACAATTACATTTAGCTGGTGATGACACACTGAAGATCATAAACAAATGTGTGAGGGACTGTACCCCAGATCACTGGGAATTATAGCTCAGGCTCTTGTGATATAGAGCATCAGTATAAATGGTGTAGTCAATAAATAAAAAGTTAGAAATGAAATAATCTGTGGAATTGTTCTCCAAATGGTTGTGAATGATGGGCCTGGAATTATCTACAAGAGCGGCCTCTAAAGGGCAAGAAAATAAAAAAGAAAGTTGGGGTGTTTTTTAGATTTTCAGAATAGTGGACTTCTGCCCCTCCAGCGTAAGAGCGTACAGGGGACAGAGAGGTCTTGAGCCAGGTTCCTGGGCACAGCAGAGTAAGAAGCCCATGGCAGTGTCAAAACGCTCTAGAATGTGTCAGTGGACAAGAGGAACAGATGAAGTAGAGAGAGGACCAATACGTGTTCATACGCACACATTCATGCGCTCACATGTGTGTGCTCACACGCAGATTTTGCGATATCTATGCTTCTCTTCTAACCGTATGATAGTAAATTGTACAGGTTTTGTGGCCATGTGTGCACACATACAGGCATGGCACACAACCTGATGTTTTATAGCTTTTTAAAATTCTGTAAATCCATGGGAATATTTACAGAGTGTGTAACTGTTAGTGTAGAGAGATGCTTTAAGTGGAACATGGGCAATGTTCATGAGTGTGTTAAAAAAGAAATTCATTTGGAAAAAATATTTCATAATAGATACAAAACACTAAGTAATAGTGTTTGCTAAATTCTCCTTAAAGCTGTAATGTGTTTCATTACATTCATTTATGTATTCTTACTTTCTCAGTAGAACTGCTTAGATGTTTTCTTTCTCTTCTCGTGGAATCCTAATCTTGTTGTCTTTAGGGTAATACTCTCCTTCATCTCCTGTGGCAGGTAGACATTTACTTATTTTTTCTTTTGTTTTTATTCAGTTTCTATTGTTTGTGTTACATTTTAAGTTTCTTTCATTCTGAAAGAGTAGACAAGGTTTCAGGGGTGCTAACTGGCTTTGTCTGTCAGTTGCTGTGGCAATCATTTGCCATTTAAAAAAAAAATATTTTTATAGTATTTTGGTGACCCAGTTGAAGGGGAAAACACATGAAATGGTGATATAGTGCACTGACGTTTATTTGAAATAATTCATTTGAATTGCAAATTTTTCTAGAGCGAATGTGCCAGCCTTAGTTTTCATTAAAAAGGAGTTTATTGAGTTTCAGACTGTATTTATTGTATTAAACAACTTTTTAGGTAACTGGACTTACATAATTATGGTTACTAAAAAGTGCCAATGATACCCATAATTCTGACAGAGCAATACATTTCTGGCAAATAATCTTTAGGATGTAATATTTTGTGGTTCATCTCTGACCATAATGTAATTCTTGTTTGGAGTTTGGGCAAAGTTCTTCCAATATCTGTGACATTTTCAAGGCTGAAGCAAAATCATCTTCTCTTATGTGGTTTTATTTTAATGACCAGATACGTGACAGCTTTTAAAATTTATGGTTAAAAGCCCCACATTAAGGTTTAATTACTAAGTAGAAGAAACTTGTTTAGCAAAAGTTAAAACTGACTGAGAGTTAGTTTTCTATCATGAATTTATTAAGCCTGTGTATTCAGGACTAGACCTTATTTTTGAAAAGTGCTAAGTATCTCACACCGATTTCAGTGAGAATGAAGGTGCTCAGTTGGATGGAGATTGAGGTAGCACGTAGTTGTGTTGTGCAAGAGAGGAAGCAAATTTCAGGGGCATTTCTGTTCACATTTTTCATGCAGGGCTCCTTAAACAGAACACAACATGACTGATGGATCATTTTCAAAGGCATTATTTATATATGCAATTGGAATTGTGTCTATTTATAGGCTGGTTGCAGTCACATCTGACTACTGGGTTTCTTAGCACATTTATCGTACGAGTGGTACCAGCAGGAACTCTGTATTTACATCCCCATGTTGCCACTTTTAATGAATACTCCTTTTTGATGAAACTTCTCGATTTTTCTTCCTTTTGGTTTCATGACTGCAAAGTTAAAACTACCACTGTCCTTCCTTCTGAAGACATAATCAGCACACTTTAATGATTAGGTTATGAAATTGCACATTGATGCAAGTGGGTAGAACGTACGAAAGTGGTTTAACAGAAGGGAATAATGTAACCCTGAGCTGGCTGGATTAATGGAAGTTCTTTGTTCCCAGCCGTCCGGGATACAAATGTACGCTTCTGTCTCTATTAAACAAAAGTTTAGTGCCAGAACTCTTGTTTTTTTTTAACCTATGGTTTTATTTTGTGTTCCACACAAAATTAAGTTGGAGTGGCATGACATATTAATGACTATTGCTTCTTTTTTTTGTTGTTTTTTTCTTTTGAGGATCATGTCCATCGAAGACTTACAATTCCATTTTCCGGTTGAGTCTTTGATCCTTTAGCTGATACAGCCACAAACATGTTTTGGGAACTGTATTTTGTTTCCCTTTACCTCAGAGATGGACGTTGGGGAATATAAGTTAGAATTTTTATTTATTTTAGCAGACAACAAAACTGATGGCTAGAAAACTTTCTTTTTTGGCTTTTGAGTGTTTTTATTTTCAAGTCATGCAATCTTTGCTTCCTTGAAAAATCCAATTTTATTCATACTAACTCTCTCGTGCTTATCTCAATATATAATTACAGTGATGAACGTTACAAAACAGGTTGGAACAAGAGCCTGTAACTGTAATCCATTCAGCAGTGTTCCCCTGCCTTCTCAAAACTGTACTGAACACAAGCATTTTGCACTGTGCCCTTATGGCCATTGAACTTTAGAAGCTTCTTCTTTATGATGGAGAACTGAAGGCCCAGAGTTGTTGGGTAGGGGAGTGGAGACCCTGAACCACATGGTCCCGTCTTCTCTCAGGTCTTGAAGCACCCTGTTATGCCTTTTCTTTCTATTATATTCTTGCAGATATAAGGAATGGCTGGGGACTACGGGGGACAGATGCACCAGTATGAGGGAGCGGAGGCTCTGTATATGGTGGATCCGCAATGGCTCTGGATCCCACAGGCTACCCATGCTGTATGTACAGTGCTTTTATGTGGTGTCTCTAATACTTATATAGTCCTATAGTTATTACCTGGCTTCATCCTTACAGGTGTATTATGTTAATAATATTTAACTTCATGAGGGCCTAAAAATATTCTGAGGATCTTCTGACATGCCTAGTGACACCAGTGGTAATATTTATACTTTTTTTTACCAAGTTTTCACTGATTTTTTAAATTTATAATTTTCAAAGGTCAGTGGAGTATGCTGATGAGTTATAAACAAGTTTAGAAGGTCTGGAAGATCTTAAAATTTCCTTTCCTTAGTAGTTCACTAATTTATTATTTTTTTATCTTCCCTCTTGTACTGTGCCTTTTTTAAGTCATTAGATTTATAGTCGTGACAGCATAATAGTAAACACATTATTCTGAACTGTTCTTGAAAAGGAATAAAAGAAAATATGAAAGGCTTTTTTTTTCTGGGTGTAAATATAACAGTAGGAATTCATGTCTATTTTAGACAGCTTTGTTATAATCAATAAATAACTGTGTCTTTCTGTGAGTGATGCTCTGAGTGAACATTGACAGTGTCAGTATACATCCTCCTCACTGCAGGCCACATTATTATTTTTCCTTGGCAGTACCTGTAGGGACTCAATGCCTGGCCCTCCCTCATCCTTGGAGGGAGGAGTGGGTTACAGCACAAGTATAATGTGCTCAGGGGTGTGTCTCCGCCTCCAGCCACTCTGCAGGGACGAACCACTTAGGCAGATTTTCCTGTGCATAGTGCATTATTCTGAATCCTTTTCTTTTTGCTTAAAGTGGTAGTGTCTTTATAATTTATGCCCGTTGCTGTGAGACTTGGGAGGCTTGAATTACATCTTTGATCCGTACGTGAAGTTTCTTTATTGCTTAGAAAGTGATGCATTCCTGGTAAGTGGTCTTTTTGCTGTTCTTTTAAATTTAGCAAGTGAAGGGATCGGGTGCCTGTGTTGTGCGCGAGAGGATCTGAGAAAGCCACGAAGGCCTCATCTGGCTCAGGAGTCTGGGGTTGCAGTGAGCCTCTTGGTCAGTGCCAGGGACCAGCACCACTCTGTGCACCTCTGGGACCAAACTGTTTGGAATGCTGTTCCTAAGATTGCTCCCTCAGGGAGGTGCCTGTCTCTTTCTTCAAACTTACAATGGTGAAGATGAGACCCATGGGGCTGGTGGATTTACCACACAGTCTTGTGACATGGATGAAGCTTGTATGTTGACACTGGGTGTGTAGCACTGGCTTACCAAATATACACAAGACATTAAGCATATGCCAGCTTTCTCCAGTTCAGCAACTGTGTTATTTACAGCTCTGTCAGATCCCCTGACAGCAACTGGGGATACCTCTGTAGAAGTGATGCTTTGTGCTCAGTAGTAACATGCAGCAATTTAGAAGTTCAAGAAACTTAATATACCTTGTTATAGTACTGCATTCTCTCAACTTCGTCATCAATGCCTTGACACCAGAAACAGTCCTGGACCCTGCGTGCTGCAATACAGTCCCTAGGTTATCAATGTGGATATGAAAATTAACATTCTCTTGGGCACTTTCTTTGGTGGGTGGCAGTGGTTTGGAAATGTGTCTTATTCCAGAAGGGGGAAATAGAGCTGTGGGTGTTGTAAGAGTAGTGGTCATTCATTGCACCCGCTGGATTATTGGATTCTTGATGTAAATACTAAGGACCCAAATTTCTGTTTACAATGCAGCCAGCATAGTATTGAGTGCCTTAGTTCAACTTCTTAATTGCGAAGGAGTTAGACATATGTATCTCACTTCAGGATGTGGGCCTAGCCCTTTTTTCCCCGATGTCCTCTTGAGACAGTGGCTCTGGCTGGGCGTTCTCTGTCTCATGCTAGAGAGGACTGTTTAATGTATTGCAGTGGCCAGTGGTCTTGTCAGGTTATGCTCAGGTGAGTGGAAGGTTAACTGAAGATTTCTGTAATTACAACATATGGAGACCCTATAGGTATTTTTGCATCGTTTGTCTGCACTTCTGGTGTTGCTCCCCAGTAATAAGGTTGTTCTGAACTCAGCTGACTTTCCTAGGAGAAACGTTTATTTTCTTTGTTGTGATTTGACCTATGATTTATTAGACTCTGTTCTGAAAGATGGCAGCTTATGGAGATCTTGTGTTGTCTTTATCCAGCTTTCTGTGACTAACAGGACTCCTTGCTGAAGCCCCAGTTGCTTCCAGAATATCCCTTCAAGGCACTCTAGGTATATAGGTATGGTCTCAAGGGTTGTGGCAGCTGCTGTTTTCTCTGCAGGACATCGTGGTTTAGAGTTCTGGCCTATATAGAAATATGCTGGTGTTTGTTAAGAATCTTTCATATGATGGCTCCTCTTTTTTATTTCAGTCATCAGGACAATGTCCCAATTTCCTTGAAAAATTTTCAGGCCACTGGTGGACGTGTTGAATGTTTTCTGCTTTGCTTCATTCCGTGCTTTTGTTAGGCTGTGAGCAGCCTCAGGTGGGGCCTCAGATGGTTAAATTTAAGGCAGCGTCTGTAAAAATAATAGTTTCAATTGAACTACACAGAAACATAAGTTTCTTTACCATAAAACAGTAATGAACTTTGGACTCTTGAATCTGTTATGGGAATTTGGATATAAACACCAATGAAGTGCTCAGGGTACAGTTGATACCCTTTTTGTCTTACGTGCATTTGACTGTCTGCAGTTCCTGCAGTCTTCACCAGCATGCTGGATCATAGAATTGTAGAATGGTTTGGGTTGAAAGGAACCTTAAAGATTGTCTAGTTCCAACCCCTCTGCCATGGGCAGGGACACCCTCCACTAGCCCAGGTTGCTCAAAGCCTCATCCAGCCTGGCCTTGAACACCTCCAGGGATGGGGCATCCACAGCTTCTCTGGACAACCTGTTCCAGTGTCTCACCACCCTCACAGTAAATAATTTATTCCTGATATCTAATCTAAATCTGCCCTTTTTCATCTTAAAGCCATTACCCCTCATCCTGTCACTACACTCCCCGATAAAGAGTGCCTCCCCATCTCTCCTGTAGCCCTCTTCAGGAACTGGAAGGCTGCTATAAGGTCTCCCCAGAGCCTTCTCTTCTCCAGGCTGAACAACCCCAGCTCTCTCAGCTTGTCCTCATACAGGAGGTACTCCAGCCCTCTGATCATCTTCATGGCACTCCTCTGGACTCTCTCTGTAATGGGTTTGCCCTTGGCTGAGCCAAGCCGCACACTCGTTCACTCCTCCACCCTCTTTCCCCCTCGAGGATAGGGGAGAGAATTAAAGGGGTAAAGGGAAAAAAAGGACTCGTGGGTCCTGAGATAAGAACAATTTAATAACTAAACTGCAATAATATTGAAAAGAATACTATATACAAATATACAAATGAGTGATACACAGTGGTACTGCCCGCCCACCTGATGACCAAGGCTCAGCCTGTTCCTGGTTAACGATTCCGGAGCAAGGAGAGTCCTGAAACTGGACTCACAGAATGGAGATAACAGTCTGAGCGTACCAGACCGAGAGCTGACCTGGTGGGGGGGGAGAGAAGGTCTTGGGAGAGGGACCACCTGGAGCGAGATGATTCAAAGCAAAAGGGGACCCAGAACAAAAAGGGACGATCTTCCGGAGGGTACTTACCTGTATAACCTGTATACTGGGCATGGTGTGTATGTTATGGAATAGATTATTGGCCACTTTGGGTCTCAATCCCGAACCTATGATCAAATCCTGGGCTAGTAACTGGGGCTGTGCTCCCTCCCAGCTTCTCCTGTTTGCAGACAGCCAGAGAAGCTGAAAGACCTTGGCAGCTGCATAAATATCACTTTTTATCAGCTTTCTTCTTAGCACAAATCCAAAACACTGGCTCTTGCTAGCTGTTATGATGAAAGTTAACTCTGCTCAGCTTAACCCTGGACACTTTCCAACAGATCCATGTCCTCCTTATGTTGGGGGCCCCAGAGCTGAACACAGCACTCCAGGTGGGGTCTCATGAGAGTGGAGTAGAAGGGGAGAATCACCTCCCTCAAAGGTAGATGCTGCTTATGTTAAGCAGTTGGAAATATTTTTTTTCCATATTTTGATGATTATTCTTATGTAAATCCCATTATTAACCAGACTTTTCATTTTCTTCATTCTATCGATATCTCTTTGTGCATCTGGTTATCAAGATCAGCATTTGAAAGTAGAATCTTGTATCATCACAAGTTATAAAGTTCACTTGAACAGTTTTGGACTCCAGAACAATAAATTCTGGTTTATACTAAGACTGAATTAGTGATTTACCTTTTGGTCAGCTGCTCAGCGTTATTGTCTCCTGTGACAAGTGGCAGGCAGAATTTTTGTGATATTTCATGCTGGATTTTACTTTCAGGTCTGGCTGCATTGTAGTCCTATGTGATATATCTACACAGCAAGCAGGTCATTGCTTCAGGTTCTGCAGTGCTTTCTTGTGACAGGGACAGGCCAAAATCTGCAAGGAAATGTCTCCAGTTTTTCCACTCATCTTCAAGAACACTGACATCAGACATGTCTTTTATGCAGCTATGACAGAAAAGCCTTGAGCTCTTTTATGGCACTTTCTAAAGTGGTGCTGTAGTTGCTTTTTTTTGATAACTGTTCAGATACCCTTTGCCAGGTTATTAATAGCATCAAGGGAGCAACTTGGGACTACAGATGATATGAATATACTTGTGAACTCAAAGTAAAAAAGGTGATTTCCCAATGACTGTATTCTTCTGGATCTTAGGATAATTCAGGCTGAAAGGGTCCTTAGGAGGTCTCTAGTGCAACCTCCAGCTCAAAGCAGGCCAGCTCTTAGATCAGACCAGGTTGCTGAGGGTTCTTGAACACCTCCAAGGACAGAAACTGCACAGCCTCTCTGGGCAACCTGCTCCACACCTGACTGGCCTCATGATGAAAAAGTCTTCCTTATATCCAGTCTGAGACTCTTGTGTTTCAGCTCCTGCCTTTGTCATCTTCCCACCTTGTACCAGTTTGCAGAGCCTCATTACCTTCCCATAGGTACTGCCAGACTGCTGTCAGGTCCCCCAAACCTGTCTCTTCTCCAGGCTCAACAAGCCCAGCTCCCTCAGCCTCTGCTCACAGGGCAAGTGCTCAACCACCCTGGTATCCTTTTACCAAGCTTCTTCCAGTTTATCAATGTCTTTCCTGTACTGGAGGCCCTGCAAGTGGACCTAGTATTCCAGGTGTGGTCTAATGGGCGTGGAGTAGAGGGGGATGATCACTTCTCCTGTTCATACAGCCTGGGGGTGGTTGGTTCTCCTTCCTGCTGGGGCACTGCTGGCTCATGGTCAGCAGCTGCCCACCAAGACCCCCAGGGCCATTCCAGGGGAGGCTCCTGGGGCAGGGGATGCCCAGCCTGTGATGTTGCAGGGCTGAGGATGAGGATGAGGGATGTTTGGATACATGTGCCTCTTCTGAGGGTAGTCTAAGGTAGAAAATGATCACCAGACTTGAATGATCTGTACACTGACAGATGTGTACTGTGCACCTTTGAGACCCTCAATTAATGGTAAGTAGCTTTACCTTAGCTTTACAACCTGCCACGTCAGAAGGCCCCTGAGAGTGTAAGAAACCCACGCTGATTTGTAAGTGGTTGCACTAAATGTAGTACCTTCAAATTAATTTGTCACAGTATTCCAAGCCTGGCACTTTTCATTTTTAACACCTGTAGCTTTTGATTTTTATTGTTTTTTATTGTTTTCTATTTCTTCAGAATTAGAATATTTTTATTCAATATATCAGCAGTGGATACCTCAGTCAGCAAATGGTCTGGTTCATTCATTCGACAGCTGTGCTGCTGTCGTGGTAACTTTTACACTGCATGATTATTTAATCATTAAACCTGAAATTTCTAGAAGTGTCAAGGGAACTGTACACAAATCAAGGAGTTCTTTAGCACTGCTGCTTGAACACAGGATATTTATAAGGCAATACACTTTCCTTCTTTTCCTGAAGAAGCTAGATGCCACTCTGGTCTTACCCTAAAGGTTCATTTATTCTCCTTTGATATTTAACAGAGCCGTAGCTGAAAAGTTCGTTTGTAGGTAATTCCTTTCCCAGGAGAAAAAGATGGAACTGTAAGCCTGAATTCTAGCACCTGGGAAAGTGAGATGTTAACACTTTGTTAACTTGTGCTGCAATTCTAGGAGCTTTTCTGAAAAGTGGTCATCTGGGAGACACAATTTCCTAGGATATTGGTTTCAGTTGGTCAGGAAATGTGAGGTGTCTGGCTTGGGTTAGGATCTTTTTTTTTTCTTTTCTCCAAATTTAAAGGAATTGTAGTTTACAGAGGGGACATGTGCTATTATCTCTCCTCTCATGAAGTAAAAATAGAAATAAAAATCTTTCCTCCCTTCCATTCAGTAAGAATAATTTCATGTGCATACATCAAGCTTGTTTAGCTTGGAGAAGAGAAGGATCCGGGGAGACCTCATTGCGGCCTTCCAGTACTTGAAGGGGGAGCGACTGTTTACAGGGATTGATAGTGACAGGATGAGGGGGAATGGGTTTACACTAAGAGAGGGGAGACTTAGGTTGGATATTAGGCAGAAATTTTTCACTCAGGGGGTGGTGAGGCACCGGAACAGGTTGCCCAGAGAAGCTGTGGATGCCCCATCCCTGGAGGTGTTCAAGGCCAGGCTGGATGGGGCCCTGGGCAGCTGCTCTAGTGGTTGGCAACCCTGCCCACAGCAGGGGGGTTGAAACGGGATGATCTTTAAGGTCCTTTTCAACCCAGGCCATTCTGTGATTCTATGATACCATTTCCCTGAAAGTATAGATGTTTTATATGTACAGCTGACTGAGAGGAAACCGAGTTAGAAGCATGAATTTTATGTTTAGGTTTCAAAATGACAGATCCACTTTTATTCTGCTTTTTCTATGCTGGGGTTTTCTGGTGTGAATCCAGTTGCTGAGAAGGTTGCTGCATTCACACTCATGAGCTTTCTCCTGTTGTTTGACAGTTTCATTTTCTGCTGAAACAGTGTAAGGTCATGGTTGTACAGGGGAACACAAGAGCTGGTCCTAGTGGAGATCCTGTGTATCAAGTCAAAGAGACTGTGAGTGGAGGTTTGTGTAAAAGGATGATCTGTACAGAAAAAGGAGAATACTGGAAGCAGGACTGGAATACAGCAGCAAAGTATTTGTAGAGGTGTGGTCAGCTTTTCCCAAGATAATGAGATGTAATTATTAGAGATTTGTTGCAGAAGTCTGGAGGCCATTCATGCATGGATCACTTTCGGTCTTTTCTTCATTAAGTGGAAAGATCACAATCTTTCCTGGCCAGCTGCAGGTGGAAGAGCATGCCATTTGGGTCATCACAGCCATTTGGGTATGGAGTAGACTAGGAAGTCCGAAACAACTGTCTTGAGAGTTTGAGGCTGCTTGAGGTCACATTGCCAGGTGTTCATCAATTACTTTCTCCTTTATGTATTATGTCAGTTTTCCTGGGTTCATCTTTAGCCAGTTTTTCTTCAAGTGCAATGTGGTTTTAAGTAGGTACTGAGAAAATGGAATTAAGTGGTGGTGACCAGCATAAAAAGTGTAATACAAGCTGGTGTGTGCAGTGTGTGTTGATGACACCTCATCAAGCCTTTCTGCATCTTGTAATAGCATAAAATGAGAGGGAGTGAAACAGCACTGTGGACATCTACAAGATCCATAAATAGAAGAAATAAAACTGGTTTTACAGTTTGCAGGAAGAAGCTAGATTCACAACAGTTTGCGTGTTCACTCATTGAGTCCCTTGAATACAGTAGTATTTAGTTCACACTGGAACCAAATGTGTATGTGTGGGAGGGGTGGAGGGTGTTTAGAAAGCTGGGAATAAAGATGTGGTTTTTTCAGTCATCAAAGTACACTGTCTGCGTTTACCTTTGGCTAAGGACTTCCTGAGAAATATTAGTTCCAAGCAGTGACAGCTTGTTAGCTGAATGAGTGGAGGTTTTTCTCCTTTTAGAAAGAAATTAACTAGTTCTATGAGACCTTGATGCTTTCTTTCTTGTTCTGAGTGGTAAGTAGTCACACATCGTCAGTTTAGGGAATAGGGAATGTAAGTGTGGTAATCTCTGTTCTCAGGGTGATTACAGTCCTGGGAAGGATAATATTTTTAGTCCATCTTTTGGCTTGTTGTAGTTGTCTGTACTATCACAGATGTAGGTGAGCACGTAGTGATTGCCATGTTGGGTGCCTGCTTTCTTACCTTAATATGTAGTACAAGTATTATTTCATAACAACAGTTTATATTTTGACTATGAAAAAGTGAAGCAGCATATATTATTTCATAGTTATGAATTGTCTTCTAAACTTCCTTTGGCTATATAAAGAGAATCCTGTCAGCAAAAAGTCTTAAATGGATTTTCTGGAATCGTTGCAAAACCAGATGTTCAAAATCAAACCTTTTAAAAACTTGGCAGAAGTATTTTCCATAATGTTTTTTGTGTGCCTGTCTTCCTGTTTTACCTGGAACCTGTTTAGTAAATTTGGTTTATTGTATTTCTTACATAAAGGATTATGCGATCATGACATACCCATTTGACTGAAGCCAGCATACCTAAAATCAGCATCCTAAAATTCCAGGGGACAAGCTCCTTTAGCTTATTACTGCATTCCATTTTGCTTTAGCCTGGGCTTTTGGGCCCAGAAGGAATGAAGAGCATCTCATTACAGAGTATTTTGTAACGTGGTATGTAGGGCATTTTTCTGGAAAACAGGGAAGGTGGGTTCACGCTTCCTTCCCTTGGTCCCGCAGCTGTGAAAAGCAAAGGTAAATTTATAGCGACCATTTTTTTAAAAGGATGACTCCGCCTCTTTTTTAGGTGCCTATCCTCAGCTTGCTATTCTGAATCCCATATGGATGCAGGGTTTTCTGTGAAGCCTGTTGAGACTGAATTTTGCACTCCCTTAGCTGCCCAAACTAGGTCTACGTGGTACATGAGAACACTGGTTTTGACACGTGCCTCTGAGGAACTTGTCTTGATTATGCCTTAATTAGATGTCATTCCAAAGGTTCCTAGGAGTATTGTAGATTTAGTATTACCTGTACCTTCCTCATTTTGCTGGATGATTGATCATATGGCTATTGGCAGGTTTTTTACCTTGTCTCAGTCAAATCAGTTTGGTCCACTGGCAGGACACACAGAATCACAGAATTATAAGGTTGGAAAAGACCTAGAAGATCATCCAGTCCAACCATATCCAATACTTCCCAACTAAATCCCTCAACACAACATCCAGACGTTTCTTGAACATCCCCATGGTCGGTGACTCCACCACCTCCCTGGGCAGGAGACAAGCTTGACAGTCAACAGTTTTGGTTTGGTCCATAACATCTCTATGGCCACTATTTGCATGAGTCTTTGAAGGTCACCTTCTCTTGATTGCTGTTGATCTAAATTTTTCCTGTTTTCTTAAATCCTTTTATATCTTTACCTGTCCTGTCGTCAGTGATTATTTTCTTTGTGTGTCACTCCTAAGCATTTTCTTTCCCTTACTACATCCTTCCTTTAGCTGGCAAGATCTTGTGTTAGTCTTTAAAACACCAGCATATAAAACATCTGTAAATACATGGTTTTGTAAAATAACCACTTCCTTTAGGTTTCATTAGCCTTTATAACTCTTTGCAGATCTGTAACACCAGTCCTTCTACTTTCCTTCCTCCTTGCCCCAGTCCCACTAAATGAGGGTGGTACTTGTCTGTTTTAGCTGGTGACCTGCTGGCAGAACTGGGTTCGGCCGCTCATTTTCCACTCTTGAATTCTGTGTTTCTTATGCTTTTTTGCTTCTTCTCCTACTTTTCCAAGTGGTCATTTACCACAGCATTAGTAGGCACCCCCCCTCCTCCAGTATGGTAGAGTGCCTTGGAGAAGAGCATCTTTCACCACTTCCCCTTATGTGTGTCCTTAATTACCTTACTTCTATGATTTTTAGCGCTTTCTTTTTTGCAAATATTTCCCACTTCTTTCAGCCCACCCTGTCCTATGTCTGATGGATTCTTACATCTCACCTTCAATGTCTTCCCATAACTCCAAGATTTGAATATTTCCTTTTCTGGTCATTTCCCTATATCTATTTTTTCCCATTTTCTATTTTTTCTTATGTTAGTAGTTTCATGTTTTACTCTGCTAAGTTTGTAAATTCAGTGGTGTCCTTCTGCACATATCTTTCGTATTTAAGCCATCGTTAAAAAGGATTATTTTTAATAGTTAAACTCCCAATACACATATTTCATTTAGCAACCAAAACTAATGCCTCCTTGTCAGATATTTTGCACCACTGAAGGTAAGACATGAGGGGAGAAACCAAAGGAGAGATTAAAATAGATTAATGGGTAATAAATTCATTTGGGTGTCTATTTCTGTTTTCTCTGAAAGGTGTTCAATATATATAATTTTGCCATCAAGTTTAAAAAATTTGGATATGGTAGTTTTTCAAGAAGTGGGTAGTAGGCTATTGACCACTTTAATG
This sequence comes from Pterocles orientalis, assembly GCA_011057875.1. Classification (NCBI taxonomy): domain Eukaryota; kingdom Metazoa; phylum Chordata; class Aves; order Pterocliformes; family Pteroclidae; genus Pterocles; species Pterocles orientalis. Next base: position 889,371 of record WKFP01015235.1, on the reverse strand, counting down.
TGTATTCAAATATTTTGGAACTCATCTAAATAGTTCCTTGCTGAAGTTTACATAGTTCAGTAAAAATCAGCAGCAACTATTTTATAATTTTTGGCTCTATTACATGAAACTGGACATGGTGTATAGTATAAATTACAAACACTGTCAGTCTGAACAGATAATTCATTTTGGGTAAAAACAAGCTGTATTGTGCTTTACTGCATTGTATATAGTTTCCTTAAACTGTTCTGCTATGTTACTGGTTTAAAAGTGCAAACATATACATTCTCAGTATGTATGACCCAGAGATCAACAGCTGTAGCTTCCATTTTTAAAATGTTTGTAGAAAATCAGTATTTTGCAGTTTGTGGAAAATTAGTATTTCATATGTATTTAGAATCCTGAAAAATATTGATGTAAAATAATATTAAATCTGATTGTATAAAATGGGGACAAAATAGGCAAAAAGATCAGGTTGCATTGTTCAGAATGTGTATTCTGAATGTGTTTGTTCACTTGCTATATAAGGGGTGAGTTTTGTGGCGTGAAAATAATGTACACTCTCAGGAATTTTCCTGATGTTGACATTCAATAAGAAAAAAATCACTAGTTGATGGCCATGAAGTACTAAATATGGGAGGAAGAGCTGGGTGCAGTTCTGTTTTTATCCTGTAGTATTAGCAAATATAAAGTTGAAATGTATGCGAAGAGCTCTGTGTCTGCTCAGACTTTGTCAGATATTTATGCATATTTCAGATAGGTCCCAAACAGCAAACTGTAGCATTGTGAACTACTTGGACTCATGAGAATGGGAACAAAAGGTTATACAAGTCAACATCAAGAGTACATTATGTTGCTATATGGTATGCTACTCCAGCTATATTAGGAAAGCTTATAGAGTAAGTAGTACATGGTGTATACTGGCAAACTCTTCTAGTGGAAGTGCATCCTATTTCTGTAATGATTTTATTGTTTAATACCTACCTGCAGTGTTCTGGACAGTGTACTGTGAGTTTGCGCTGGTTTTCACTAGCCAGACAGATGATGTCAAGCACTTCCGGAGAAGCCAAGCACAATTGTCTCCTCACCATCAGCCAGAAGCCTGGTTCTTTTTTTTTTTTTTTTTTTTTTTTTTTTTTCAGCTCCATCTTGATGAATTACACAATTATGGAAAGAATTGAAGCAGGACTAGAAGGAGGACTAAGTGCTATGTAAGTCCTTAGGGAAATTCTATGAAAGCCCCTTTCTGGTTCCCTATATAAAAATAGGTCTCTTCAGCTACTTGTGGTAAAGTTCAAACATGTTGTTTCTGTGGAGGTGCCTGTTCAGTGATTCAAACCCCTGTGATTTCAGGGAAGAGCGTGCATTTTGACCCAGTGATGGGTGTGCTAGCTGCGATGCAGAGTGCTTTGGCCTCTGGAGTACAGGAAGGTACTGCAGTCTAACACGTCGCAGTTTTCACTGTTACATACCAAATAATATTAAGGAACTTGTGCAAAATTGCCCACACATTAATAGCTCAGCTAGGATAAAGTTATCTAAAAATGTCTCGTGTGAGCCATCATGTTTCTTCTAATGCACTTACGCAGTGTTCAGTACAATCTTGTTGACATCCCTGCTTCTGTGTGAGGGTTGATGAAATATGAATAAACCTCGTGGACTTTTGAATGGAGAATCCTTAGCAGGTTCTATGACTCTCTATTGGCATGGACCTCAAGATGATACATGTTATATTAGGCACTTCATGTTATTTGGAAATGTTGGAAAAAATATCTTGAAGTTTGACTAATTAGAAATAGCATTGGTAGCAGATGGACAATAGAAAATACTGTAGAAAGGTTGACGGTGTGTTTCGTTTCTTGCAAGTGTGTTGTGCAGACTGAGCAAAGTCAGCTCTAGCAGAAGGTTTTGCCATTGAGCTGCGTAGCTGAGCACAAACTCGGTATTTGGTATGTGTTCACGACTATCAGACAGTCTTTGGAGAATTTCAGTCTATCGGCTGAAAGCAAGAACAGATAACTGTCTTTCAGTCTGCCATCTCAGTGGAGATAGGGAATGGAAATCCATGCAGCAGCAAAGTCACAAGGGTTATGGATGTATTAGAAACCACAGAAGCACATGAGAACAGTCACACAGGAATTAGGGCTTCTCTGCCAGCAAAGGTGGCGGGATCAATAGCCCAACTGAAGTGCATCTATGCTAATACACATGGCATGGGCACCAAACAGGGGGAACTGGTAGCCAGTGTGCAGCTGGAAAACTATGATACAGTTGCAGTCACAGAAACATGTTGGGATGACTCACATAGCTGGAGTGCTTCAGTGGATGGCTATAAACTCTTCCGGAGGAGTAGGCAAGGAAAGAGAGGTGGTGGGGGAGTGTTGTTAGGGAGTGTTTTGGCTGTCTAGAGCTTGACAACGGTGATGAAAGGGTTGAGTGTTTGTGGGTAAGAATCAAGAGAAAGGCCAGCAAGGCAGATACCATGGTGGGAGTCTGTTATAGACCACCCAACCAGGAAGAAGGGACAGATGAAATATTCCATTAGCAGCTGGGAGAAGTCTCATGATCACTAGCCCTTTTTCTCATGGGGGACTTCAACTTACTGATCTCTGCTGAAAATACAATACAGTAGAGGAAACAGTCCAGGAAGTTCCTGGATTGTGTGGAAGACAACTTCCTGACACAAGTGGTGAGTGAGCCAACTAGGGAAGATGTCCCACTGGACCTGCTGGTTGCGAGTAGAGAAGGACTTGGGGGTGATGTGATGGTTGGAGGCCATCTTGGTCATAGGAATCATGAAATTATAGTTTTTGATTCTTGGAGAAGTAAGAAAAAAGCATCAGCAGAACTGCCCCCTTGAACTTCCAGCGGGCAGACTTTGGCCTGTTTAGGAGACTGGTTGACAGAATCCCTTGGGAGGTGGTCCTGAAGGGCAAAGGAGTCCAGGAAGGATGGACATTCTTCAAGAAGGAAATCTTAAAAGTGCAGGAGCAGGCTGTCCCCGTGTGTGGAAATAGGAGCTGGTGGGGAAGCAGACCAGCCTGGCTGAACAGAGAGCTTTGGCTGGAACTCAGGAGAAAAAGGAGAGTTTATGACCTGTGGAAGAATGGGCAGGCAACTCAGGAGGACTACAAGGATGTGGTGAGGTTATGCAGGAAGAAAATTAGAAGGGTCAAAACCCAACTAGAACTAAATCTGGCTACTGCTGTAAAAGACAATTAAAAATGTTTCTAGAAATATATTAGCAACAAAAGGAGGGCTAAGGAGAATCTTGATCCTTTATTGGATGCAGGGGGAAACATAATGACAAAAGATGAGGAAAAGGCAGAAGTACTTAATGCCTTCTTTGCCTCAGTCTTTAACAGTAAGAACAATTATTCATGGGGTACCCAAGCCCCTGAGCTGGAAGGTAGGGACGGGGAGCAGAATGAAGCCCTCATAATCCAAGAGGAAATTGTTAGTGATGTGCCACACCACTACACAAGTCTATGGGGTTGGATGGGATCCACCCAACTGTACTGAGAGAGCTGTCAGAAGTGCTCACCAAGCTACTTTCAATAATTTATCAGCAGTCCTGGCTAACCAGGGAGGTCCCAGTTGACTGTAGGATAGCAAACATGGCATGCATCTACAAGAAGGGCTGGAAGGAATCCAGGGAATTACAGGCCTGTCAGTCTGGCCTCAGTGCCAGGGAAGCTTATGAAGCAGATCATCCTGAGTGTCATCATGCAGCACCTACAGGACAACCAGGTGATCAGGCCCAGTCAGCACGGGCTTATGAAAGGCAGGTCCTACTTGACTAACCTGATCTACTATGACAAGGTGACCCACTTAGTGGATGATAGAAAGGCTGTGGATGTTGTCTACTTGGATGTTAGTAAAGCTTTTGACACAGTTTCCCACAGCATTCTCCCAGAGAAACTGGCTGCTCATGGCCTGGATGGGCGTACTCTTTGCTGGCTGAAAACCTGTCTGGATGGCCAGACCCAAAGAGTTGTGGTGAATGGAGTTAAATCCAGTTGGTGGCTGGTCCCAAGTGGTGTTCCCCAGGGCTCAGTACTGGGGCCAGTTCTGTTCAATATCTTTATCAATCATCTGGACGAGGGGATCGAGTGCACCCTCAGTAAGTTTGCAGACGACACCAAGTTGGGTGGGAGTGTTGATCTGCTTGAGGGTGGGGAAGGCTCTACAGAGGGGTCTGGACAGGCTGGATTGATGGGTTGAGGGCAGTTGTGTGAGGTTCAACAAGGCTCAGTGCCGGGTCCTGCACTTTGGTCACAACCACCCCCTGCAACACTACAGGCTTGGGGAAGAGTGGCTGGAAGGCTGCCTGGTAGAAAAGGACCTGGGGGTGTTGGTCAACAGCTGGCTGAGTATGAGCCAGCAGTGTGGCCAGGTGGCCAAGAAGGCCAATAGCATCCTGGCATGTATCAGAAAGTATGTGGCCAGCAGGACTAGAGAAGTGACTGTCCCCCTGTACTCGGCATTACTGAGGCTGTACCTTGAATACCATGTTCAGTTTTGGGCCACTGACTACAAGAAAGACATTGAGGTTCTGGAGTGTCCAAAGAAGAGCAATGAAGCTGGTGAAGGGTCTAGAGAACAAGTGTTATGAGCAGTGGCTGAGGGAACTGGGGCAGCTGGAGAACAGGAAGCTGAGGGAGACCTTAGCACTGTCTACAGCTACCTGAAAAGAGGTTGTAGTGAGGTGGGTGTCAGTCTCTTCTCCCAATTAACAAGTGATAGGAAAAGAGGAGACAGCCTCAAGTTGCACCAGGGGAGGTTTAGATTGGATATTAGGAAAAATTTCTTCACCAAAAGTGTTATCAAGCATTGGAACAGGCTGCCCAGGGAAGTGGTTGAGTGACCATCCCTGGAGATATTTAAAAGATGTGTAGATGTGGTACTTAGGGACATGGTTTAGCGGTGGACTTGGCAGTGTTAGGTTTACAGTTAGACTTAATGATCTTAAAGGACTTTTCCAGCCTAAATGATTCTATGATTCATGAGCAGCCGATCTTGAAAAAACTGTCTTGACAGCACTCCCAAGACTTTGATTCAGTCAGTCCCACCTGATGAACTGAAGGCCACCTTCCTGATAATTAAGAGGAAACAAGTTGCCTGAATTTTATTCAGCTTTGGACTTTGAGGCTGTTGTCTGAGCACTTAGTGATTTGTGTTATGTAGTGGACCACTCAAAAGTTGTTATCCCATAAATCTAGTAGATTGGAGGGGAATTTCTTCAATTTTTGGTTTGTTGCATGTGAGGAATTGTCAAGAATATTCATGTCTCCGTGATTGCCAGAGCTTTTTTTCTGAGCATGCATACTTTTTTTCTAGTTTGGATAGCATTTGTAATGTAAATGCCCAATGTCTAATATAGCAGTAACAGAGAATTGCAAGGTATCAGGCATTCTGTGTATTAATTTGCCTAATTATGCATAGATAAAACATCAGTTTAGTGAGACCCTGTAAGGCAGAGGTGTTTCATGGATGCTTTCTTTTTGACAGTATAGTGGAAATGATAGCCCTAGTGATCATAATTTGTTCCAAACTGGCCTATATTTAAAATAACTCATTGGAGTAGTGTCAAGGTTCTGCACAAATAGTGGATCTCAGCAGCAGAGGCCAGTTGGTGTTGCCTTATTATATCATGCATAGAATGAGATAAATTTTATCTCATGTCATTGTGCACTCAGAGGAGAGAGTTTATCTCCTTTCTCTGGGTTGTTCTTCAGTCCTTGTGTTTACTTACAGCTCTTCAATTTTGTCTTCTATGTGGTCCAGTCAAAACCAAATCTAGAACTGATATGGGACTTGCTATTTGCAAGCATCAGAGACCATGACCAGTTATTTCTCATTGCTACCGTTGCACAGGGTTGCTGTTGTTTAAATAAAAGCTATTTAGGAAATTTAGGGTTTCCTGCAGTGGTAGGAAGTCGTGAGATGTTAAAATGTCAGAATGTTTCGGTGTCAGAAACTTTGGAGCTCCAGAAGTATTTGTGGTCTCGTTTGGAATTAGCACCTGCTGTGCAAGGAGTCTCTATGCACCGTGTTTCTGTTCTGTGTTTAGTAGATGAAGAGAAATACGTCCTGACAAACTGGAAAAAAAATCTCACACTGCCATTAAGTCACCTTACCAATTTCTGTATGGCTGAACCAGGGAAGTGACATTCTTGTTGTATGAGGGGATGGGCATAGCTGTCATAGTTGGGAATGTTCGTAGGGATGTATGGCATGCTGGCATAGCTACCGTGGCTAGAGTTGTTCTGTTTTCACATTCCAGCCTGATAGTCATGTTGGCAAAACTGTAGTCTTGATTTGTCCTGAATGGGATGAAGAAATATTTCCACAGTTCTTTTTCTCTTGTAAAATTCTTTGTAATTTGCTTTATGACTCAGGGGTTCTGTGCTTTGGAAGGGGTACACACATATTGATTGGTTTTCCTGCCATGTTTTGAGTAGAAGACATTGTTTTATGATTATATATGAACTTTCATTCATTTCATTATTGATAGCTTATTTCCTGATACAGCAAGGGGATGGACTTGACTAACATATTTTGTGGTCGTACAATTACTAACTCTATGTTAATTTTCTTTTTAGAATTCATTCATATCTGAAGCGAGTGTACTTCTGGTTTTGAATACAAAACATATTTACTAGCTAAAAAACAGAAAATTGACTTTGCTTGGAGTTATATATTAGAAATTATAAAAACTGACCTCTTCTTGCTGACAAAGCAATCCATCTAGATTTGTCTGCAGTTTTCAGTGCGTGTGTATTTTAATAATGCACTGCCTTCTGACAATTCAGATTTTTCCTACAAATACTTTGCATTTATGTATTTGGGCTTGTCTGTGTTTGTGTCCATCTTGGGGAATTATATGTGAAACATAACCCTCAGCTGGAAAAACTGAATAAAAATAGTTTCACTTAGTTGAGCTTAGCAACCAAGGGAGAAATATCTGCAGCATTTGTATCATGATTTTTTTAAATGCCATAATTATGGATGGGATTAAATAGGTCCCCAAGAATGGTGTTAGGGCTGCTTTTTGAGCAATGGTGTGAATATTGCATTTAGCAGTGACACGTAGCAAAATGCGGCAGGGCATTTGAGCATGATAAAGTCACCATGTACTGTGTACCATCAGGAGTATGGAAGGAGTGTGTACCATCAGGAGTATGGAAGGAGTGTGTACCGTCAGGAGTATGGAAGGAGCTGGAGAAGTAGAAAAATAAAATACTGAACACTGTGAGTATGGCAGCCACCAGCAGTGGAATGGTTCAGAATAATTAATGTCTGTGGTGCTAGCCAAGCCTTAGACAAAAGAGATGGGGACCACAGACTGTCTCCCTTGAACATACAAAAAAGAATAAAGAAGGTGTACTGTTGCTTGAGCGAGCAGCCAGTCATCTTTATCAGATGACTTTGTTTTCCAAGAAATATGGACTAAATGGAGAAACCAGTCTTGCAGTTTACTGTAACTAACAGGGCTCATCTGAATAGGGATAGGATTTATCTCAGCCAATTAGCCACATTTTAAATTAATCTCATCTTAATCTGGACATACGATACAGGTCAGATGAATTGCTTCTGTGCCGGTTTCTCTCCATTGACTGTAATGGGAATCCACAGAATCACAGAATGTTAGGGATTGGAAGGGACCTCAAAAGATCATAGTCCAATCCCCCTGCCGGAGCAGGAACATGATTTCTGCAGATATGGATGTCTACACAAGGGGCATCTTACTTAATTTTAGATGTTTTATGTCACTGGGATTCTCATGTGCCAAACCACCAGTGTTCGTGTCATGAAATTCAGTGGACTGTTGTAATGTCAGAAACCGTATTTCAAGAACAGAAGTAAAATGTATCAAGTTTTTCTGCAAAGGCATCTAGTGCTATGCACTCAGAAATTAGTATGTTCCTAGACTGTAAAGTCTGCAGGACCAGGATAGACTACTGAAATAAGCAAGAAAGGAAAGGAAATTCCATATTTAAAACACAGAGCCACAGCAGTGGTGTATTAGTGATCCAAATGAAAGATGCAACCATCTATGATTATGGCAAAAAGAGAAGGCAAAAAAAATAATACAGAATTGTAACCAAAAGAGTAAGTTTTTCACCACAGATGATAAAAATAAATAATTTTAAAATTACTACTTTAACTACTGCAGATAGGCAGTAGCCAGGAGAAATTGCAGTTCTTAAATATATTGTCTGTAATTGGTGGTAAAGCAGAAATATTTATTGAAGGCACCTGCTGATAAATGTTAATGAGACTGACTGAAATGAGCTTTTAGCAGAGAAGAGTGAAGTTAGAGGGGAGACATCAGACGACACAGAAGACCTCAGGCACATTCCCTTTTTCTTGACTGATCCTGCTTCTGGTTATGTAACAGGGACTGAGAAGATGATTCAGGATGGGCATGGATGAGGCTAAATTCAGTTTATTTTGTGTGGTCTGGAAGACTGATAAATGTTCAGTCAGCCTGTCTGAGACCTGTCAGTTCTGGGATAACATCTTAAAAACTATTAAATTAAGTTCTTGGTTTATATCTTTTTTTTCATGGAGAGGTTTATCAGAGGTAGGGACAGGATGTGACTGTACCTCAGGCTGAGACAGACTACTTGCACACCCAGCAGCACACTGAACTGTGTAGTACAGATTTGTTGACTCCTGTGTACACATACATGCCCTAGGGCACAGAGGCTGATACCAGCTGAAACAAAGTAGTGGTTTACATTATGATGGGTTCTGGTGCTTACTTGGCGTGTTATTATTGTTGCTAATTAAATAAAATCCCCTGAAGTTTATTTCAGACAAGATTGAAATAACTATAGTACCATAAAACAGTCAGTAGGAACATTTTGTTTATACAGAGGTAAAATATAGTTGTTCAACAGATTGCAGACTTTCTTTTGTGGGCATTTGTAATTATTTGGGACCAAATCCAGTTCCTAGTAAGAACTGGAAGAATGGTTGGTGAGAATCTTTCAGTCTGTTCCAGAGGGACTTCTATCGAATTTCTTTAAGTTTTTGAGGGTGACAAGTTTTATAATGTTGACATTTTAGTGTTTCCCAGCTGCCTGATATGGTGAGGACCAAAGCTTCCTTTGGGACTCTCCCTGATATGTGCAGTGGTATGTTTTGCCATTAAATTGTCATAATTGAATGGGGTAGTGAGGAGGTACGAGTTGTTTGTATAATAATATTATAGGAATGGAGAGGACTGTATGCATGATCTCTTTGGAAAGGAGTCTGAATAAAAGTAGTTAAAGGAATTGGTTGTTCCTCAAAGAAAAAATATGAAGAAAAAAAATGCAAATTGAGAAAGCACAGGAGGAGGACCAAAAGCATAGTAAAAGAAATCTTTCAAAAATATAAACACCTTATTTATATCAAGCACAAGAAGGAACCACGTAGAAAATTAAAACTAGTTTGTATTATTCAGAACAAGTGCAAAAGAATCTCAAAAGATGTAGAGAAAAAGAAATAATCAAAGAAGCCAAGGCCAAAAATATGAACAAGAAAATACTGTGTACAAGAAAGAACAGAGGGTGTAACAGAAATTGTTCTGGAAGTATATTTCTGGTAAGAGCATGTTCCAGGAAAGTGTTGCTCTGCTATTTACAGAAGCACGTCTTTCTTCACATGTGGTATTAAGAGCACGTGGAAAACTCAGCCTAGAATAGAGAGAGGACAAATCAGAGAGTCCTTAGTGTGTTAGGTGTTCCCAGATTGGCTGTGCCTGAGACACGCTATACTTGGAAACTGGAAGAATTGGCTAAATTAGTCTCATGCGCGTTAGCAATTATCATTGAGAATCTGAAGAAGAAAAATGAGAGAGCGTGAAAACACAGAAAAATAGAAAAACAGATCCTTTAAAGGGTGGTGGAGCTGTGGTGGGAAGAGGCCTGTCACAGACTTACAGATCTTTTTTGTTCCTAGCGAAATTGCAGACAAGTACTCAAATATTTTGTAAGTATCTGGAGGAAAGCAACAAACAGCAATCAGCATGGGTCTGTTGTAACTATCTGGTACCCTATAAGGAGAGATTAAAACTTGTGGATAAAAGAAAAGGAGAAGATGTCCTGCATTTTCACTTTAAGAAGCTGTCTCACAAGAGTCCCCTATAAACAAGCTAGGGAACATCAATCAGTGTCTTAACGTCAGTTGCATGGGATACAGCTGCAAAAGTGGTTGGGTAAGGTGACCCTCAAGCAGCTACTGCTGTTTCACTGCCGTGATGTATTCCACAAGAGTTTATTTTAGACACTATTCTGTTTTTTCAGTAATAATCTGGATTATGTATTAGAGGGTATGCTTATTCAATTTGCAGTTGTCACAAAGCTGAGAACGGATTGGAAGGATACCAGAGAACAGGATTAGAACCAAAAATGACCTTGACGCATTGGGGTAATGGCTTGGGGAATAAGGTAATATTTAATAGGTGTAAGCACATGGTACTACACTTTGGCAGAACAGGCATCTACAGGACATGGGACAGCTGCTTAAGCAGTGAGTTTTGAAAATGATACATCAGTCATTAATATTACATTAGTAAACATAATTAGGCTGTTGTGAAAAAGATATGGATGGTTGAAAAAGACATATACCCTGCAAGATGTATGGAGTGATTAATCTGTTGTACTCAGTACTCTGCTCAGCTCAAATACTGGGTCCAGTTTTGAGTATCACACTTCAATAAAGATAGGGCTAATTGGAGGCAGTTCAGAGAATGGCAATGAGAATAGTTAGAGAGCTGAAAAACATGACTTATGAGGAAAAAATTGAAGAACCAGAATTATTTACCCTAAAAAGTAAAAGACAGGTAGGAGAGAAAAGTTTTCAAGTATGCAAAACAAACAACCAAACAAAAAAACCCCAACCCCAAAAATCCCAAACCACCTTGAACTTACACAGGTGAAAGGAATGATCTGATCTCTGCATCCAGTGTGGATAGCTTAAATTCTAACAAGAAAGAATTAGTTAAGACATAGAAAAAAAAATTCTGATAGTAGGGTAAGATCACTTAGAACAGGTTAGTTGAGAAATGTGTAAGTATGTGCGAAGTCTTTTAAAACACTGAAACCACAAAAATGATACGAATGTAGCTTTATTTCACTGACAGTTTGGAGAGACTTTCTACGGACCCTGTCAGCAGTATCAGAGATTCTCTGTTGAGCGTTATTACATGACTGCATGTTATTACTGTGCCACACAATGCATTATCTGTTCTGTAAATCCTATAGACATTACTGTACTTTGAATTAAGATTATACTTTTTATTATTTCAGTGTGTGCAGAAGCTTACAATCCTGATGAGGAAGAGGACGACGCAGAATCTAGGGTATTTAATGTTTAGAGAGAAATACTTAGTTTTTCAGTTCTTGGGCATTAAATTTAGGAAGAAAAATGTAACTAGCATTACCATTTCTTTACAAAAACATCATTATTGTAGTATACTTTAATAATGTCTAGGGTTTTCATGTTAAAGGAACATTTAGAAATTCTCTGTAATAGCCACCCATATAGGACCTGATGTGAGTATTATTCTAAATTATGACACCTTTAATACATGGTCTGTTAAGAAAACATTTTTGTGCAATTATATTTGCCCAGAGGACACCTGCTCCTGAAAGTACTTATTTGGTGTCCTCATAATCTTGCAGTAGTTTCCTCGATATTCTAGTGTTTTTCATCAGGCAGAAAAAAGGTAAATGACAAAATTGCTAAGATTTTCAGATGTACAATGCAACAGCTAATGAACTATATTTCTTTTACTTATGTCACCCTTTTAAAGGCATTTACTTAGCTTTTAATATTAAATAGCATGTGTGATTTTTAAGACAAGTTTAAATGTTTGTATTTTACCTAATTTCTGGCTTGTAAAATTGTCAAAAAGGTTATCCTATAGTATCACAGCTTTGAAACCTGGCATACCTTTTTAAACTTATGAGCTGAATGAACAACTTGATTGATAATCATATTAACCAGACATTGGTAATTTAGTAAATCTCTGGCTCACTCAGTTACTGTCATATCTGTTGTTTACTCGGTGAAACTTCTGATCTAAATTTAATACAGATACTATTTCACAAAATATTCCTTGGAAAGTAGTCATGGCAAATGGCTAAATGTAACAGTGGTGCTTTTTATAAAATATGCATGCTCCAAATATGATTAGACAGTAGTAGTGTTTATGCAGCAATAGTTGAGATAAAGGTATCCAGAATGGCCCGCAGAAATGATTTGGATTCTACAAATATAAAGATCTTGTTAGCTTAAATACAGCAGTGTGTATGAAGCATGGCCAAAATATCGTGTAAAACGCTTAGCTGAATTATCTAAGTCCTTCAGATAGTGACGCTATATGATAATGACTTCAAAGGTTTTTCTATTATATCCTTCAGATTATTCACCCTAAAACAGATGATCAAAGAAACAGACTGCAGGAGGCGTGCAAGGACATTCTTCTTTTTAAGAACCTAGATCCGGTAAGAGATTCTTTGTAATTAACAACATTTAGCGCTGCTGCTAAGATTTAATTCTCTTGAACGTTTGAACAGAAGTTTACAGATTTGACTGTTGTAAACTCCTATGTATGCTTCCTTGACCACTTCATAAACTCCAGAAATGCCATTTTTATAAGTGATATGCCACATATAGAGAGCCTTTTGTTTACCACTATGAATTATGGTCTTGAAGTACAGTAATATGAACGAATACATTAATATGATTGTAAAGTACTGTATTTTCTTATTTTAAATCTTTTTGCTGTACATTAAAGTATATGAACTCATCAGTTAACTGGAACACTTAAGTTGTTTCTGCTAGTTACTTTTTATCATCCAAAAGTGTGCTGAGTGCGCCATCAAAACCTCAAATTACCTCCAAAGCCTTCAATTTAGCTATAGATGTAATTGAATGAGTAAGTTATGAAATAGAGGGAAAGAGAAAGGCAATAGTGAAGTTGTTTACATTATTATTTCACTGAATACAGATACTGTAAAAATGCTACAGATGATTTTCTTCTGTGCAGATAATTTTCTTCTAAACAATTAGGGGCTTTTAAGAAAGCTTAAATGCAGTGAATGAGTGATCTGGATCGGACAAAGGTGGTAATGCTACAGAAAAGCGCAGGGTTGTTTAAGGGAAAAGGTGAGTGTATCAGTAAATGCATACCGAGGTTGGGGTGACTCACAGCACACCAAATGCTTTCTCAAAAGAATTGATCAGTGCTGTCAGGGGAGGGAGCATCGGGGAAAGGGAAATAATTATGTAGAGTTTCAAGAATGAGAACAAAAACTTCTACATTTGATTCAAGAAGGAGCCAATGGAAAGACCAGCCTGCAGCTCTGTTTGGAAGTCAGGTGCTGTTACAGAGAATGCAGGCTAATCCATGCTGCGTGTTTCCAGCATGCTTTTGCCTGCACAAAGGCTAAGCCCTGACCCTGGGTACCTGCTCTCAGAGAGGCCCTGAGGAGCAGTGAGCCACAGACCCTCAGCTTTGCAGAACCATGGAGTTACAGCTGTAGGAGGGCATCAAAATTCTCACCATAGGTACTAGTATGGGTGCATTCCTAGGACACTAGGGATCCTGACACATAAGATTTCCTAACTCCCTCCCTCATGCTGTCTGTTTAATGGGTAGTTAGTTAGCTGCTCCACTATAGTGGTTCAAGCTAGAGTCACCCAAACTTTGTCCCTTCCACTTCTGAATTATTTTCTGCATAACTTTAGAGTCACGGTGTTTTGTGGGCATCTGCTCTGCGTGTGAAATTGCTTTATTATATATTTTCCTTATCGTTGTTGTATCCTGGATTCCACTTGGCTAGACCATCATTATTACATTAGCCTGCCAGTGACATTTGGGCCAGACCCTTCTTGGTTAGTCTCTGAGCATTTCTCTCTCATGAGCCCTGTGACCCAATGGATTATCGTGTGTTCTTAGAATCTACCGTGATGTTAATTTGGAGCTACTGCTTTCCTGATTCTGGTTTTACATAGTTCCTTGGTAGTATCTGCTTATAGTATCAATCCTCTGGATCTCTGGATGAGATCTGGTTTCCCTTCCAGTGAGAACTAGATCTTCTGTCTAAATAGTCACCAACCACTTCATCTGCAGGACAGGGATCTGATGGTTTCATATCAGCTTTATTGTAATGTTGCGTGGATATAGAGCATTAAACTGTTCCAGTGCAAGCACTTGATATAACTTTTCCAAGGAATATTGAGAGATTACTTCCCACTTCTCAATGTTTTGAACCCCTTTTTTTACTTTTTGCTTCTGAATCAGTTGCTTGTAATGGCTAATAGTTCCCACAGTCTGTTCCATGTGTTCGGTAGAAGACTTCTTAGCTGAGTCCTCCCCTTGCAGACCGCTGCAATCCAAAGCCCTGAAATCTGCTTCTGGGATCTCCCAAGTCTTGTTTACCCCACTTTGCTCAGATTGTCCAGTGGATTAAGAACACTTCCTTCTGCTTTAAATCTTTCACAGATAGCGTTCTGGAAAGTCGAATAAGATACTTTTTGTAAAGGAATTTTTCATTAGAATAACTTTACTCATAAGAAGGCACTGGAAAGCTAATGAGCCCTGAAGATAGCAAGGGTGTTAAGACGTATCCTTCTTCAGTCTGGCTTGCTCCTTCTGTGGAGCCAAGATCTGTAGTCCCCAGGGGACCTCTCCCGCTTCTCCTCCCTGTTCTGCTGCCAGGCAGTGACTCGAGCTCTGCTGATGTAGTTGCGGTAATTTAAATGTTCCTATCCCAGCTCTTTTCCTCACCTCTGCCTCTCCACCCTGCAGCACAAATGCATGTGGTGCCAGCTCCTGCAGGTTGCTCTCTGGTGTATTAGCAAAAATCCTTGGAGAGAGACAGTATCTTCTAGCTGCTAAATTCTCTGGAACAGAAGTCGAGCTATGTATCAATAGCATCTCCCATTCCCACTGTTTTTTTTCTTGCATTGAACTTCAGCCTTTTTTCTGCTCTAGTTCTGTGTATGAAAAACGTTGTTTCAGAGGTCAGTGAGTTAGAGAAGAGAGAATGTAAAGTGCTTAATGGCTTTTCCCTGATGGCCTTTTAGCAAGGTGCCAAACACCATTCCTACATAGGACACCACTCTGAAATACAGTATAGCAACATGGCCTTAGGCACCATCAGAACTGCGTTCAGTACATCATGCCTTATCCCACCCTAACACACTGTGTTTTAAATTGAATGGAAGGATAGGATAAGGGTGTCATTGAAGCAGAAGTTGCAGTAGTTAGCAGATGACTTACAGGAGTGCTCAGCATCCTAATTAGAGTCCATCTGAACAGACAAGAGCCTTCACATAAAAGTAGAAAACAGCAGAACTATTTGAATGTGAGACTAAATGAGAGAGAGGAGAAAAAGATAACCTTCAGACTTTCAGACAACTTAGGACTTTCTAAACACCCACAACACTGGCTTGAGCCTGCATGTACCTGATAGGAATGTTTGAATGTCAGATAGATAAACTTCTGGAGAACTGTTTATAAATATCAATATTTCACATGTTGGCTCTGATTGAAAATATAGCATAAGTATAAAGGGACACTAGCTCTGGTACAATTCTCTATGTTTTACAAAACTTTATGTTTTAAAGGCCTACTCTTATTAATTCCTTAAAGTCTATAAAGTTACTTGAATTTTCTTGAAACTTTTTTTAAATTTGTGGATTGATGAGGATGTGACTGGTCAACTAATGCCAGTTCAACAAGGCACTACCGAGTTAAGTCCCTTAAATGAAAACTACTTTTAAAAATTTGATATGTTAGCATTTTTTTTTCACCTTTCTGGGGGCTTAATCACATCCTATCTGGTTGCTGTCATTCAATATCAGTTTTAGCTAGTGTGTAACACTATTGAAAGAATTACTTGAAGAGTATGAATTGAAACATGCACACACAAGAGGAGGGAAAGAGGTTTTTGCAGAGCTCTTTGCCTACTTTATAGAGTACCAGATCAGGAAAGAATCAAGATAAATTCCTCCAGGAGCAGAACTATGCAGATGAGTGAATTAAAAGAGAGAAATTTTAATTTTCCTCTCCCCACACTATTAATTTAAGTTATGTTAGATTAGCCCATTCCTCTTCTAAAGCACCTCTTCTGTTCTTCCTGGAAAACCTCTTCCTGTTAGACCCACAGTATTATTTATTGCTTTTCTTGATTGCCTGGCACACCATTATCAGAGATCCTAGTATTCCTTTTGCTCTCCCGGGACTGCCATCGTGTGCCAGGCTGCTTGCTCTATGTGCGTGCACAAAGCATGTTACCACACCTTCTCCTTCACGCTCCAGATGCTGGAGGTTTCTGGCACTGGTATCAGAAGCTGCATGCCATCTTTCCCCTCCATTTTTACTTTGTATAAGCCAGCAAGGAGAAAACAAGATGATGACCACATGCCTTGGGCCGTTACTGAGGATGACCCCCAAGTCATCTTCAGCCTGACAACTGTTTTATAACTGGGAGGAACAGAAGCAGCAGCAGCTCATCTAGTGGCCAACACAGCCTTCCACACTTCCTTTTTTACAATGGAATTCAGAGAAGTTGTTGTTTTGGTTTTGGCTTTTAAGAGGAAACTTTGCTGGGGCTGATTAACAACAGGTTATGTAGTTTGGCTGTTATGGCCCATAGGCCAAAAGTTAAAATCCTGATGAACCTATTATCAGAGTAACAGGGTGGCTCAAGGGACTGGTACCATCAAAGCAGTGCCGCGCCCTTTCACTTAAAGTTTTAATCCTTTCTTCTGCAAAAATTCACAAGCAGTGTTAGATCATCTATTCTCTTTCAGGGAAATTTTACTTTGGAGAGCTTTGGCCTGCTAATGCTTGTAGAGAATATTTCAAACAGGTCTTGACCCTTTTCTGAAAGGTAATAAATTATACATATTCTTCACAAATATGCAAGAGCAATTTCTGGGCATAGTGCCACTCATGCACCTGGGGAGAACATGCACTCTAAAAGAGAACAAATGTTGATTAATCAATTAGAATTGATTAACCCAAAGGAAGATCAGTGGACTCTTACACTTAGGGACAAAGCATTCTTTGAAAAGTGCTACAAACAGAAGGGAACTTGATGATCTTTAAGGTCCCTTCTAACCCTAACTGTTCTATGGTTCTATGATTCTAGCATGCTTTTACATTCTTAAAACTTTTGGGGAATTAATGGGAATATGTATATGTAAGGGAGAGCCCAGAATGCCTGAACATGTTAATACTCTGCCCTCCTAGATGGCACAAAACTCTTTGCAAAGTAATAGGTTCCCAAACAAATAGTACTGCGCTTAATCCTCTCATTTTTTTCCTAAGGCAAAACTAATGCTTACATCAGGTCTAGCAAACAGGGATTCTCTCTACCTTGCCTATAATCAGTTATTGAAGATGTTTTGCAAAAGCACCACCCAATGTGAGGTGCTTCAGCGTAAGAATTTTGGAAACTACTTGCAACTTTGCATTATTTCTGGTCTTTTTTAGCAAACTGCTAGAAAGTAAGCTACTTGTTCTGAGGGGCTAGTTACAAAATAGGAAAAGTGTTACTGAGCCTGATTGATGGGCATGTGCATGATAACTGAGAAGCCAAATACTGACTTAACATATAACTAGGTGGAGGAAGGATAAGGTAAATTCTCAAGAAAAATAATAATACTCAGAAATATTGATTATACATTGAAATATAAATTAGATTATTTCATAGTGAAGAAATAAATGCCTTTTGATTAGTTTATAAGCAGATATTACACAAAGGAGCTAAACATCTTGAATGGGATCAATAATGCTGCAAACATTTATATCAGAGTTCCAGGGGGGTATATGTACATGCTTGTGTTCTGAAAAACAAATGCGGAGAGCTCAGGACATGAATTCTGTAATTTACTCTTCCTCTCCAAGGTCCTGACTTGTTGATTAAATTAAGAACTCTTTTTGTTCCCATGATTTCCCTGCATATGTTTTGCTGAATTTTTCTATACCCCCCCCCCCCACACACACACACTTCCTATTCTGGTATTCTGTCTGCTTCGTTACTCTCTTCGTATGATGCTGAGGATTAATTTGTTGATACTTCATACTGCTTGAAAGTGAGGAAAGGTGACCAATAGGATGTTCTTTTAACTTGAGCTCATTTTAGTAAAATGGTTGTAGGAGTAAAGAATAAAGTGGTTTGTGAACTCAGGGGCAACACAAGAACTGTGGATTCACTTTGTTCATGTGCTAGTCTCATTGTGTCTCAGACCATTATAATTTTTACAAGTCATAAGAGATAGGCAAGTCTTGTTACTACAGTTGTACTGAAGTGCAAGACAATCTGATGCCTGCCTAGGTTGTGCAGCATGTCTTGCATCTAAAAGGGAAATTAACTGAGATTTCATGTCTACCAGGGAGTATTCCAGCAGCACGCTCATCCTTCTTTTGGGGGATTCCCAAAGCGTATATAATCCTAACGTATCATCCAATACTTTTGGGACTTACTGCATTCAGTTTAATAGTTGGAGTTAACAGCTCCAGAAGTTACTTTTTAAATTTGTCATTGTCATGTCTTCTGGTGACAGCTGTGTCCTACTTTCCATTTTATCTACAGTACCTTTGTTGATAAAGAATAAGGGAGCACTTTGATAGACAACAAATGTTTGTATCAGCAATTTAAACACTGATGCATGGTGGAAGTCCCAGTGTCTACGAGTGGTTGAGTTTAATATGGAGAACTTTCTTCTTTTTCCTTTACAAAATCTCTCACAGTAACTCCATAAACTGATATTAAGAAGACACATTCCTGGCACAGTGGTAGCAAATCACTTGGTAGTCTGGCAGTTAAAAAAGCCATTGGCATTTAGGAAGGACATGTCATGGTCTGCCAGTTCTTCTGAATGAATCAAAAGCTCTCTTGCAAGGACATACAAGTGACAGTATTTTTAATCTCTGTGAAATGTATACTAAATAAAATCCAGTCCTAGTCATACTCAATGTCCATTATCTAACTGATTTTTTTTTTCAGTTAGTTGTCTTGAGATGTAATTGCCATGTTTGTTTTGTCGACTTGAAAGAAATTGAGGCTACCATGCTATTTTCAAATAATGCAAAATGCGTTTGGAGGACAGTACTTTATGCCATACAAAATGTGTTAGGAGAGCTATGAGTGATTATTTGCAGTTGTTCACTTGACCTGGCAAGAAGGATGCAATCAGACACCGTTGCAGGGGAGTGTCCTTAGTAAACCAGTTATCATCTGGGACTTTGTTCTTTTGCATCTCATGTCATGTCTTTTGTTTGTAACTGATTGCAAACATGCAAATGATTTTGTACATTTCAGATATGAAATGGCAATACATCAGGCTTACACATGCCTTACTTATGCATGGGTATCACTGCAGGCCTAGACTCATAAACATACCTGGTATCTGAGTTTCACTTTAGGCACAGTAAAATATTTCCAAACTCATAACAGAGTGATTCATAAAACCTCTGCTTAGGTGCTGTGCTGTTCATAGGCACCATTATAACTACCAGAGATATTTTTTGACGTTAAAGGTCTGTTTCTATGCTAGAGATTCATGTGGCCACCGTGGATAAAGGGGAAGAGGAGGCAACTACTTTTTGCTGCAAGTGTGATGTTTAGAAGACAGAGAGCATCAGGCTCCTAGTGAAGGGTTGATGGAGAGCATCTGGGTTACTGCTGTTGAGGACAGACAGCACACACCAGCAGAGCAGAGAACAGACTAGCAGAGGCTTTGCAGTGGAGGTGGTTTGTGCAGATGGGAGTTTGAAACAGTGCGCAAGGCAGCACAGGGCTGCTAGAGCTGTCACAATGACAGTGATGATGGGTGACAGGGAGCACTCCCCAGCACGAGCCGGACCAGCCAACCATGGCACATCTAAAGGTTTCAAGCCAAATCCAGAGGTAGGATGTGACCATCTTGGTCTCAGGCTGCTGGCAGTGGCAGATGTCTCTCCTGAAGGCAGGGGGACAATGGTCGCTTCACCTGTGGGAGATGTGCTGTGGTCAGAGCGCTGAGCTGCCAGCTGAAAGAACTGCAGAAGGATGGAAGAAGGACTACATAGCATCAGGCAGGATAAACAGCAGTGTGACAGCATTTTTCAGGGGTCCACTGAAGAGACAAGAGTGCCGTTCTACAGGAGATGGTGGCACCAGTCTGTTGACCAGGCTTGCTCTCAGGTGGTGCCATGACAGGATGACACAACATGCACAAATTGAAATACAAAAAATGTGTTTAAGTCTAAGAAAAGCTGTGAGGGTGGTCAGATGCAGGAACAGGTTTCCCAGAGAGGTTGTGGAGTTAATTTACACATTTTGGAACTAAAGAGTGAAGAATACACACTAACTGTTTTTCACTAGTTATCAGTCACAGTCACATGTCCTTCATATTAAATGTTTCCTTAGTTCAGTGTTTTGAAGGCTTTAATTACAGGGAAAATGTTATTTGATTGACTAGAAATACAGATTTTTGTTTGTCAGAAAATTAAGAAGGATGCCCAAAGGCAGAGTGTGACTATGGTAGATTATTTTTAAATTTTCCATTCTTGTCACCTTTATTCAGTTCAGTAATCGGTTGCAACAAATTAGGTCAGAGGACATTCTCTGTCCCTGAGGCCATGCAGTGCAGTATGACATACGTACGTACAGCTCAACTCCTGCACCTTCCTCTCCTCCTAACCCCACCAAACGAAGCAACTAACCAGGGTGGTTTTACCTTTACTGGGAAGAAGCCCTTCTTTCTGTTTATTGTCAGAATTTTAGGCAAATTGCTGGATAAACTGAAAATAAAATTTGAATTATTATCTTTTTAGGATTTATGTAGTTAATGCACAGTGAGCTGTGTTTGGGTTTTTTTTTTTTTTTGATGTGACTAGTAAAATTTTAGCAGATTTACACCAAACAAGACAAATTATATAATTAGTGATTTGTTTTTGTTATTAGACAGCTGTAATTCAGATGTTGACATTTTGTTAGCTGGTTAACATTTCTCTCTAAACATTTGTTATTCTGTCAAATTAACAAAGTAGCTGTATAGCCACGTGTAAATTCCTACTTCCCAAGGAGTTCAGTATTTCCTTACTCAACCAAAGCACTGCAGACCTTTATGGTTACATCTGTCCCAACATTGTGCTGGCATTGTTTAATTTAGATTTTCAAAATACTGTACAATCATTTTGAAACTTTAAATTCTGTAACATATTTCTAAAGACAAAACCAGGTAAGTGTATTTTTTGCAGTAAGGGATATGTTTTTTTCTTTTAACTGTATAATGTCATGCAACTGTGATGGGTGAAATTCTATCTTTGAATGAGCAATTTATACTGCAGACAAGATCTATGTTATCATTGTCAGGGACAAGAAGGGCAGCTGGGCTCTGAACACTGGAAGAGGAAAAAGCTAACACTGAATATAAAACTGTCTTTCTGATTGATCCACACATTTCTGTAGCACAAACATTTCTATGTCTCTAAGGTTTATCTGTATATTTGGGAGGCTGAACAGTTAATCTGAAGAGTAAAATTTTTAAAAACATGATAACTTCTTGTCTTTCTTCTTTTAAATAGGAACAGATGTCTCAGGTGTTGGATGCGATGTTTGAAAAGCTGGTTGAAGGAGGGGAACATGTCATTGATCAGGGGGATGATGGTGACAACTTCTACGTCATTGATAGGTGAATTGCTGTATCTCGTTACAGCACAAATATTACACAAAAGTTCATTGAGAAAAATCTTATTTCTCTGCGTACTTGTATTTAACTCTTGCATATGTTTGCATGGGAGAAAGAAAAAAAAAACACACATGAATCAGTACAGCTCTGTCTGAGCTACAGAGAGTGTTTTTTGAAAGCAGGCAGATTTTTCATATGGAATATGTTCCTGTCCTCTTTATGTATTGCTAGATCCCAAAGACTGTTTTGATTTTTTTTTTTTTTTACA
Source organism: Pterocles orientalis (assembly GCA_011057875.1). Classification (NCBI taxonomy): domain Eukaryota; kingdom Metazoa; phylum Chordata; class Aves; order Pterocliformes; family Pteroclidae; genus Pterocles; species Pterocles orientalis. The sequence goes on along the minus strand of WKFP01015235.1, from coordinate 867,434 downwards.
TGGAAAGAGATATAACACAAAACAACCCAAACTCTCTCAGCCTGTCCTCATACAGGAGGTGCTCCAGCCCTCTGATGATCTTCCTGGCCCTCCTCTGGACTCACTCCAACAGGTCCATGTCTTTCCTGTGCTGAGGACTTCAGAGCTGGACGCAGTACTCCAGGTGGAGTCTCATGAGAGCAGAGTAGAGGGGGGAGAATCACCTCCGTCGACCTGCTGGTCATGCTTCTTTTGATGCAGCCCAGGATACAGTTGGCTTTCTGGGCTGCAAGTGCACGTTGCCAGGCCATGTTCAGCTTCTCGCCAACCAAAACTCTGAAATCATTCTCCTCGGGCTGCCCTCAATCTTTTTTCTGCCCAGCCTGTATCTGTGCTTGCAATTGCCTTGACTCATTTGGATGACCTTGCACTTGGCCTTGTTGAACTTCATGAGGTTTGCATTGGCCCACCTCTCAAGCCTGTCTAGGTCTTTCTGGATGGCATCCCTTCCCTCTGGCATGTCCACCACACCGCACAGCTTGGTGTCTTTGGCAAACTTGCTGAGGCTGCACTCAATCCCACTGTCCATGTCTCTGACAAAGATGTTAAACAACACTGGTCCCAGTACTGACCCCTGCAGAACACCACTCATCACCGGTCTCCACTTGGACATTGAGCCATTGACCATAACTCTTTGAGTGCAGACGTCTAGTCAGTTCCTTATCCAGCGGGTGGTCCTTCTGTCAAATCCATGTCTCTCCAATTTAGAGACAAGGATGTCCTGCAGGACAGTGTCAAATGCTTTGCATGAGTCCAGGTAGATTATGTCAGCTGCTCTTCCCTTATCCACCAATGCTGTGACCCCATCATAGAAGGCCACCAAATTTGTCAGGCACAATTTGCCCTTAGTGAAGCCGTGTTGGCTGGCACCAGTCACCTCCTTATTTTCCATGTGCTTTAGCAGAGTTTCCAGAAGGATCTGCTCCATGACCTCACCAGGCACAGAGGTGAGACTGACTGGCTTGTAGTTCCCTGGGTCTTCCTTATTTCCCTCTTTAAAAATGGGGGTTATGTTTCCCCTTTTCTAGTCAGTGGTAACTTCACCACAGTGCCACAACTTCTTAAACATGATGGATAGTGGTTTGGCAACTTCATCTGTCAGTTCCCTCAGGACCCGTGGGTGGATCTCATCAGGTCCCATGGACTTGTGCAACTTCAGATTCCTTAGATGGCCAAGAACCTGATCTTCTCCTACAGGTGGCAGTTCTTCATTCTCCCATTCTTTGCCTCCTGCAACTTGGGTGGTGTGGCTTGGGCACTTGTCAGTGAAGACTGAAGCAAAAAAGTCACTGAGTACCTCAGCCTTCTCCGTATCCTGGGTAACCAGGTCTCCTGTTTCCTTCTTGAGAGAGCCTACATTTTCCATAGTCTTCCTTTTATTGTTGACGTACCTATAGAAGTACTTCTTGTTGCCCTTGATGTCCCTGGACAGATGTAATTCTAATAATACTATCCTTTAATTTTTGATCAGGCATTTGGACTAGATGATCATTGTAGGTCACTTCCAACTGAAATATTCAGTCAGAAGATTGTAGAAGTGTGTCAGGACTCTTTGCTGAAGAATCAATGTTTTTCAGCTTTGTGAGGTTACAGTTTGTCATCTCTTAACAAAAAAGCCACAGGGACATCACAGTATTCTGTCAGCCTTGCAGTTTTTAGGTGCAGTGAATCACCTCTATGTCCCTTATCAATTAAATAATTGTGCAGATTTTTGCATTACATTCACATGGTTTATCAACACATACCATACAAATATTCAGCACTGAACAAAATTATGGCTCAGCATCAATAGGGTTGGCTGTGTCATATTTTATAAGATACCAGATTTTACTGTATTCCCAAAGCAAAAGTTACCAATTTAATGATGTGGAGAAGAAATCCACAATATATTATATGTTAGATAAATACATACTTTTGTTTCATGATCTTATGTTGCTTTTCATATACGTTTTTTTCAATTTCCAGCATCTCCTCTATTTATTACATTATAAGTTACTACTTTAAAATATTTTAAATGTTAAATAACTTGTGTTATTATTTCAGTAATCATATCATAGCAACTTTTGCAGACTTCTTATATTTGCATTTAGTGTGTTTAAAATCAAATTAAGAAACAGATACTAAGATCTTAATTTTTTAATAAGATCTGGTGATCAATAGATCACTGTACATCCAGTCTATCTTTAAACCAAGTTAATGTAAAACTAATAACCCTATCCTTCCCTTTAAAAAGGAACTACTTTATTATTTATGGAAGTCTTTGTGGTGTCTCTGCAAGGTGTTTAATATAATTTAAACAAGTTAATGTATATTTATTTCAAAAGCTTTATCTCTGTAATTCATGGTATTAAAAAATATAGTGAGAGGCTGCTTAACAAAGACCAGGACTGGATTCTTCTCACTGTATTTGTATCTTTTATTAACAGGGGTACATATGATATTTATGTAAAATGCGATGGTGTTGGGAGGTGTGTTGGAACCTATGATAACAGAGGAAGTTTTGGGGAGTTGGCCTTAATGTACAATACACCTAGAGCAGCTACAATTATAGCTACCTCTCCTGGTGCCATCTGGGGTTTGGTAAGTGAAATACTTGTTTTAAGATGTTATTTGTTTTAATTATTTTACATAAATTGCACTGGTATGCAGTATCAGCATTAAAAAAATGAATTATAATTTCAGAAAGTTTAATTTTAAAATTTTTGAGAACTCCCAACACAGTACTATATTGTTCCAGAATCTGTAGAAGCAAACCTGAGGCTTTAGAAAACACTGTTTTTAAAAAAATAAATTTATTCTAAATTAATGATAATTTCCCAAATTGCAAACCACTTGACAATTACTTAGACACATACATAAAATGTTTTCCCACATATTGACAGGCAATGTCTTTGATTCCAGAGTAAAATTCAAATATGAGGTTATTTATCAGCATTATACTGTCTGAGTCTTTAACAAGAGTAATAGAATTTACCAAAGAATAAGAATGGGATAGCTATCTTCATCAAGACTTACATGTCAATCTAATGACTGATCCCAAGATAACGTTTTCCTGTTGAAGCGAAGTGGATGTTTTTCACCAACGTAATCCATACGACTTTTGGGATCATGGCAGAGTTTAGGACACTATAAGAATGCCTTTGAACTGGATTGAGTTGTATTGGCCAGCAAGCCCCACGTGTAGCCATGAAGGCTTGCAAAGCATTTCACCGCTGTCACCAGGACACAGTCATATGAAGTTAAGAGAAGAAAACAGCATAAATGTAGTTTTTCCATCTGTCTGCTTCACTTGGATTGCCAAATACTAAGGAATGTCCCGTTGGCTGTTTAGGGCAGCAGTGATTCTTGTTCTGCTGAAATAGCAGAAAGAGGACTGTGACCTAAGACCCAGACCTGTGTATTTTGGTTTTGTTTGTATAATAATATAAAAAACCTCTTTGAGTACATATCAATATGCCTGGGACCTCAGGATAATGAATAAACTTTGAAATATTGAAATATTTAAATATTGAGGATTTCTTAAATAAATTACCCACTGTTCATTGTGTAAACTCTCTACCCTTTATATGTAAACTCTATATGTTTTCTCTGACGAAGGGCAGAGAAAGCGTTTCATGCGTGAATCAGATCAGGAGCTTAGCTTTAGGAGCTCTTGATTGACCTCTAGAGGAATCTTTCTCAGTTGATTGTATGGGGAGTCTAGCCAGCTAGTTTGACGGCTACACTGAGTGGCTAAAATTAGGTAATTTGAACATGTTCAGCTATTCCTTAAGTATTTCCTACCACACACATATTTTCTGTTAATAAACTCTCTTTTTCTCTTTGTCTTTACAGGACAGGGTAACGTTCAGAAGAATCATTGTGAAAAATAATGCCAAAAAGAGAAGAATGTATGAAAATTTTATTGAGTCATTGCCATTCCTTAAATCTTTAGAAGTAAGATTTCTGTTGCATTATTTTAATGGCTGTATCAGAGGTACCTAATAAGATTCTGCTTTTGCAGAGTTTAAATTTGGAAATAAATTTTCTCCACAATAAAATTTTGCATGGTTTTATTTCGGAGAAAGACCATATTTTTGATATTCCTAAACTTTCAGAATAAAGAACTATTGTTAATATTGTATTTTTTTTAACTTTCATTTCCTTAAGCTTAATTTTACTAGATATTAGCCAATAAAATTAAACAATGAGTTAGGGAATTTCAAAATATTTTCATTTAACAGCTATATTTTTACATGCTTGCTTTTCTGAAAATAAGTTTTGAAGACATGGGTTATATAGACTTCCTACAAAAATGGAAGCTCTGTCAAAACATTTAGTGTTAAGACTATAATATACCCTCTGGAACACTGTTCAGCAGTTCTTTTTTTAATGGCTATCAAAACAGGAAAATAAAGATACACTATTCTGTTCAAGGATTAATGAAAAGAAATATGAAAGGGCCTTCTAAATATAATATCATAAAGTTAACCAAATATGTCTTATGTTTTCTTTTTTTAAATGAAGGTATCTGAGCGTTTAAAAGTGGTTGATGTGATTGGTACCAAAGTGTACAAAGATGGAGAACAAATCATTGCTCAGGTACAGTTTATTTCTAGTTTGTTTTTCTTTTCCAATACGTAACAATTACCACGTTTATCTATAGACAACACATACTTTTAAACTATGTTTTTCTTTGTCAAATGAAACAAAAACAATCTTGTATCTAAGAGGTGATTATCTTGTCTCAGAAGCTAATTTTTCACTTATGTTACTTCATAAAACATCCCTCTTCGTTGGTATGAGTAAAGGAGTCAAAAATTGTAGCATACTTAGAAATTCAAACTATGTAAAAGAATGTAAGGAGCACTGAAGACTTACCTTGTTTTTGTTGTTAAAATATGAGAATCTTTTGAAGAAGAACGCAGAAGTAAACTCTGCAACTTAGGCAACTGTGTTTGTCTTGCCCCAAAATAATTATTGGATATCAGGTAACCCTTGGATGTTTCTGTAAGGGAAATAACTTGGAAAGAGTACAAAGGTGGAGAAGCAGCAGGAAGGATTCTAAAATTTTCTATAATGTTGTTTTCTATTTCTGCTTTTTCTATTAGGCTGTGTCAGCTATGTCTTTTCATGAAAAGACCTTTCTGTCAGTTCTGTATAGATGTTTTGATTATTACATACCTTGAGTATGGTTTTCACATGAGAAATTATTTCTTTTGCAAAAGGTGTTAAACAGATGAGCTTCAAGGCACTGGCTACAAATATTTCAATGTTACCATCAAACTAAAAAGAAATTTTACATTTCCTTTACTCACTTTGGTGTTTTTTTTCTTCTACAGGGTGATTTGGCTGATTCTTTCTTCATTGTGGAATCTGGAGAAGTAAGGATTATAATGACAAGGAAGGTAAACATCCCTAAAATACACAATTTTATGTTTTTTAAATCTTGATGTATTTTAAGTGTTAAACAGTAATGCTCTCATTACTAATTTTGCTTATACGTTTCTGAGTTCAGCAAATCTCTCATTCTTTCTCTTTCTTTTTTACCTGATATTTCAGGGTAAACAAGATGTAGAAGAGAATGGAGCAGTTGAAATAGCTCGATGCTCAAGAGGACAGTATTTTGGAGAACTTGCTCTTGTAACTAACAAACCACGAGCCGCTTCTGCATTTGCTCTTGGCACTGTCAAATGCTTAGGTACGGTTCAATTATATTTTATATCTAATATAAAATTTCACATAATCTATCTGGTTGTTTTTATTGTGAACTCTGTCTTTCACCAGAATATAAGATTTAATTACATTTTTACCCAAATAGGACTCTGTAAGTACATCGTTGATTACGGTGCATTCCTGTTTACATTATTTATCTGCAAAAAATATTTGCAGTTGATAACTGGTATTAAACACAAATTCTCCAATGTTTCTCTGATCACATGGAAGTGAAAATTGCTTCAGGACAGTATAGAAAGTATTGCTGCAAACCATTAATAGCATTCAGAGAAATGTCTAATACTCTGCAGAAAAGTAAAGTATTTCTTTTCTCAATAGACTGACTCTGATCCAAGAAATAACTGTGGTAAAAATCCTGTCCTGTTTTATCACCATGACTTAAGCTTTAACAAAGTCTTTCTCTTCACCAGCTGTTAATTTAATCATTCCATCACACTGTAGCCTCAGGCACAGGGGGAAAAAAAAAAGACCATAGGAGTTGTGCTCATAAACAACCCTTCACATCCATTGCTTTTCATGGTCTAATGTTTAGCTTCTAAATATTTGCATCCAATTATGGGAAAACTGTAAACTGCAAAGACAGACTTGGCGTTCTTGAATGACAGTTTCATTACTGACCCAGAAACAAAAAGTTTCTCACTTACTTTTAAAGATATTATTTTTTAAAATCCTGATCTCCAAACACACAGAGATGATCAGGCAATAAAGATCAAAGATGACACAGAGCAAATAAAGAGGCAGTGCTGAGTACCAGTGTCATTTCCCAGTATGGGTGAGTTGCTAAGGTCTCCGGCACTTCCCAGATAGCAGAGATCTTCAACTTTTCTCAGGAGCCAGGAGACTACAGGCCACCATGTTGGAAGCTGGTTGAAGTATGAAGTTTCCTCTCTGGCCTATTGGCTAGAACTAGAGAGGATAACATTATGAGATCAGGTAAAGAAAATATTCTGGTTGGCTACACATTAACATTACATGTGAATTACTGTCTCCAACTTTTCATACATTTGCTGGGAAATAAGAATCTATTACAATTTCCACTATAGGTGGAAACAAGCAAAAATAGCAAGGAAATATGCTAAGTTCGACCCCAAATAAAGCCAACATCAGCAAAGGATGTGTTTTTTTGAAATCTCAGTGGTCTTAAAACTGTCTTCTTTGGAGGAGGAATCCAGGCCCCTCCAGACTTTCTCTTTGGTCACAAAAATTATTAATATTAAATTAAAAATATTTAAATATTTTCAAAGTAAGAAACCCAGCAAATTCTAAGTTTCTTTACGAAGTTTCAAGACAGCACTGTGTTGGTTGATATTGGTTATGCTACAGTAAGTGGTTCTCTTCTGTGCAAAGTATATGCCTCAGTAGTATCTGTACCGTTATCATTTAAAATTTTACATTGGAATGTCATAAACACCAAGATTAGTGTCAGCAACTGACAAACATTTTATATTCTTTCTCTTTCTCTCCCCTTTTCTCTTAGTTATGGACGTGCAGGCATTTGAAAGGCTTTTGGGACCTTGTATGGAAATTCTGAAAAGAAACATTGCAAACTATGAAGAGCAGCTACTTGCTTTGTTTGGAACAAACTTGGACATTGCTGATCCCAGTGCATGAAACAAACATTGGAGCAACAAGATCTGTTACGAGAATATAGCACAGTAGTGGTTAGTCCACTGAGAAATTGTCTCTCTTCCTATAGATGCCAAGCATTTTCTGTGATTTTAAGAATGGGTTTGGGGGGTATTTTTTTTGACTTAATACAGTGGAAATACTCGTAAACAAAATAGGAATTCAGTAAATTGTGGGCTTGTTTTTTGAAAGTGCTTAGCATTGATGGTTCCATCTGGTGTTAAGACAACCCACAGTAGCACAGCACCTTTGAAAATCAAGCCCTTCAACACAATGTTTCCGTAAAGAGTAGATTTCAAAAACCCACATGCGATCAACTTGTTAAACCAGTTTCTGTTCTTCAAAAAGGTTACAGCTTTTCTGGAAAGACTGTTAGTTTGAATGTGATATGTTGAAAGTATTAGTGCACACAAAGTGTTTATATGTATTAATGCAGACGATACACAGTAGATATTACTTTTTGACTATTACAGTTGTCATGATTTTATGTTGCATTTATCACAAATGTAGTGAATCACAAGACTAATCATAAGATAAAGCATGACGATGCATTTTGTGTAACGCTCATGACCCAAATCTGATTTTTAACATTTTGTAATTTGTTTGAAAGTCCTCTTTGTTTAATAGGTCATGTTTCAGCACGACATGGTAATATCTTATGCAATTTAGAGGACTTGTATATTTTTGCAATAAACCGCATTTTTTATTAGTTACATGTATTCTGTACAGTCTAGAGTGAGGACAGCTGACAAATCAACCTTAATCCTTTAAAAGCAAAGGCATAGGTCGTTGTTATGTTCTACCTAATCATACATAACCTGTATTGTTTTCCTTCTCCCTTGTTTTATATTTATGCATTTTGTTTTCTCTATGCTTGTTCTCCAGTAAATTTTTTTTTAGATCTCACCTTTTTTATCTGTTAAATCTTTTACCTATTTCAGATGAAATGATCTCTGTATATCTCTCTTCTTGCAGTCTAATCTCAGCTATCAAAAGACCAGATCCAATTACTGAAGTGACCGATATCAAAAGCCATGCTAAACTAAGCTTGTCCTTGAAGAATCCTTATCAGGAAATACAAAAATATTTTTAATTTGAAAAATCAATACTTTAAAAGCTTTGCACAAGTCTGGAAAGTATGTCATTCTTAAAGCTAATATGTTCTGCTTTCAAAAACCTGTAGGTCATCATAAAATAGTATCTTTTTAGCCATAATAGCATGGGCTACCTTCTGAGACTGTGGAGAGAGAATATAGTCTTAATTAGGAGCACGGGGCTAATTGCTTACAAGGGTGTGACTGGAAATTTCAGGCACAGTCCAATTTTAATACTGCTTACTGACCTGTCTGTGGATGTACGTGGAAAGCTAGTGCACATAATGGTGACTGGCAGTAGTTCTGCCAAAATGATACTACAAGAATCATAGGAAGGCTGCTTGTGCCCGGTTTCAAACACCTGAATTGTAACATCTTTCCTTCTTAGATAATGACTTTTTTAATGCCATATATTTGTGTATGTTGATGTCATTATTATCCTATAGTTGGCGATATGTTCTGACAATTTATATAATCATACCTGTATATGAAATTATGACAATATATAATTTATATCATACAGTATGGTATAAATTATAAATCGGATTCCTAACAAAATACAATCTAAGCAAAATTTACAAATATCATTTTTTTAAGTCCAGAAACGTGATATGAATAATTGCACATACGATAACATGCCTTTGTACTTTTGTTTTATGGAAAAAAAAGAGAAGCCTGTTATACTAGAAGGAAATATCAGGTAACCGAAATCTACATTCTTGTCATTCTGTATGCTTAATCTCTAAAAGCTACCTGTATTTTGCACTAGCTTGATGTGATTAAGAAAAATGCTAGATATTACTTGTATGGCAGTAAACTACAATCAAGGCCATAAATGCCAGTCACGATATTTTCAATATTGTTGGTTATATTTAAAGTTTCCTTACAATAAATGACACTTTTATATATAAAAATCTATGTTTATTGGTATTGTTGTGTTTTAATTTCATTATCATAAAGTTACAAGTGACCTATTTATATTCATTTATTAAAACATTCGTAATTCTTAACACGTTCATGTTGATTGTCATAAATGATGTTATGCAGATGCTCTGTCTACTCAGAACAGACGACATGTTGGTGTGGTAATTGTCATAGCTACTTTGTATTCAACGATCTGCTTGAAGTTTATAACTGGGAAAAAGCTGTGGAGTGACAAATTTAAGATAATCAGAGACTTTGGTTTTTCTGAGTCCCAAAGTACAGCTTCATGTTGCAGTAGTTTTATTGTGTTGCTCTTGGGGACTGGATGATTTCTGGAATTTTCTTTGTTGGTAAATTCAGGGGGGTTTAGCCAACAGTAATAAATTGCTGCTCTGTAAGTTTCATACAAATCATTATGTCCTTCATCAGTCAGCACTTGGGATTTCTTCTGGATCTATTCATATGTACACTTCAAACATGCCAGTTGTCATGTCATAAATGTGGTGAGTGTTCATCCCAAGAAGGAAATCATACCAAGTCACCAATTTTTAATGACCTTTCAAAAAAAGGTAGATAGTTGTAATAATTTTAAACAGTAGTATGACATGTTTACCTTATGAGGCTATCTGTGTTCATACTTAGACTATCTAATGCTTCTGTTATTAAAGATTTTTATTGTCCTTGTTTGTGGTCAGGTTGCTAAAGGAACAGGACTTTGGAAATTACTTGCAATGTAAGTGTTAGTTTGTTTCTCTCCTCTCTGCCCAACCTCACCAGCGATTTATAATTCTGCAGATGATATGAATGAATTTGACAGATGGCTAAGTTCTAAAGAGGAAAAAAAAAAAAAGCTCCATTGAGTTTTTTGAAAATACGCCCCACTGGGTGAGGAGAGAAAAGCCTGAGAGAAATCCTGAATGAGAAAAGGCGTTCATGGGCTCACATGTTACTAAGCAAAAGAGAATCCGCATGGCAGCAAATGTTTATAAATGCTCTAACCATGGGAAAAAATTTGACTGCAGCCCTCAGTCAATCAGAAGACATAAACCCTGAGGATAGCAAGCTTCCTTAGTCCTAGTGCTGATGCCATCACTTTTTAAATGTCATTTGTTTGTGCTTCATGAGATTTCATTCAAGTTCATCTGGAATAAATACCTCTGAAATCATTCCCTACTGGATCTCCTGTCTGAGGTCCAGCAGTAACTGACTGTGGGAGTCTTGGGGCAAAGCTGTGAAGAGCATTGCTGAAACCATAGAATGGTTTGGGTTGGACGGGACCTCTAGTTCCAACCCCCCTGCCATGGGCAAGGACACCTTCCACTAGACCAGGTTGCTCATCTACAACCTAAACTACCGACACTCCATCTTCTTTTCTCTTGTTGTCTTTTGTATTCAATAACGACTATTCTGGTCCTTGTTGGAATGGTGGGTTTGGTTTTCCTTCTGTTTTGGTGGTTTTATTTTGTTTTGTTTGAAATGTTTGGTGCTTTAAGTTTTCTATAAGGTGATTCTGGGATCAGTTATGTCATGATTTGTGAATTTTTTTAGTTTGTGGCACACTATCCATGGCATTATTGTTTTTCAATATCAAGAGTTCCCAGATGTGCAAAATCAGTATCTGCTGGTCATCCTTCACAGACCTGGCACATCAAATTCCTGGTCTTCTTTTTTCAGATGCTTGCTGCATGTGACAGCTTTTGCTGAACAAAGTGCTTTGCTGAAAGTCAGTTTGCCATAGCATGGACATTCCTACATGCTCTTGCTAAAGTTTTTATGTTAGGTTAAAGCTCTTTTTATCCATTCGTATATGTGACCATTATAGGTGTGTATTTTTTTGGCATTTCTAGGATACTTTCCTGTGTCTGTATTCCTCAAATTAAGTATTACTGCAGTTTTCTCTGGGAGGAATTGCCCGTTTGTATGTGGAATACATACAGATCTGTGCTGTTGACTGTCTTAGAAAATTTACAATAATTTTCATATCATTCTTAGAGTTGGATTATCCTTCAGATATATACCAAGACTGTTTCCAAGTTCCTCTACTTTTTGGCTCAGAAGGATGCTTAACAGACTGGACACTCTTTCCTCATGGACTGAAGGGAAGCTGAATAATCTTGGTAGGATATAAAAAGCCTGAAGAAAATGACATTTTAACATTGTCTCTTCCTTCACCCCATTTCTCTCTTTCCTTCTAAATTACCTTTATTCTGACAGCCAGGTGAAGAGCCAGTGTCAGGAGGGGGATGTAAAGCAAGTGCAGTGACTGGCTGAGTCTGTGCTGGGATGCGCTGGTCTGGATGACTGGGCAGTGACTCTCCCTTCCTCACCCCCTTTGTCCCATGCCTGTCCCTTCTACGATGGCAAATCAAGCTGAGCTGGAGAGCAGTAGTGGTGTTGCCATGGTGGTGTCAATACCATGGGTAGGGTTGTGTTTCTTCCTTAGAAGTGGCAGAGGTCCATGTATATATGGGGGAACAGCGAAGAGACAAAGGCCAAACTCTTACATAAACTGTGCACGGTCAAAACCACGTGAAAAACTCTGACTTTCTACCTCTCCTTAAACAGCAGAGGCAACTGAATCAGCAAAGCTACCAACAACATCTGCGTTACACAGTATTTATTCATTCTCTGAGCACCCATTCATTTTGGGCATGGAGTTAGGTGAGGTAGGGTGTGTGGGGGAGTAATGATTTGATTAGAGACTAGGCATGCACAGCCAGGACTGTGGCATTGACATCATCTTAATTCTGAAATTTAGAAGACTCATATTTTACTTCAGCTAAGGGGGTTACTAAATAAGCTTTGACACAGTTTTCTGTGTTCTGCTGCCATCTACTGTGTGGACTACCTGTCCCTTTACTCATTTTCTTTTACATCCTCACAGAGTAAATGTAAATTTACCATATGCAAAGGAGAAAAGGTAGACTTGGAAAATAAGAAAGCGGTTACGTGTCTATTTTCAGAATCTCAAAATGATTTAGACACTCATATTTACAAGGCTTTAATCTCAGTGCTAGGTAGGATTCATATTTTTGTGCTTGCTGGGTATGTCATAGATGGTGTGATAATGAGGCTCGAATTCAGCAGTACTATTTACTTGTCTAGACCTGCGTCTGGAATCTGGGCCAGTGGATCTCGGAAGACTGGGCTTCACAGCTAACACTTAGCATAAGTTTTTGTCCAGAACTGTGAACCTTCACAGCAGATAGATTTAACATTTGGTTTGGGAAAAACATTTTTCCTTTTTGGTAGAAAAAGTACACAGTAGGGTGGAAACATGCTCCACAACAAGGAACAAACCTTTAGGCCAACAGTCTTCTTCTGAAGAATCTGATGAGGCTTGAGACAGGATTTTGTATGTTCAGCATCTGCTTGATCTGGCCTCTGCATTCTCCACCTTCCACACTGTGGCAGATGGAGCTTTCAGAAGAGTAAACCGAGTTTTACCTTGCCACTCAAAAGCAGAGCAGCCATTCCTGCAGAATGGAGACATCTGCACACACAGGTCCTCTGCCAAGCCTCGATCTGGAAATGCAGGGTCTGCAGTAGAATTCATTAAAAACTCAAGAAGCTTGGATCTCTCTCCAAAGAGCCTGAAGGCTGTTCAGATGTATAAGGGAGATCAAAAGAGAAGGAGAAAGGGGAGGAAGGAACACAGCTTTATAGTTAATTTATTGTGGAGTGGCGAAAAAAAGATGATTCTTGGTATACTAGTTTACAATTTATTAAAAAAATGTCTTTTAGAGAGAGGATGCCATGAAGACTTTCCTATGCAAAGATGTATCAGTAACTTAGGAAAAGCCTGATTTCTAACTATAGGAAAAATCTGAGCTTGTGGGATGTTGGGTTAGACAGGTGATATTATAATAGGCTGTCTAGTCGCTTAATAGTTGAATCTCAACATTAATTTTCAGATTTTTCCTGGAGGCATTTGTTCAAATAATTCTTTGTGTTTTCAAACTGGGAAAATGATCTGTAAAGTGTTGGTTTGTTATGTGATTAAGCACAGAAGATTTTTAGTTAAATTTGGTGGCACTGTTTTTTCTACTCTATTTTTTTAAGCTAAACTTGCATATATATATATATATATATATAAGTAATTTGCAATTCATACTGCAGAAGATATTCCACGTTTTGGAAAGTAATGTCTCTCTTCAAACAGTGCTTACAGATTACAATGACTAACAGGCCAACTATTACTTTTCCGAAGACCCAAATCTTTAACTGATGTGCCAATGACATCTGCATAGCGAGTGTGTTTTGATGCCAAGTACAATTTTGGTGCGTGTGATTTAATAATTTTTCTTTTCAATTGTATTACCCTTGCAGACCTGTGGAAGCAATAAAAGCAGCATTCCCTCTAGTGGCCAGTAGTGGCATGGGACACAAAGCATGTGGAGAATCTCTTAAATGCGGAACCATTTCTATTTCAATGGTAATAGTTAACTCTTTTGTTGTTGTTATTTTCTCGCACCACAATGTTAGCGTGCCTGGAAGTCTGGACTGTTGTAGAAACCAAATTACAACAAAAGCTCTTGATGCAGGGCTTGGGACACGTTCACATGATTGGGATGATGTTGAAAACAGGATAAGGAAGAAATGCTTTTCTTGGAAAAATCCCAACGGTTGAAAAATCGTGACACTCTCCATCAGTTTCTAAAATCCCGTTGATAATTTCTGAATTGTGTGTGTGTTTGCTTTGCCTTGGATCCCGCGTAGTAACGGGTTTTATGAGGAGTATTTGGCCTCAGGAGCGCCGGAGACCATTCTTCTCTCCGCAGCCTCCCAGAGTTACCGTGTGAATGGGCAAATCCCGTAACAGCTGTACTGTCATTGCTCCCTCAGTAACACAGACCTCACGCCAAACCAAACCCGCCTGTGATTTTGGCACTAAATGTATGGGAATGTCCGGGAGGCACTAACGGAACAATAAACCTGCACCGAATTTTTAAATTTTTTTTCCCCACTAACTTGTATTTTGGACCCAAGCTACCCTCGCTGGCCTCAATGAAACGAGAAGGGGGAAGCGGCCGGGGCGGAGACTGGGCGCAGCTGCTGACTCATCCCCTGACCTTCACCGACTTCCCCGGCCTCTGCCCGCCGCAGACACGGGAGCGGGGCCGTTTCGTAACTGCGCCGCGGAGCTCTGATTACTGGTGGTACATGACGAAAGGCACCGGGCACCCGGGGAATCGTTACAGGCAGGCACCAGCCGATGCCGTGAGTCAGCGCCCCGCCGACCCGCCGCCGCCATCTCGGGGCCCGCGCCTCGCCCGGCCCGCTGGAGCTGCGGGAGCCGGACGGGGCCTCCCGCCGCAGCAGGCCGCGTAGGCCTCTCTTCCGCTGCTACTCCCGCAAGCACCTGGCCGAGCAGCGCCTCTGCGCGCAAGGGTTCGCTGCGGGGCGGGGGCCCTGACCGGCGGGCGGCCGCGGGCAGAGGCGCGGGTACACGTGTCCCTGTGACTCTTGTTTACTATCAGCCGAGCGCCGCGCGGGGCATCCTGGGGGCTGTCGTCTTATCGCGCCCAAGTTGGTAAGCTGTGGCGGTGACGAAGACTACAGCTCCCAGAATGCCGCTCGGCGAGCTGAGGAGGCATTGGCCAATTGGAGCGCTGCCTGGAAGTGATTGATGTGCAGCGCGGTGCAATCCGCTGTGCAGCAGAATCAAAACATGTCCGCCCTCCGGGCGGATTCCTGATAGGCAGGCCTAGACAGCCAATAGGAAGCGGCTGCGGCTTGAGCAACGTCGTCTTCAACCACTCGGCGACCGAGCACCGCCAGGGTCGGGCGGGACTCCGATGTGGGGAGGAGGCGGGGGGGGGAAGCTGAGGGGAATTTGGTAATGGCGACGGGTTTGGTAAGTGCTGCAAAGTTTGGAGCTGCCGCTTCTGGGGGGCTGCGAGGCCCCGGCGGGGGGCGGATGGGGTCCGATGAGGGGGAGTGGGGCGGTGGCGGCCGTGGGCCGAGGCGAGGAGGCCGTTGGGCCGGGGATTGTGTCGGCAGCGGGAGCCCGGACATTGTTTACTGGGCGCCTTCCCTCACCAGCCCGGCGGAGCCGCCACCTGCCCGCATCGCGAGGCTGAAACCCGCGGGGGGCGCCGGCCCTCCTGGGGGCCCTTCAGCTGCGGCGCCAGAGCGCGACATCAAGCGAAATAGAGCGGGTCCCCCCGCTTTCCCCGGGGAGCTGCCCGCCCCGGTCTGTCAGAGGGAGGGCGCTCTGTCCCGCGGCAGGGGGGAGCGGCGGCTGTTTGGGGACGGAGGCGGGGGGAGAGCTTCGCGGTGAGCCCCGCGCCGGCAGGGCTGGCGGCGGCGCCGCCCGGGGGGTAACGGCGGGCGGGGGGGCAGGGAGGGTGCCCCCGCCGCCTCCCCCCGCGCCCGGGCCGAGCTGTTACGCAGTTGTGAATGAATGGGGGCTTGCGCGCATGCGTCCTGCCGGCAGAAGTTTATAAACAAGGGCAGCGGCCAGGCGGGGATCACATGACGAATCGGGGGGAGCGGGGGGAAGCGCGCGCCGAGGGGAAGCGCGCTCCCGGGCGCGGCCCTGGCACAGCTGCGGGCCCGGGGGCTGAGGGGGGGCGGGGGGAGATGTGAATGAAAGAGGCGTTGGCGGGCGCTGGGGCTTCCCTCCCGCGGGGGTCCTGTGCTGGTGCGGGGCTGTAACTCCGCTGTGAACGTCTCCCTTACGTAACCAGTGCCGTGCTTGTTGTGGGGAGGGCGGTGCTCCCCCCGGGGCGGGGAAGCCGTCCGTCCGATGGAGCTGGGTGGAAGGTACGGTTGGGCCTGTGTCACGCTGAAAGGCCGTCTTTGCAAAAACACGGTGAATCATGTTCCGTGCTGCTGCGAGACTGCGGCTCTGCGGCTTGTCTGGCACAGCTGTGCGAGCCGGGGCTGTGGAGCCAGAGGCTGGGATCAAAGCAGCTGTGCCAGTAAAAGTCCCTGGTGGAGATCCAGTCTTGCTAGTGTGGTGTGTTTGGCTTGGAGAAGCTGTTCTCCGTGCTAAACGCCATGCAGTGAATTGCTGCAGGCGCAGACCTTGCCCGAGACTCGAGCAGGAGGCTGGGTGGGGGAAGGCAGGCGAGCACCACAGGGAAACCCACGGGCAGCACGTCCACCCTGACGGTGCTGCGCGGAGCCGTGCGTGGGTGCTGCCCAGTTCCCGCCGACCCCGTCTCTGCGACTGGCTTTATTTACTTTTGTCCCTGAATTTATTTTTGTCCCTCAAAAAATAGACGTGGTTTAATTAATGAGCTCTTTGTTAATATCGCCATTTGTTTCAGCGTGACAAACTGATTTTAAAGCACAAATTCATAAATAAATTTATTTAGCCTCTAAAGAAAAGGGCAGTAATTATAGTCCTGTGAAATGCACTTCGAGAAAACATCTGTTGCAATAAATTTTGAACGTGAAGTTGAATTTAACAAAAATGGCTGATCCCTTAATGTTCGAAAACATTGAAAGGCTGAGGGCAAGACAAGCACATGATGTCCAAAGCAGGCTTTAATCAAGTAGAAGAGAAAAACTGAAATTTAAAGTTGGGCACATTTTTTTGTTTTTAATTTGTTTGTTAAAGGATTTTTTTTTTTTTTTTTTTTTTTTTTTTTCTGTACATGAGTGGCTTTGGTTTAGAGAAGTTCGTGACTTGGAAGAACTTTTTTTTTTCTCAAATATCTTGTCAGACTAGTGTGTTGTGTCTGTACCTTATCTCTGGCCTTCAGTGTGTTTGGATACCAGGACAGGTACTTTCAAATCTTGGCAGCTTGTAGGAAGGAGAAGGTAACATTCCCAAAATAAATTAGCTCATTATTTTTGGCAGGAAAATAGGAAAGGAAGAGAGAAAAAATAGAGGTAAAAACAAAGCAGAAGGGAGGAAAGAAAGGATGTAGACAAGCCAGAAAAACAAGGAGTGGCTTTTCTGAGTTGATTACTTGGAGACAATAACCAAGGTCCTGACCTGTACTACTCACGTCTGATTTTTTTGTTCAGAAATGAGGAAGCTTTCTGCTCTTCTGGTGTTCTGTAATTTTACTGTATCTCATGGGTGACTGAGAAATAATTTACATTAAAGATGCTTCTTAGAGGTGAAAAACACATGCCATTGATAGTTCCTTTGATTGTATATTCTCATTTCTCTTACCTTCTCTCTCCACCTCCTTAAAATCAGAATTACACTGTTGTGGCTTTTGTGTACTAGTGCCACTTGAGTAGAATCAAACATCCTTTTTATGTTTGAAATGCAAGTTTAGGTAAGTTTTGCATATATTTGAAAGGTAAGGAGATGAGAAGGTTAGAAATTTACCAGTAAAAAAAAAAATACTGATTAGGTCAGGTTTTTTCTGGTAGGGCTAGTATGTAATTCAAAGGGTTATATCTGAACCATGTTATGTACGGGGCAAACTGTTGAATGAATGAAACAGATTTTTAGAATGAGTAAAAACATGGAATATTGTTAATGTTGTCTGTGTATGCACAATACCGTTTGACTTTGTTAAAATAAAACTTTCGTAATTGATATCAGATGGCTTTTTGTGCCTTACACTAAGGGAACTTCTAGGATGATAGGCTTTCTGTTTCATGTGAAAGTATTAGGCTGTTTTTAGTGATTTCTGTTTCTCTGATGTGGTGCGTGGTAGGTTACTTAGTGGACATGCATGTGGTAGACTTTTCAGGGGTTTTTTTCTTACTAAGCTGTATTTTCTGTGCTTTTGTGAGGCACTCATGATTACTTTTTCAGTGACACTTCATTAAAGTACAAGGTAATGATGTTATGGTAGCTTTAATTCATCATCATCTGAAAAAAACAGTAGATAACCAAATTACTAAAGACTGGATAACCTTGTTTTCCAGCTTTCAGAGGCAGTGGTTGTATAGAATAATCACGCAGTTCTTTGACTGCTGAAGATTATTTAAAATATTTCTTTTGGTATAAATGTTTGATTTGGGGAAATGAAACTGCGGTCAGATGTAGTAGAGGCTTCCTTTTATTTCTGCTTACAACACAGTTAAGGATGTTAGCAGTCAAATGTGTTTGCGACTCTACCTCGAGTTGAGATAGCAAGGGATGTGAGGGGCACTGAAAAAGGCTTCTGTGGATGCGCCCGTGGTGAAAGGGCGACCAGGGAGAAAGCGGGCCTGGTGTTAAATGGCGTAGGAGACCCCAGGTTGAGGCCGACATCTTTGCTTTGGTCTTTATGTGCAAGGCCTGTTTCCGGGTTCCCCAAGTCTGAGTCTAGCAATGTGTGGCTGGCAGAACGAGGCACTTCTTTGTGGTAGAGGAAGAGCAGGTTGGGGGCAGGCCAGTTCTGTGAGCCCGCCACCCACAGGTCGGTGAGACTGGGTGGGGTGCGTCAGGGGAGCTGGCCAGTGTCACTGTGAGGCTGGTCTCCAAAAGGGAGTGGATTTAGTGGCTCCCAATAACTGGAAGAAAATGTCACACCTGGCTTCAAGGAGGATGTGGGGAAACTACAGGCTGGTCAGCTTAACCTTAGCCTTGAGAAATATTGTAGAGCAGATCCTCCTGACAGCCATGTCCTGGCTCTTACAAGGCAAGAAGGTGACTGGGAATAGCCAGAACAGCTTGACCAGAACAGCAAGTCATAGCTGACCTTGATCACAGAAGCCAAACCATGATCATAGAACCCAAGCTGTTTTATGATTCTATGATCTATGACCTGTCCTATTGCCTTCTGTGATAGGCTGTGTGGCTGAGGGTACCAGGTGAACATTATTTACCTCGGGTTGAGGAGATAGCCCCAGACTCTTGGAGGCAGTGGGCACAGGGAAGTTCAAACTGTGCATAAAGAACAACTTCTTTATATTAAGAGTGGTCACTGGAACAGGTTCCTGGGAAGTGTCAGGGAATCTCCATCTGTCAAGATACTAAAAACTCAAGTGGCTGGAGCCCCAGACAGCCTCGTCTGACTTCCGAGTTAGCTGTGCTTTCTGCAAGGATTGAAGCAGATCATCTCTAGTGGTTCTTCTCAAGCTAAACTGCGCTGTGATTCTCAACAGATGGTGGAGGATTTAGGGTTCTGGTAATGAAGTAGTGTGTCAGATGCAACTTAAAACAGTTTATGAGTATAGACATTTTTAACCTCTGTCTCTTTGAAGTCAGATACTTTGGAACATCCTAACATGGTGTGGGAAGTGAAGACAAATCAAATGCCTAATGCAGTTCAGAAACTCCTTCTGGTAGTAGACAAGAGAACTTCTGGGATGAATGAGTCACTGGAGTTGCTGAAGTGTAATGAAAACCTGCCCTCTTCTCCTGGATATGCATCCTCTGATGAACACATGGAACTTGGTAAATAATAGGACTTTTTCAGAAGATGCTACATTCTCAAGTTTGTTCCTATAGTGAAATTACTAGAAGCTGACTGAATGAGATTACTGATTTTTAACTTAAGATGGGTAGGGAATGTGACAGTGAATTGCGACATCTGAAAGTCTAATTTTGCAGTCACTTTTCCCTGTAACCCATCTGCAATTCTGACACACTGGCCTGTTGACTTAAATGTGTTTTTCAACTCAGTGCTACAAATTTCTGCTTCTAATCTCCAGAGGAGGGTTTTTTTGGCACAAGAATGACAAAAAAAAAGCTCAAGAGCTCCTCCTAAAGGGAAATCATGCTACTTCAGATCAGCTGCAAATAGAAATTGTGGGCAAGGCTTCCATTCTTCTATATTGGAGAAACATAGTGTGTACGTTAGGAAGTATTGATATGATCAATGAAATATTAACACATCTAATTGAAGTCCTGGAGTGATTAATGATACTTGGTTACACAAGGGCATGTAGGACAGACTTTTGTTAGCAAGCTGGGCTCTCTTCTGCTATTCTATACAACATGAAACATGTAGATTATTGGTAGGAATTCACCCCTACCAAGCTGTGTACCCGGCTTTCATGATTTCTGAGTTACTTAATTCCAGTTCCCTGGTGGAAACATGGAAAACTTTTACCTTGTACAGCCCCTGACATTGATAATTTTTAGTGTCATACCTGCTAGGAGAGATGAATTTAGTTGCCTTTTGTTGAGTGTTTTAGTATTTTAATGCAGCATGTTGCTACTTTTGCATAATTCTGCAGTACAATTCTGTGTAAACTAGTCAGTCTAGTAAAAACTTCAAAGCCAGAACTACATTTTTATCTAGTTATTTAATGTTTTTCTTAAATTGCTCATATGAATGTATGATAGACTAGTGATGTGATTAATTCAGTGTCCATTTTGTCAGTATTATGAATAGGGTTTGTGAAATGTTGGTAATTGTGATATGAGAAAATAAAATTAATTACTTCATTGTGTTTCCTTTTTGACTTATTTGCAAGATTTAGTGTCAATGAGAATTTATCAAGGGGTATAATTATGGTAATTTGTGCATTTGTTCGTAGATGATCTTCCTGAACTACAGGCTGTGCAGACAGATTCTACCCCACCTGCACTTTTTCAGCTTGGTGCCGATGTTTCACATCAGGAATGTTCAAGGCCTTCATGGAACCAACATACCTCAAACAGCAGTTCAGAAAGTGCTTATTCTTGTGAGAATGGGGTGAACTGGTTGACAGAATTAGCAAATATAGCCACAAGTCCTCAGAGTCCTTTGATGCAGTGCTCTTTTTATAACAGGTACTGACATTCATTTCAATTTTGAACTCTTAAGATTTGTAATGTTATGTCTCCAGAAACATTTCCTTCACTCTTCACACCCTCTGACTTTGGGGTCCGGTTTTTGATCTCTCTCTGTATAGTAACGTTCTTCTTCTGCGGAAGATTTCACAGGACTCATTTCAGAGCCTGTTGCAAAAGCTGCTTAATTGCCAGCCACAAATGAGGTAGAGTGGCATAAGGACATTGCCTAACCACAGAAGGCTCAGAAATCATTGGCATTTACCTCATGTGAAGCAGCAAATGAAAAATTAAGATGAATTTGTTACGTTAAATTCTTAATGCTTACTAGTGCACTGACTTCTATTGATACTGCTTCAGATTTGTGATCTGTAAATTCTGTAAGGCTGTGAGAAGCAGTGTGGGATCTTAGAAATTTCTGGGCTTCGCCTTTTATTGTATGGCTTTGGTCTTAGGTTTATAATAAGAAGTATTACATGTAATATTGTTAAACAGTATTGTTAACAGTAACACAGTTGGAATTTAAACAGTATGACAGCAGATGTCTTTATGTACTCTGAATGGGCTGTTCACTTCAAGACATTGGTAAAAACTTCAGGGTTTTGACAAGGAGATGCAGATGTGCAGATAATATTGTCATTTGGCTGGTATATAGGAGCTATGCAGGAGTTACTCCCTTTGCCTGAGCTTGCACCATTTAATCATCCCGTTTGAATATTGGTGTGTGGGAAGTTCGTTTGGTATTCAGCTCGTGCAAACAGAACTATTTGTTAAATAAAAGCATATTAGTCTAATAGCAGCTAAGTCTTTTGTTGTCTTAATCTGAGATATTTTAAAATACATTTTTCTGTTGTAGATCATCTCCTGTTCACATAATAGCTACAAGCAAAAGTTTACATTCCTATGCACGTCCTCCACCGGGATCCTCAAAGAATGATCCTAACTTCTCCAAGAATGATTTGGATGAAACACCAGTCAGACATGAAAGGGTGAGTTGTTCTGAAACATTTCTGAAATAAAGATGCATGACTAATGGGTTAAGCTTTTTGAAAAGAGAAACTAGTTTGAAAATCATCTGTTTGGTTCTAATACCATTTATATTTAAGCTAGGTTTTGTGTTAACTTTTCTTTTTACCAAACAGGAGGCTTGTAGTGCTACATTGTAGAGTCCACATTTTTGTGAAGAGATCGCACTCTAAGAAAGCTCTACTTCTCTTCTGGTTCCTTCTATAACAAACTTTGAAAAAATAATATTAACTCTTTTGCTGTCTCGAAAAGGAAATACAGAACCATCTCCTTTTAGATGCACAAAACCTGTCAGCCTTGCTTCTCTCTTTCTTCTGTATTAATTTGTGTCTGAAACTTGTCCGTTAAAGATACTGAGTTTTTCCCAGTGACTTATCTAGAACCGACTTGGCCCTACAGATTTCCAGTAATTTTACCATAGAGTAACATGTGCTTTGAGTGGTTCTGTGGATGACCAAGGAATGACAGCTTGTAAAATGCTGTAAGATTGTCTGGGGGCGCAAATGAATCGCAGAGAATGAAACCCCAAAATTTCAGGATGGCGCATTTCAAGAAAAAAGGACATGAAAATACTCCATTCACATTTACTGTATTCCTTGAATCTTTGTCTTCATGTTACATTCCTGTTGGTGTTTAAGGCAAAATGATGACACAGATGCAAATCAGAAAATGTATCTAAAGTCATACAAGACCAGCCCTAAAATCTTCCACCGTAAAATTTTAACACTATCTTGCTTTTTTTATTTAATAGGCAAATAGTGAATCAGAATCTGGCATTTTCTGCATGTCATCGCTTTCAGATGATGATGATTTAGGATGGTGCCATTCCTGGCCCTCAACTGTCTGGCATTGTTTTCTAAAAGGTAAAATAGCATGTATCATCAAATAAGTATTTGTTTTGTCTTGTCTTTTCTTTGTTGTGGTTGTAACACAGACTTTTTTATATAACACTAATCTTTTTTTCTTTTTTTTTTCTTTAAAAAAAAATCTATTAGGCTCTCGTTTGTGCTTTCATAAAGGACGCAATAAAGAATGGCAGGATGTTGAAGATTTTGCAAGATCTGAAAGCTGTGGAAAAGAGGAAAATCTCACAGTGAGTCCTTACAAGGTAGATGTTAGTTCTAAATTCACTTCAATACCTGTAGCAAGTATTTAGTTTCTTATGTTATCCTTGTGCCTTTAATTACTGCGTGAGGAAAACAGGTTAATACTAAACCTGTTTAGAACTGATCACTGTAGTATTTGAGTATCTTGCTATAAAGCAATTGAACTGAATTCATTTAGGTATGTTTTTAATTTTCTATTGTCTTTATTAATTTTTAGCAACAGCACTCAGAATGTTGATGTTTTTTCATATAACAAAAGATAATGAATGTACACCTATAGTATACATAGGTATATGCTTTTCTTGGGAGAAAAATTTTGAACTGTATGTTTACAGGGCTATGGTTCCGATGGTTTGAAGCTGATTTCTCATGAAGAAAGCATTTCCTTTGGTGAGTCAGTGCTGAAGCTGACTTTTGATCCTGGCACAGTAGAAGATGGCTTGCTTTCAGTAGAATGCAGACTCGATCATCCTTTTTATGTTAAAAATAAAGGTATGAAATACTGCAAGTATGCCTGGTTGTATATTAAAATATTCCTAGAAAGTGGTTGCGGATTTTATTTGAATCTCATGTTGCTGAAGAAATTGCTAAAAGCAGTGTTGTAGACTCAATACACTATCTTTATAAAGACATCCAGAATTTGAACAAACGGAATTGTGAAGCTGTAAAGCTACAGAAGTACTGTGTATCTCTTAAGGGAAGATTTGATCAAGTATACAAATGGAGCTCAGGAAAACAGAAAAATTGGGGGAGAAAGGGAAGCTGCAAATAAGGGAGGCTTTTCTCACTTGCTAAATGTGGAACTTCTGATGACAAAAGTTTCTAGGTTTTGATAACTTTTTTTTGCAAGAATGAGATTTTACATGGGATTTAAAAAAAACATTTGCAGTAAAAATTCCCTGATTAAATGTATCTGATTTTTCTTTGGGGTGAAAGAAGCTACATCAGACATTATTATAAAATTGTGTCATTTAGGGATATAGGATTGCTCTAGTTAAGAACTAGAGATTGTCTGGCCGTTTGTCTAATTTGACTCTTTACCACTTCAGGTTGGTCATCTTTTTATCCAAGCTTGACTGTGGTACAGCATGGCATTCCATGCTGTGAAATGCATCTTGGAGATCTGTGTCTACCTCCTGGACACCCTGATGCCATTAACTTTGATGATTCAGGTGTTTTTGATACATTTAAAAGGTAATTTTTGGATAAAGTGGCCTCAGTGGTTTTTGTATTTAATGAGTAGGCACCTTAAGTCTACAAGAATTTGAAGCGTTATGTAGAGCAAAGAGAGAATACTTTGAGTAATACAAGATAAATGAGATGGGAAAATGAAGATTGAATGCTAGGAAAGCTGTGTAATTACATGCACTGCTAAACTGCAAAGTCATATCTTAGAGCGCAATAACGTTTCAGCCCCTGTTGACCATAGTTCAGGACAGATTAGATAAAGCAGTAAAAATACACATTTTCTGTATTAATTCTTCAGATAAAGTGGGTTATGTTTGGAAAACCTAGTACAGTTTTCCCACAATAGTAGTCTGCCAGGTATTCACTTGTGCTACATATGCAGCTATGTGTCTGAATTATCTGACTGGTTTCTTAGTAGTTAATGCATGTGCTATGGCTTTAGAATACAGTACTTTCGTAACTAGCTGTTGTTCTTGTGTATTCTGCTTTTTGAGATTCTTTTTTAATATATCAAACTTACGTAACTTCGCATAATGAGTTCAAGTTGCTTGTCTTCACTCATTTGCTGTCTGGGATTTTTCTTCCTATTAACTCCTATTCTGAACTGCACATGTAGTGAGTTGTTGGAATCATTCATCTCACTGAAGAAATTGGACTTGTGGCTCCTTATTCATCCTGCAGTCCAGCTGAATACTGCCTGGCCACTTCCAATTCCTTGTCTCTCTGGGCAGAAGGGAGTAAGTCACTGAGAAAGGAGTGTGCAGCAGCACGGAAGTGTTACAAAACAAAATCCTGTTGCTGTGTTGTGGGAAGGAGATTAGGAATAGGAAGGATGATGGACTGTTTGTGTAGAACAGAGAGGTCCTTTCTCCTTATCTAGTGAACTTGACCTCAAGGTTGTTGGAATTATCTCTTCTTTGCTGCTTTGTGCTTTTCTAAGGAATTTTGGAGGCAGCTCTTCAGGCTCCACCCTTGTTTTTGGTTCTGACCCACAGAAAGGTTCTGCTTTTGCAGATGGGGGCTGGACTGCTGTTTGCAGCATTTCCTTGCTATTAGTTCTACTTTGTATTCAGAAAAAAAGCTCTTCAAAGCCCTTATGTTTGCCATAAATTATGCAACTGTAGCCACACTGAGCAGAGCCTGAGAGTTATATACATTTTCTGTTTATTTTGTGATGGTAACTTAGTGTTCTAGATTTATGATCAATGAGCACCTTTGGAAGCGTGTTTTCCCCATATAACATGCTTAAGACAGTGTAGTCTGTGCTTCCCAGACTGATACCTGGAGATGATAACAGATATTCTGTGGAATTTAACTTCTTCTGTAGTGCTTAGAGGTTAATTGTAGTTGTTGGTCAACAAAAACGTACAACAGGTTATAGTATTTGGAGGTCTAAATTGTATGGAAACAACTCGTCTGAGCTGTTGAAATACCTTGAAATCCCGAGGAATCTCACACTTTTGTCACTAGAGGGCAGACGTTTGTCAGCTTTGAATCAAATAGTGTGCAACATAATGGGTCTTTAAACAGTTTTTTAATCGTAGTGGAAGGTTTTTCAGTAAAATAATATCTGTTTAACTGCCTAGAGAAGTTATTTATACAAGAGTGTATATAATAGAATTTATTTTAAGGTAGTGGTTTCATATTTGTAATTGCAATTGATAGATATTTGCAAGTGATCTCAATGCTTATTCTTCCCGTATCAGTACCTATCATTCACTGACCAGATTTGATTTATGGTAAGGACAGAAGCAGAAAGAAAGAAGCTTATTTCAAAAGAGGATGAAATTTGAAGATAGTGTATAATTAATTGATATACAGCTGGGGAGTTGATAGTACATGGCAGATCTTGAAAAAGTTGCAGTCTGCCATCACATTGAAAAAATCATTAATTCATCTGCCAGAGTTTTGGGCTTTTTTTTCCCCCACTGACATCTGCATCAAGCACAAATCATTATGTCACACACAGAGACCAGAATACTAGAAATGTAGTATAGATGAAGAGTGAAGGGCTATTCAGGGATTTTACATGATAATTACTTGATCGTTTTCTGATATCTTTTACTTCTAGTTACGATTTTACACCAATGGATTCCTCTGCAGTTTATGTGCTAAGCAGCATGGCTCGCCAGCGTCGCGCTTCTCTGTCTTGTGGAAGATCAAACAATCAAGATGCCGAGAGATCAGAATGCAGTAGTAAAAACTGTGCATCTACTGCATCAACAGATTTTTCCTCCAATTCTTTGTACAGCAAAGCTGGCAAAAGCCAGAGCTCAGGGACTGCCAGTACTGTGAGTGCCACTTCTCCAAACAAGTGCAAAAGACCAATGAATGCCTTCATGCTTTTTGCCAAAAAATACAGAGTTGAATATACTCAGATGTATCCAGGGAAAGACAACAGGTAATGGTATAAAATTACAGTTGTATTGTTACTGGTGAGCTAGGAGAATATCTGTGTCCCACCTTTAAATTTAAGTGGACTAAGTTTTGCATTTGAAATGAAATGTGTGTGTATTGTTTTAAGAACAAGTTTTGAAAGATGCTGACACAAAGCTTAATTTATGGGCAGACTTTAAATGTTTACAGTACTCAGTAAATTTAACACAAGCTGTTTTTGGAAAACTTATCTTCTGAGAAAGCATTTGGGTGAAGCAACTGACATATGTCCATACCTGCACCAGCAGAGTCACAAATACACAACAGTTTTTGTTTACACCAATGGGAAGTGTTCATGGGGAAAAGAGTACCAGGCTTTCTGCTTATATTTTGTAACGGAAAAACTAAATTTCTGGTTCTTCTAATTAAGTCTTGCCATAATATTGTAAATTGTTCAGTGAAGTTACTAGCATTTATTCTTAGTCTGTATATCATATTGAATATGGGAGTACTGATTGTTAGGATATGTGAAAGATCTTAATCCAAACAGTACGTTGCCAAATTATGCTTGTCCTGAAGGCATTGAACAATCTGCTGAAACTTGCAGAAGAGTCATACGACTCTCTGTGTTTGGGGGAGGGTTCTTTGTTGGTTTGTTCTTTTGCTTTTATCTATATGCGCATTCATGTCTAAACTTCTTTTATAAAGATGTCCATTATATTTGGTTTAAATAATATTTTGTGCTAATTGTGCATATGTAAATATAAACTAAAAAACATGAATGTGCAATGATCTTATAATAATATTTTTTATGTATATAACATTATGAAAACTGTTACTGTAAAAATGGTATTGTCCCATAAAAATCCTCATGCTAAATCAGGTAAAAACCAATGGTGACAGGGCTTTGGCTATTTCATGATGTTGTAGTAAGGAGGCTGTAACTCTTGTTGAGAAATAAAATCCTACCAGACAAATAATGCATCCTTAAATCCCAGCCAGTCTTATGTGTCCTGGCAGTGATGTTCTGCAATGTTTATAGTCATTTCAGTGAAGCAGATCTGCTGCCTTCAAACTCATTGCAACCACCAATGAGAAATGGAGCAGAATGTCAGCTAGGAAAGCTTATGATGGTTATATAGTTAATGTAAAATGCTGGAGCTGCAGCTGGATGGATGTGAAAATAAGTTGAATGTTCAAGTGAGCAGGTTTTCCTTGAAGGAGAGTGGCAACAGGGTAAGTTACAAGTAAGGTTCAGAGTGCACTGCTCCCTGTCCCATATGGAAAGCAGTGTGTTTGAGTGGTGTACGTTCTAAAGATGAAGAAAATCACCTAAAATATTAACAGCATTCGTTCATGCTGAACATAATTACTGAGTGAATTTGAGGCATTCTCAACTACTGTTTGACAGCTTATTTTGAATTAACTGCAGTACAAGGGATTGCATCCTGCACTTTAGTCTATTGCTGAAGTATTGTCTGGTATCTTACCGGCATTTTAAAAGGACAGAGGCAGTGTGCAGAGCACTGCGACGTTCTGATGAGGTGAAGGGTGCCTAGGGCAGTGGTGCAGTAAAGTCAGTTTTTTTCTTACTTGTTTCTGGTCAGGAGGATTAGGTCTGTCATGTGAGAAAATTTCTCTGTACACAGCTTCTTGCAGTCTCAGTGGTTCACTTGTAGAAATACTTCCTTGGAGAAGTGCAGCTTTTGTCCCTGCATTAGATTTTTTTCAAGCTTTTTAAAATGTACGGATCTGCAGTCACTTTCCATGCCTCGGTGCAGTTTTATCTCTGGAGGTATAAAATACATAAATATTATTGCATTTGAAATACAAAAATTTCATAGTGCAACTTGATTTGGAAATGCAACGGTTCTTTCAGCTAACCTGCTTTGTCTGGGTCCCCATGTTCTTTACTGGGGGTATGAGTGGTACAGACTGGTAGCCAAAACCAGACAGGTTTGTGGTGCTGTTGATTTGCCTCTGGATACTGCCAAAACATGAAAAAAATCTGCTGATTAAACAGGAGTGTGTTTACTTCTGATGACAGACCAAAGACACTCATTCTTAATTTGTACAGAAAGCCAGAAATTCCATTGCCAAAGAGACAGGCTGTGCAAATTCATTTGATGTTGATGGGGTCTGGTTGCAACTTGAGGAGTTTGCTCTGAGGGGTCACCCGAGCATGTGACAGCCCAGGCTTAGCCGCAGCCCCAGTGGCGTTCTTGCTGTGCTTGCCCTGCTCTGCAGCTTCTGGAAGTCTGAATGGTCTTGCAGGATTAAAATCCATTTCTTGTTGGTATGGTACAGAAAAGCCTTCAGAACTGCTGCATGTGAAATGCTGTGGAAATGGTTGAGGACACTGCTCTTCTTGATTCTGTTAGAAAGTCTGTGAGTAGCTTCGCAGCCAGCAAGGAGCATTGTAATATGCTAAAGCAGAGTACGTGGCTGTATACGCCTTGTCCTGAGGGCTAGTCACAGAACTTTTCTTGCATCCAAAACTAAAGCAAACCTGCTCAGTGGTGTAGTATTTGCCATTGATAAAAGAGCTGTTGTATAGAGATTTTCATTCAGTGAAAGGGTGGAGTTAAAGCTTTAATGGAATATTGATCCAACACTTGGGAGTGCAGTTAAGCAGTATGGCATGATAATACGGGGAAGTGTTGTCCAAAAGACATTGAGTTTATCAGGAATATGAAAAGGAATTCATTCAGCTCCTGGAAATAATGATAGGTGTGTTAGAACAAACGGTTCCTTTTGCAGAGGAACGGGAACTTACCCACCCACTCATGTTCTCCTCAGTATGGATTAAAGGTGGAGGAAGCTACACACATCTGTTAAATAGGCACGGGGGTTTGCAGTTAATAAAATATTTGTTTGGCTGAGGTCATATTCAGATCATTGCCCTAATTACTAGATAACAGATTTTCAGCCAGTCTGTCATATGATCTTCTTGTATGAAAGCAGAGCAGACCAAATGTGATTTACCATTTGGTGGTAGGTTTTTTTATGATTTTTTGCTAGTTTATGCAAGTTGCTGTGTATTCAAATG
The DNA here is from genome assembly GCA_011057875.1 of Pterocles orientalis. NCBI lineage: Eukaryota > Metazoa > Chordata > Aves > Pterocliformes > Pteroclidae > Pterocles > Pterocles orientalis. The sequence continues at coordinate 837,668 of WKFP01015235.1, read as the reverse complement.
TACACCCTTGCAAATGTTAGAATGTGCACTGACCCATGCTCAGCTAACACAGAAGTCTGAGCTGTTCAACGGTTAAAAGTATGAGAAGATAATCAGAAACATTATTGTTTGAAAAAAATGATTTAAAGATACAGTTGACTCCTTCTGTGTGGGTTTTTTTTTCCACATTTGTCTTTTTTAAGTTATTGAGATAAAAAAGAAAAATAAGGGCATTTTTAACACCCTGTCCTGACCATACTGTAAACATTTATCTTGCAGAGCCATAAGCGTGATACTCGGTGACAGGTGGAAGAAAATGAAAAATGAAGAAAGGCGGATGTACACACTAGAAGCCAAGGCCTTGGCAGAAGAACAGAAACGTTTGAATCCTGACTGTTGGAAACGAAAACGAACAAATTCTGTATGTTTGTGAGCAGACTTTTCCATTATGCAGTTAAACGTGTTCATGCGGTAGCTACAGTGGTTTTTGTTCAGGATATACTCTGCTGTCTACTTCTTTCTTGGTAGCCCAAACCTTCATTTTACTCCTCAGAGTTGTGTAACCTGCTTTTGGACGGTTGGGAGGAGACAGATCAGGAGGTCTGTCTCTGAATATTTTATGAGAGTTCTGTGAATTCTGTTGGGCTGAAAGTGAGTGTGCTTGTGAAATGCAGAGGAAGAGCATATGACCTTCTGTTTGAAGTAACCGAGTTTGTAGGGTTGTACCTACATTACATCTGTCCATTCCCCTCAGGAACAAACTTGCACAAAATCCTCTTCTGTTGTGATTCATAGTCTCCTTTTTCTTCAGTAAAAGCTTTTTCTTTACCATTTTCTATCTTTATTCTTTATTTATATAATCATATATGAAGCTATTGAGGGAGCTGTATTTTTTCTTTTTTTTATTAATCCCTTCCATTTATTACTGTGTTTTAATTGTAAAATAAATACAATAGATAACACTTCCTCTGTAGGGAAATAAATTGTTTTCCACTTTGTAGAAGGGCGTCAATTTAAGAGTTTGCAGCAATGTATTAGCAGGTAGTGCATGTCTTGGGTAAGACAAGGGCGTTCAAGCTAATACATCATATAAAGAGAATATGAAAAAAAAGATCCTGCCCACGTGCACGTTGAAACAGAAGAGTAGGCTGGAACGAAAGATCCACTGAGGTGCACAGAATGCCAGGTGCTTTCATCAGCCATTTTATGCCTGGGTAGGAGCATCAAGTGTGTTGTGGACTTCAGAGATTTTAGATTTCATCCTCAAATTACCTCCTTTCCTTTCATATGTAAATGAGGCTCTTTTCTCAAGAGCATATGCAAGTCTTGCCTTAAGACTGAATAAGAAATACTCCAACACTAAGTTGCTTCTTATCGCTGTACATACTTGGTGCTGAGTTTTCAGTCCCTTGTTGCAGAAGGTTTCACCAAATCCCAGCTGCTAGGAACAAGCTGTTTTTCTGTTCACTGTATTCTATTTTAATCAACAGTGACAGATTCTGTTAGATTTCCTTGTGGGTTTAGTTAAAATAACACTATTTATTCTGTTTTTACACTGCTGCAGTCTTGGGCATTTGATGGTGAGATCAAGTTCACTTCACATGTGCACCTGCAGGCTTCAAGGAACTCGGTGGGGGTGTTTGTAACTGAGAGGAGTAGGGATGGGTTGGCCTTAGTACGAAAAACAGCTTTCTTACCCTACCTTGGAGTAGGATTTTCCTTGTCCTTGGTCTTCAGGCCAAGATGACAGTAACAGGAGAACCTGTTACCTTGGTGTTACAGCAGGAAATATATATTTTTTAAATGGTTTATTTAGTGAACTAAGAATTTTGTTCACAGCTTGGTTACCTTATCAAGTAATGATGGTGGAGTCCAGGCTGTGACAAAGCCTTGATGGTCTTTTGATGATCAGGTGATGAAATAATCCATTTTGGACTTTAGTTTCCTTCCGAATAACTAGCCAATTATTACAAGTACTTGTGGCTTTCAGAATAAATGTTTGCTAGAGTTAAGGTAATGTCTAGTTCCCCTTTGCTTGGTAACCGCTGACCTGGTTTTCTCTTCTCTTTTCTCAGGGCTCACAACAGCATTAAGCCAGAGTTTTCCTGTTAACTCTGTATTTACAAAATGGCTGTTGCTTGATGGCAAGAAGATGCAAGATCAAGGTCTTACTGTTTGTTGTGACTTTGTGTGACCATAAAATACTGGCACCATCAAGTCGGAAATGATCTAATATAAGCGCAGATTTGCTTTTTACAATAGAACATTAAGTAAGCTAAAACTATCAACGTTTTAAACCAAATTGCCTTATTTTTCTTCCAGACTTCATATATGTATCAGGTAATATAGGCTTGAAAATGGATATCCTGTGGTGCTAAAGTACTTCAGAGAGCGGCGAAGGAGACGTGTATAAATGTTTATTTTTAAAAGAAAATGTACAAAAAGGGGAATTTAAAAATATGTAACAGCTGTTTATATACATTGATTCTTATTGCTGATTAATACGTATTGCACAACCATATTATTAATTACGATTCTGGGGCCTGGGATTTTCTGAAATGGCAAAATGTGTTATCAGCCTGTAGCTTCCCAGCCTGCCCGGATGCCAACAAGTTACCGGACCATGTGGTAAGTTGAGAGGGTAGTGTCATGTAGCACGGAAGCTGCTGCTTGGGTTGCCATGTGTAAAATTTATATCCACAAGTGAGAGATTTTTGCACCAGCTGGCACTAGTGAGAGCTGTTATGTCCAGTGGAAACAATGGCCCAGGACAGGATGAAACAAATAAATAGCGTTATCTCAAGAAAAATGGTGCTGTTGATATCGTCACCATCATAGTTTTAACTGTGTTTTGTCTTTGCCACATACTCTACAATATTTTATTTGCCATAAGACATCTTTATGGTGGGGGCAAACTTTGCACTTAACTGTACGTGCAACACTTGCACTTTACTTTTTTTTTTCTCCAACTGTCTAAAATTAGAGCAGCTGCATTAGGATTACCAATTGCTTCTGCTGTGAACTTCTACAATCGTGGCTTTTCATGTACTAAACAGCTGTGTGTTCCTTTTTTTTTTTTTAAGAATCACAACTGTAAATTTCAGTTTATTACACATGTCTACATGATGTTGCCCCTAAGATTTTTGCACACTATATTCTTATATATTATTTCAAATAAATTCATTAAAATTCGGTGTTGCGTATTTTATAAAATGTAAGAAGACACCATTAAGTCAGCCCTGCAGCGATGACCATGTTCTGCATGAAAGTCTTTACATATAAACCCATTCAAAAAATATTCTGATGTTTTTGCAGTTAGGAAGTTGCTGAAGAATTCCACATACTGAATTCAGGATTGGATAGTCAATGTTCTTTATTATAGTTTAAGCAAAAAGATGGTATCACTGTAAATTATTTCAAAGTGAACAGCACTGCAATAGAGAATCATTTATGTAATTTATAAATATTTTTCCTTGTGTTAAAATCAGCGATTTTTAAATGGAAACTGATGATTCTAGCATTTCAAAAGTACGATTTTCTGAATAAGGCTAAAATGTATTCAGCTGTTTAAAACTATACTTGTAGGAAAAGAGCTACTTCCTTCTCTGAGTTGTTCAGCAATTATACTGTAATATTTGAGTATGTTCTAATTTTATACTTCTCTAAATTCAAAAGGAATGCAAAAGAAGGATTCATTTTTATTAGATGTAGATTTATAGCACATCAGAATTGTTCCATTTCCTTATAATACCTGTGTATAAATAAGTTCCTATAATGCAAACATAAAGCAAGAAGACAAGTTTCATAGATGAAGTAGGTAAACACATTTCATTGTAAAGCTTGGAACGAATTTACATGAAGTATGGGGCACCAAGACCTGTGACTGGGTTACTGTGCATTCCCTATTTTGAGAGAGTTGTCCAAATACATTCACTGGAGGGTTGACATCGCTTTCTGCAGCAGCTGAACCATTATGGGATAGACTGGTGCAAACTCCTTTCCCTCTCTTGTTCTTACTGATTGAACATAAGCTTCCAGTGCGCCACTGAAAAAAGAAAAGAAAAAAAAAAAGGCAATTTGATCACTTACAAGGAGGGTAAGTTCAGGACCTGCAACTGCAATTAATCGACCTGTTCCCTACTAAATTTTCCTTAGGTGGTTTTGCATGTCTTGTGGGAGGAGGCGGGCAAGGACGGCCTTACAAAGCTCTACATAGTTGTTTCATGATCTTTCTTTCCATTCCTGCATGTTTTGAGGAGTGAACAAGTTAACATTTAAATAAGCAGCAGCAGCGTGTTGCAGATGGCTTGAAATGACAGCTCTGACGCACACACTGGGGTACATTGCTGTACTGGTAACCTTTAGAAACGAAAAGAATAGACTCCAGGTGCTGCAGACACTAAGAGTGCAACTTGGAGAATGGAAAGCGGGGCACTGGTGAACAACCGAGATGCCTTCAGGTGCTTTCGTGGCTGAGCTTTTGAACTGCTCCTGTCCTTTGGGGAATGCTGTGCTCACAACGCACAGAGCAAGTGGATGGGTGCATTTCTACATTGTGTTTCTCTTTCACACTGTTGTAGGATGTCACACATGCAAGTAGTCTTGCTGGATTTACATAAATAGAGACATCTGAAAGCTAAAAGGGACAACTGTGATCATGTACTTGTCTACGTAATTCAGCTTGCTTTACAGCACAGGGCCACCTTTATCCAACGATTCTGGTAAGTGGTATTGTTGAATGCATATTTATAAAAGACTTTGTAAATGCTGACCTGATAGCATTTTGACTTAATAGTTCATTAAGTAGGCCATGTTAGTTTTGCCATACTTAAATAGGGCTTCTAACTTACTTGATTTTTTCTTCTTTTATTCTTCTCCTGTTTCTCCATGTAATACATACAGTGATAGTTTTCCTTCTAAAACCCTTTGTTTATATTACGTTCCACTGGTGCTATTTACAGTAAAATTGTAACATTGAGGAAAACACATAAACAACAGCCCCCACTTCCAAGTAGGGACTAAGACAACTCCCAGTACACAGCCATTCCTCTTCTGGTTGGTGACAGCTGCAACGCTAATACCGACTGTCATCAAAGCCCTTCCAGCCACGCCCAAGCTAATGCCCAAGCAGCAGAGCTGAAAACGTCACTCTGGGTCACCAACTGGGGAAGCAGTCCTGGGGTTCTGTCTCCTGCATTCCTTTATGGCCGAGTGGGACACACCAGCAGGGCTGCTCTCCCAGGGAGGTGTCCGCTGGGATCTGGTACCATGGCAGGCACATTCCCAGTCCCGCTGGGGTAGGGTGGGTGCTTGTCTTGCAGTCTGGTGATGTGAAGGGAGCTGTGGAGCTGAGGGAGAGGACAGCTGCTGTAGGATGGTGGGCTGGTCCAGGGGGCATGGCTGTGCCTGTGTTCACTGCTTCTTGCAGCAGCCAAGCTGGCGCTGAAATCCTGCATTCCCACACCGGGGACCTTGGGCAGCACTGCCCCCCCCACGCAAGCCTGCTGGCGATGGGGAGTGGGGCAGGCGTTTAGTGAGGCAAAGACTAAGGAAAGCTGAAACACTCGAGTGAGACTCAGCCTGTGTTTCACACAGTCTCCTCCTCGTGTAAGGTGCTGAGAGACGGGAGAGGCCCGGGTCCCTGCAGCACTAGGAAGCTCCATCAGAACCCAGCAAACCAGAGCAGGGGAGTGTAGGAAGAAGCGGGGTCGTAGTACACTTTGTTACCTGCCAGTAAAGCTATTGCTAAACCAGGAAGGGCTCTGTGCTTTCCGAATGAAAACTAAACCCTGTGCATGTCAGCGCTGCTGGGAATCTCCGGCAAAATTCTCTCATTTAGAAGCGGGAGACACTCCTGCAGCCAAGAGCCTGTTCTGGGTTTGCTGGAGAGATGAGTCTCGGCTTTGGTTTCCAAGAAGCCAGTGAGGACAAGAGCCCAGCACCCACCGTAGCGCCCAGCATCCCCAGGTGGGGCAGGCAGGCTTCAGCCGCCCTCTCTGCTGAAACCCAGGGCACGCTGTCTGAGGCTGAGGTGAGGCAAAAGGAGGATGGGCTGGATTACTAGGGAGGGGTGAGAGGCTTCAGAAGAGTAAAGTGACTGAGCAATTTATTGTTGGCAGGGAGGCACTTGAGAGCTCTTCAGCTTTGATAACAATTGACTAGTGAGTTACTGCTGTGGGGTCCACGCCAGGTACCAACACACTGAAGAGCCACTTGGCATTTTTTTTGCATATCAACAAACAGCAACAGAAAAGAAGTTATCCCCCATTACAGCCAGAAAGGCAGGGAAAGAATGTTTATTTTATCTAGCCACAATAAAGCTGGCTTATTGCACCTGGTTAGCTCCCTGAAAACCTCCAGCCTGCTCTTCCCAGCAGCACAGCATCTCCAGGGAAAGAGGCAACACCTGAAAAACTGCTGCAGCCACAAAGTGCTTCGGATGCAGCTCACCTCACTTCCAGCAAAAGCTATCAGCCTGATGGACTGCAGATCTGCACATCTGCACTTAAGTTTTAAATCCTAAGATTTAAAGAGACATGAGACTGGGGGAAAGGGACAGCAGGTAAGTGTGCTGCTTAGATGAAGTGGCCTCTCGTGGCAATGAGGGGCAGAGTGCGTGGGAGATGCAGGCAGGGGTGGCTCAAGGTTCCCATCAAGATGAGGGGAGATGCTTCAGAAGTCAGATGTGTCTCGCATTTTCATGCAGGTCAGCACTCAGGTGCTCTGGTCAGCAGTTACCATTAACATGTTAGATGTTAGCTACCTTCTACAAAGAACAGCCCTTGTATTAAAAAGACAGTCAAGAAACCCCTGTGACAGTTTTCTTTCTGTAACTGCCATTCATCTTGCTGCATCTCTGCCCTTCCACTCACCAGTGTCTCTGTCTTTTCCTCTATACACTCCCCAAAGTTTGTTGGGCCCAAATAGTTTTTAGAAGTCATCAAGAGCTGAAAATAGAAAAAAAACATATTGACCTGCTTAACTTAGAAAGCTCTGACGCCTCTTGGTGAAGTTGTGGGTTGGCACCATTATCCAGATGGTAACACTGCTATCCCTTTCTGACTTTGTCTCCTTGCTTTGCAAAAGCCCTTGAAAAAGATGACAGAGATAACCAGATCCCTTCAGATGAAAGAGAGAAGCTTTAGCCTAAAAGCAGCTCCCAAAACCACTCATTGTCAGCCTTGATAATCCTTAGCCAGACTCTTATTCCCATCAGATCAAACAAGAGGGAATGAGATTTAGGCTATGCTAAGTGCCAAACACCAGTATTAAGAGTCCTGCTGTCACACCTTCCAGCAGCTTTTATCTTTTTCCTTCTCTCCTGCCTCAAAAAAATCTGATTTAACTGGAAAAACCTCCATCAGTGGCAGCCGCTGTCCTCTTACAACTCAAAAAGCAGCTAAAAGCAACTTGGCAAATTGTTCGGTGGCCTCAGAACTGCCCAGACCTTTCTCCTGCCCAGCAGAGACCAACCGCCAACAGAAGCTGATCTTTGTCAGCTCTCTTCTTCCGTGCTTGCTCTTTTACTGTGGCTTGACAGAGTCAAACTTCATCAATATGAACAACCAGGAGCACCTTAACTAACTCTCTTTTCTGCTCAACAGACAACCAGTAATTACTACTCCATCAATACTATCAGGTAAATTCTCAAGCATTTTTCTAAAACAGAACTCGTACAGCTTTACATTAAACAATGAAAATAAAAGCTTTCTCAGTACTCTAAATGCATTCACTACTTTCCCATGTCCCGTGCTTGCATCTCCAATAGAAGTATTTAAACACTCTAAAGCTAAATGTTAAAATGCAATTCATAATGAATAACTTGACCTGAAATGCTGAAACAAAAGCTTGGTTCTTCTCAAGACAGTAAGAGTTTTGCTAAGAGCCAAACCCATGGCAAAGGCACAGCGAGCACCGACTTCTCACCAAATGCAACGTTCATGTCAGGCTCCCTTCACTTGCCAGCCTTCAACTTGTGAAGATTATTTTGCAAATGCCGCATCTCCCATCGGTGGGGATTTCACTGTAACCCTGGGGGAACAACTGATGGGAACTTCAGTGCCAAGAGAATGAACAAGTCAGGGAGAAACATCTAGTACCAGACAGAGGACACGGGCACCTCCAGAGCAGACCTGGCCCGGAGAACTGCCTGCTTCACGTACCCACAGTGGTCTGCCTCCCACATGGGCAGGTCTAAGAAAGCAGCTGGAGGGGCGTCACACGGAGTGAGGGGATGAAACGCTGCTGCAGCTGCTAAAGGCTGGGAGCCAAGAGGCAGCCACCCGGAGCTCCACACCCTGCCTGGTGACCATGGGACAGCTCGTAATCACGGTCAAGCTCTGGTCAGGTCAGGGCACTCTCCTCTGCATCGCTGACAGGCCAGCAAGCCTGCCCATCCTATTGGGAACAGCATTGCTGGTAACGAAAGGTCCAAGCAGCGAAAAGCAGAAATAAGGAATCCAGGGAGAAAGGATGTTTGGAGTCCAGAGAGTAACGGTGAGATTGCTTCAGAGGGCAAGGGAGGAATGGGTTGGGAGAGGTAACCAAAAGCACTGATGGTCATAAAGGAGATGTGATTTCAGAAGCACAGTTGGGACGGGAATGTTGTGTCTCTCAAGACAGTTACCAAGTCTTAAGGGCAGGATTTCAGGGCTGTGACTTACAGAAATGCGGACAGTGCAGGAAGCTGCTTACGGCAAAGCAATATGGTTGCTGCTGCACGTGGCCAGAGTGTAGCTGAGGCTGGCTGTGCTGGGCAACAACACGCCTCTCTGAAGTCACCAAGGTACCTTCATGACTGTACCTCGTTTTGGGAGATAGACGAGTTTAGCAGCAACATTAACACTCAAAATACAGATTTCATGACGACATTTTTGTAAACTTCACTGGTTCTAGCTCAAGCAAGCTTCTGTAAACTATGCTGGCGGTACAGAAATCAATTCAGATGCATCGTTTTACCATTAAAATCTTGTCCTAAAAAAAGGTAGGCTTGCTCCTGTAGAGGACACTGTAAAAACACTAGTGCATAAGCAGTAACAGAAAAATAAACAGCATCATGGGTGAAAGCAGTATCATCAAGTCTCAGCACAGAAGAGATCACAGCTGTTGTCATATAAAAAGATGTAATTTATAGTTATATTGCCGATGTTTAAGAAAATGGAAAAAGCCCTGTTTATGTAATATACAAAACATAGTCTTGAAGGGATTAGACTAAATAATGCCCTAAATTCAGCATCTTCCAGTCTAATAAAGGACATAAAACCTGTTCGGCAATCTGTTTCTATTTTAAAAGACAGGCTTGTGGTATACATTACAAATATTGTTTGTAAAGGAGAGCTATGGAAAGAGGGTTGGTGGGATGTTCTGCATATATTAATGCTTCATTAAAAATGCCATAAGAAGTAAGGAAAAAAAAATCGAAGTTTAAGATGCCCTCCCACATAAGGAAAAGGATTTTAAAGCACTTATTAAATTACTTCACTCGCTTGAACAAAAACATGAGCTTTCTTGGAAATCAGGACAAGCTGGTTATATAAGACCCAGATAGTTCTTTTTTAAATGTTATTTCAACCCATGAAGATTTATATCTACAGTTAAAAAAAAAAAAAGTGCATGATTTGGGCTGCAGTTCTTAAAGGGGTCTTAATGTGCATAATTTAGAATTACTCTAATTAATTAGTTAATTTTATATGAAATTGTGAATAATAGCACTACCCTCCTGGGCTCTGACTCAGTCAAATGGGGCCTGATTTAAACTGTAAGCTTCAAAAGAGGCAGAGATCATCATTCTGTCCAGTACTGGGGTACCGCCCTGCGTACTCATGTCCTGATCAGCTAGCAGGGCGGCTGGAGGACAGCAGGGCAGGCTTTTCTTTAGCGTTTCACTAAAAGTCTGTTTGCTCTGCAAACTTCAGGGCAAAGAGGAAACTGGAAAATATGCTGTGTAAGAGCACATCTGTCTGACGCCAGATCTATTTAATCGAGTGCTATAAAAGTTACTGTAGAACTGAACAGTAAAATCTCCGACAGCATCATCTGTAGGACAACAGATTAGCAAGAGACATCTGCGGTTTATTTATTAAGAGATCAAAGGAACCGTGCACTGGTTTTTATGAATGGCCTGGCGCTGGCCGGGGGAGCACTTGCAGGCGCAGGCATTGTGGCGGGCGCGCACCCCTCCGGCCACGCAGCGTGGCTGCCGCTTGCCTGGCACAGCGGAGCGGAGCAGTCACCCAGCACGGCTCTGCTGCTTGCGGCAAAGTTGCCCCGCTGCCGTGCCTGGCGAGACTGAGCCTAACGCAGACGGGGCTTTCGTGGTGGTCCCCAGGCTGGCATTTGTCCCTGTCCCCTGGCAGGGTAGTGGTCAGAGCCACTCTCTGGCTCATGACATCGCTCATTATGAAAACGAACCCTTCCACCGGGCCCAGCTTGCACCTCTGCTCCAGCAGTGAGCCTGAATGGGGGGTTTACCTACACCCGAATGGCAAAAGATCAGAATTCAACCCTTGGTGGATGAACTGTCCTTCAGGCTGGCTCAAATCCTGCCACGTCTAACAGGAAGGTTTCTTTTATGGAAGAGAAGTTGAATCTTCAAACTTAATTTAGAAAGAAAAAGAAAAAAGTGCTCTGGCTGCTAAAAGAAGCGCTCCTTTCAACACAATACCCGCTCCGAGAGGATGCCCGCAGCAGGGTCATCTCACCTAACTTTAACTGCCTGCAGGGCAGCTGTCTGCCCGAGAGAGCTCCCGTGTCCCAGCCCACGCTCCCTTCGCTGAGCAGAGAAAATGGAGCTTTCAGGACACAATGCAACTGACCTATTTTAGGTACATACTTCAGGATGAGATGAATCAGCCCCAGCAGCGCCTGTCTCTCTTCTGTTGACTATAAAGGAAGTCTAGCCAATATACCTCTGGCCAGGTAAATCCCTCCCTTCATGCTGAGTACAAGCAGAAAGAAATTCACAAAAGTGCTCAGAATGCTGCTAATTCATAACATTAACACCACACTGCACATGAAGCATTTAGGATCTGCAGAGCGGAAGAAGTGCTGCAATTAGCATTAATATGAAGCTGTAAGGATTCTGACAACACAAGTAAATTAATATCTAAGCAGCAGGTCCCTAGAGTAATCGCATAGTTGTTACAAAGGGAAGTTGCAGAAAACTCCCATTTGCAAAGTTGCAGCAAATGTAAAGATAATTTCTTGATGTAGGTCAGTGTGGGGATCTGAAGGCTCAAAACAGCCAAGGTTCAACGAGCTGAATAACTACAGGCAGAAAAAGCTGGAAGAGGGTGACAGATAAACACTCCAGACAAATGAGCAAGACGCCTGTAGTTCAACTTAGGTTCGTGAGAGACACATGGAGAGCAAGCTTAGAAATATTCTAATGGAGTATTAAAGAAAATGCGAGTGAAACATGGTCATTCTAGGGACTGACGTTTGTCTGCCTGCCTGATGTAGGAATAACAGCCTATTTAGCAATGACTAACAGCACGAGAGGAGATGGGAAAAAGGTGAGTGCATACGGCACTGCCTATAGAGGGTACCAATGTCTGCACAGGAGAACCGTCCCTGTAACTCACGGCATTCCAGCGCTGGTCAGCTAGCCCCCACTCTTTGCTCCAGACACACAGTGCTACATGAGCTGCCAACCGAACCACCTGAGGGAAGAGCCTGCTTGACAAACCCAGTGGAGCTGATTTATGTGGCTCAGCAAGTCTGCAGGAGCGGCGCCTGCAAGTGATGGGCCTGGGGACGGATGAGGCAGCCAAGCGCGGGCAGTGACAGCCTTGCTCTGGTGTACCGAGAGTAGGGAAGAGCCACTGGAATGCCAACAGAGGCCTTTGGGAAGGGTAGGTCTTCAAAGCTACCCTCTCCATGCCCTGGGAGAACATCATGCCCTGGGAAGACATATGTCCAAGCACGCCACAGTGCAAAGCAAAAGGATCACAGTCTCACTGCAAAATCCTCAAGTGTCATGGGTTAAGTAGAAGAGAGTTAAATTTTTTTCCCCTCTCTTCATAAATAGCTAGCAAGAAGCTATGTTTTGGATTCCTGCTCAGGAGAAGCTGATAAAGACCCGATGTTTTGTTCTGCTGCCAAGGTCAGCAGACAAGCAAAGAGACACAGTCCAGCTGCTAGCCTGGGATTTGCTCTTAGGTTCAGATTGAAACCAGACTGACCAATTATTATTCCATCCCATGCACGTCATACCCAGCATATAGGTGAGGACCCTTCCGGGAGATCGCCCTCTTTTACTTCCCTTGGGCTCTGGATCATCTTGCTTCGGGTGCCTGCATTCGCTCTCCCAAGGCCTTTCCCCCCTCCCACAGACACCAGTAGCTCTCGGAGCCCGGGACGCTCGTTATCTCCATTCTGTGAGTTTCGGGATCCTCCCTCTCCGGGGGAATCATTAGCTGTTTTTCCCCTGCTTCGGTCAGCTCTCGGCCTGGGACGCTTGGGCTGTTATTTCCGTTCCGTGAGTGCCTCCAGGAGCGGTGCACTCCCCCCTCCCCCCCTTCCCCCGTTTGGGGGAATTGTGAGTGCAGTGTCTGGGGATCGTTAGCTGGCAACAGGCTGAGCCCCTGGGGGGGGCAGTATCATTGTGTATCACCTATTCCCTCCCTCCTCCGGGGTCGTTGGCCGGGAGCAGGCTGGGCCTTTGGTCATCAGGTGGGGAGGGGCAGTATCACTGTGTATCACATTGCGTATTTGTATATAGTATTATTTCCAATATTATTGTATTTTAGTTATTAAATTGTCCTTATCTCAACCCACGAGTCCTTTTTTTTTCCTTTACCTCAAAAACTGGAATACACATTTAGCAAAAGCCGCTTGGCTAGTCAACACTAGAGGATCTGCCAATCGCGCTGGTCCTGCCCATTCAGAACCTTTTCAATTTACCTCTTTAATTCTCTCCTCTATCTTTGGGTGGGGGCTGGGACTGTGTGAGCGGGTGTGTGTGGTTTGGCCCCCAGCCAAGGGCCAACCCGCCACACTTTGCCAAGTGATAACCCTGCAGCAGCAGATTCTTGGGATAACAAATTTAAAATATTTTAATAGTGTCATCTCATGCAAAATGAATAAAGAATTAAATGAAAGGATTGAAATGAAAAGCTTAAGTATTCCAGCTACGCTACTTGGTCTAATGAATGTCACTGTCGGCCTAAAGGCCTTGACCCAAGGCTTGTCCCTTAATACCGCCACAGTCAGAGCAATTTATCAGTGTCTGAACATGACCACTAGCAAGCTCATTAACTGAATCAGTCTGGATGAAATTTAATTGCAAGCAAAGACATAAATGTGTTGTAGTTTAAGGATGGCATTTTCAAATGGATTGAAGAGAACAAAATCCCATCAGTTATCAAATGATTTGCATTCTTGGCTTTCCCTAATATATCTGAAATTCAACATTGTCAGTTTTGCCAGTACTAACACTACAGAACTTACAATAAAAATATTCATAACTAAGTTACATATACAGCTGTATCAGCCCTGTACCTATTATCCATTCCCCTGTAATTCAAGGTATGATGGGTTGAGATTCAAGAAAAACTAGTTTTGCAGCCAAACTAGATTAACGATTTTCAAAAAATACTCTTTTAAGACACATATGAAGAGACACTGTTTGCATTTTAGTATTTTGGAAATAAATCCTACTAACATCTACTGGTGATCAACTAATATTGCCTTAATTGGCCCGAGCACTACACTGGACTATATGGTGCTATCAGCTTCAAGAACTGTAAATATTTATAACAGACTCCTCTCGGCTGCTGTAAAAGTGTGGACAGATAATGGTTGATTTTTTCAAGCACAACTACTGCTGGCTGGAACTTAAAAATCATCTTTTCTGATTCCAGCAAAAGCTGGCAACATCCATGCACAGAAGTGCAAGGACAGAGTTGGCTCCCAGGCTGGATGGAGTCTGTCACAGCTGTGTGTGACAACCTCTCCCATGCCACTGGAGTGGGTGACATCAAGGTCAGGACAGGACATCAAGAAGGTGGCTGGAAGAGTTAGGGTGTTAGGAGCCAAATGATCATCCGAGCCTTGAATGCAGATGATCCTTATGCTGGCTCTGTCATGTTCATATAATGCATCTGTTCTCTCTAACATACTTTAAAAATCTGCTTGTTTTGAAAAACAAGACTCTTCATAACTTTTCCTAACATTTTAAGATGCAAAACAGTATTTAACTAAAAAGTCATCTATGCCAGGAAGATTTTAAAAATCTAATGTAATTAACACTTCCTAAAGATCCCGATCTGATTTCCTGAAAAATAACATTACAGGGGTGTAACAAGGGTCTTCCATTTATAACTTTCTACCTATATTTTCATTGTTTAAGCTTCCAAAGCTTCTCTTTCCTGATAAAGAAGACAGAACAGCTACAGTCTTGACTTTCCAACAGTGGAGAGAGGCAGTTTTGCTAACACACGGTATTAATTTAAATCATCATTGTGCGTGGTTTCCTACTTTTGCAAGAGGATTATGTACTCCTTCCAACTGGAGAGTTTGGGTATGGGGGGGCAGAAGACAGCGTTCTGTTTATATATTCTCCCATTCTGCAACTCATCCCATGAGTGGAGAGAAGGTAATGATATTTGTGATAGATCTCCTACATTTTTTTAATTTTCAAGACCAGTGTGGGTGCACAGATAAGTTACTGCGCCATTACCATAAATCATGGAATCATAGAATCTCAGAATGGTTGGAGCTGGAAAGGACCTTAAAGATCATGGGCAGGGACACCCTCCACTAGACCAGGTTGCTCAAAGCCTCATCCAGCCTGGCCTTGAACACCTCCAGGGATGGGGCATCCACAGCTTCCCTGGGCAACCTGTTCCAGTGTCTCATCACCCTCACAGTGAAAAATTTGTTCCTTTATATCTAATCTAAATCTGCCCTCTTTCAGTTTAAAGCCATTACCCTTTGTCTTATGACTACGTGCCCTTGCAAAAAGAAAGAAGCATGATTTTTACCGTATGAGAGCAAGCCTGTCTTTTTCAGATGGATGATCATCAAGCCACTGGGAGTAGCGGGCAATAGACCACTCAGCCCTCTAATACAGAGAAACACAAACAAACATCAATTACACATAAATGTGAAGAAGGAAACACACACAAATTTCAGTATCAAATATGACATAAATGAAGGCCACATGGGGCTCTCATAATACTGCAGTGATGCAGAATGAGTTAAGGAATCAATTAACACAAATCTCCCTATCTCTATGTTATCTGGGGACTCAGAGGTGATCTCCTGCATCAGCTGTTTGCCCAGTTCTGACAGGGGTTTGAATCTAGTTTTCCTGCATCTTACACAAGCAGGATCCAGGCAATTTCCAGTCCGGGATAAGACCTGCAATTTCTTCTGTGAGCTGACAGGATATTAAAAAATTGAGAGGCTATTTAAAATCAGGCTATCATTTTCCTACTGCTAAGTAATAAAAATACACAGTCAATGACCATAACACCTTTGCCACAATAAAAACAAAAGCCAACAAACCATATAAAGTATGAGCTTGAATACTTTTTAACTAAAATAACTAGGGTGAACTACAATGTTCATTCCTCCCTAGGCCATTTCAAAAGGAAAGACAAGTTGATCTCATTACCTGGAAGGGTGATTTTAACTCTGGTGGTGCTCTTGTAAAGAAGAACTGAAGAATAATGCTGAATGGAATAACCTCTCCTAGAGTTGGGCTACTGGCAATATGCTCACTGGTCTGGAACAGCAGTGGTCTGGAAAAATGTAACAATATACTTGTGAAAGAAAGAAAAAGCTTATCTTATGCATTAGAAAAATGCCTATATGGTGCAAATATTACGTTAGAATAGAATAATCTGATTTTTTTTCCACTAGTCTGCATCTTAGATTTTCAATAGAGGTTCCACTTGTAAAAATTTACAGAAGTTGCCTATTGTAATGAAACAACACAGGACTGTAAATTTAATATTTCAATGAAAACACTTAAGGTAACTATAGAACTCATTGTCATACAGAAGTTGCACTGAAAGCAACACAAAAAAATACAATTTGAGCAACATTTGCATGACAAAGATAGTTAAATCATAGTTATACTCCACATAAAATTTAAAAGAACTTTAATCTATTTCTAATTTGCAGGTGGGTGTTGCCAAAAAAGCTCTCTGTACAATCTGAACTAACACAAGGCAATAAATCAGTTCTGAAATACAGTTTGGTCATACTGCCAATTGCTAGCTAGTTCCTGCAATTGCAACTCACCTGAATGACCTCAGCTGTCTGTAAGATTTTCCTAGGTCAGAGACTCGCCTACACAGAGGTGCTACTGCTAACTCCATCTATAAAAACAAACATTCAAACCGAAATAGATTAGATAAAACTCAGTAATGAAGTAGCCTGCTTTTAAGCAATACTCCAGACTTGCAGACCAAGTAATCAACTTCTCACTGGTGGCTGCATGTGAGACAAGAAGCTATTCTTTCCTTTCATAGTGCATTGCCCAAGCCAAGACTTTTGCCTCATTCTTGGCAACACAGTAAGCATCCCATGACAAACGATAGCAACAGTCCATGGTTAAGGGCAGAAGGGCTCTCCTCAGCTTTCTGAGACTGAAGCTTTGTTCCTTGCAGCAGGCTTATTTTATTAGTGATGAGTTTCATGATGAAGCATTTACATCAATATGCCAAAAATCTGATCTCGCCTGGGAAGAAAGCAAATCTAGGCAGGTTTCCACAAACCACTCCTACCACAGTAAGAGAGCATACCTGTTTCAGCTAGGCACCCTTTCCTCTGGTGAGGGACAAGGTTTAAGTGATTTCCTTCTTGAATACTCAGCCCCAAATTCTGGGGCACAAAACCTGTGCAGATTAGACAGAAGGTAGCTGGGACCTATTGCCACAGTGTCATATGGAATCACAGGCAAAAATGCATCAGTAAAAGCATTATTTTCATACTGTTTGGTCTCTGAGTTACAGAAGCCATCTTTAAAAACAAACAATTTTTTAAAACTCTGTTTTTTAAGCAGTACGGAGCTCACCTGCCTTTTCAAACAAGAGCCAGGCTCCATTTGAGTTTTAAATTATTCACGTCAGAATAAATTCTGTCACAGGCTCTTTATTAACAGTGAGGACAGAGAAGTGAGAAAGAACAATTGCACTTCCAGATCCCAGACTGAACATGAACATTACATGGCAAAATTTCAGTTAATATTCACACTAATACAAACACCACCACTCAAAAAAACCCCATAGGTAGTTTTATCCGAACATGGATTAAATCTTTATTTGTTGCATTCCTGAAGTGTCAGTCAACAGAAGAATGAAATCTTTATTCTCCACGTACATTTTTTAAAATCCTAAATTTGAAAGACTATTCAGACTGATTTTCACATAATGCACAATTGAGCTAAGTTTCAAAGGACAAAAGCTAAAATAAGTAACAAGATCAAAAACACCATACAATGAACTTCCCAGTTAAGTAACACTGCTGAACGAGTTTCAAAGCGTTTGTGGTAATATGCTATTTACAGTGAAGCCTTTAATACTATTATTCTTTCCAGCTGTCGCACTTCCATGGACAGAGCTGGCTGCTGGGCCACCAGCTTCACCAAGAACACATAACTACGCTGGGGTTCCAGCATGAACAAGAAAGATGGTGTGGTGAACTACGATGCCACAATTAATCTAAAACCAGAAGCAATGAAATTAGCCATTAATGAAAATCATAGAATCATAGAATACTTTGGGTTGGAATGGGCCTTAAAGATCACTGAGTTCCAACCCCCCTGCCATGGGCAGGGACATTTTCCACTAGACCAGGTTGCTCAAAGCCTCATCCAGCCTGGCCTTGAACACCTCCAGGGATGGGGCATCCTCAGCTTCTCTGGGCAACCTGTTCAATCAAGACCATATACTTCAGGCACCCATCTTAAAAAGCAGGTGGCAAGATGGGAGTCATCTCACCTACTTCTCAACATCTACAGGTTCTCTTCATAGTCAATAGAGAGAAACAGCCACTCCCTGAGGCAGACATCTAACATAGGTCAGGTGGGTCATGTCACAGGAGTAGCCACCTATGTGACACTCAGACACAGCTGGGAAATCCAGAAGGTCTAGCCCTGGCACTGACGCTTCCTCTGCAGGCAAGGTGAGGAGGGCACCTCTGACAGCTGATGGGGAAAGCCCCACAGAGCCAGCTTACAGGCAGTGGAAACCCACTCCCCAAGCCTAGAAACCTTGGAGTACATGCCCCACATCAAGCACTTCCAGGTTGTTTGAAATCTGCACTTTACATTGAGAAGAAACTCGCAGAAGCAAAAAGTGAATAAAAATCCAGGAAGTCGAAATAAGGATCTTTGTCTTCTGCTTTCAGACCAATGCTCCAGCCCTGGGTAACAGCCAGGTTCCCTCCTTCCTGCTGCTCTTCTGGCCCTCAAATCTTCTAGCTTAGGCTATGAACTGGCCCTTTCCTACAGCTGGGTGGGATCCCTGCCCTGTCCCCTCGCAACCCTCACAGCCTGAGGGCCAGGTCACCTCTCCCGCATACAGGCACAAGGGTTCCTGTTTCTTAGGCTGGAGAGCAGATACAGCCCAGCTCTGCGGTTCCTGAGCAAGCACACTATCCACCAGACAGCACAAAAGGCACACCATGGGAAGCCAACCTCCCCATGCTCAAGGAGGAGTCATCAGCCCCTGTACCACGGGTGAATTGGCCGCACAAGGCAGCGAGGTTGAGTGTGCGCTCCCTGGACAGGCAGGTTCTCCCTGGGGAGGTTCTCCTGCAGGGAGGTGCTCCAACTCCACGCTGTGATGAAGCTTACATCAAGTTCAGCATGTTGTTTCCCCAGGTCCCTGGGATACTTCTGAGCATGTCTGGGAGCCAAGAGGCCAGTGTGCTGCACAGGATCAGGCAAGTGGCTGAAAAGAGCAGCTAATCAAGGAGGCTCTGCTGCATCCTGATACAAGAACCCTACAGTCCCTATAAAACAAATGGGAGCAAAACTCTGATTTTTTTTCAGAGCATTTTTCAGGCACCAGTATTGGCTAGGGACAGCTGGAAGTTAACTGATATCCTGCAGGAGCTGGTGTCCCAGCTCTGGTGGGAACTGTGGGCTTGTAGCTGTCAAGAACCAGAGAGAAGATAATTCTTTTAGGGGCTTTAGAGAATTTGATAACAGGCAACAAACTGCCAGTCTGACTTGTGGAAACAGAGATGCATGGATCAAACTGTACTCACGAGGAGAAAGAAATCCCAGCACAGCAAAATGTAATTTTGCTTAATAAGTTTTAAATGACTGTTTCACTCCTGAAACATAATATGATGTAATGAGATGTAAGTGAAACTTTCTACAGCTTAACCAATTCCTTATTAAAACAAATGTAAATGATTTCTCTTGAACATACTTGACAGTTTCCATAGATCAACACTTTTAGTCTTAAGTACTAAAGAATGAAATTTACTTTGGAAAATTCTGTTACTTCATCTTCAACCTTTATTCACTGTAGGAAATTATTAGTACTGCTTGAACTAGATAGATTTAATAGCAGCAGATGGTTGATTCGTGAAGTACTAGTTGCCAAAGAAAAAAATTGGGTTTAGGCTTTGCAGCATACTATACCATCTCAAATTGACTCATGAAGAGTGGCAATGAGTGAAAACTAATGTGATAAAAATGTACATAAACCACAGAAACTTTATTTTTAATTTACAACACTTGTCTGCTATGTGTTATAACCCAATCTCTCCAATAAAAACTATACTCCACATAACAACTAAGATTGTTTTCTTGACTTGAATTTTAGCTGTTTGTCTGAGCCTAACGATGTAGTGAGATGCTACAGCATCTTTCTGCTGTTACATTCATTTCTGCAGGCCCACTGAGCAGGGTTTTGTGTCTTTGCTGTGCATCATGCTGGCCGGCCAACACTGCTGGCCTGGGAGCAGGTGCTGGGGAGGAATCATTCGGCTGGGAACAGCTGCTGTTTTTAAGGTGCTGGAATTGGGCAGAGGATTGAGCGTACATCACTTCTCGGTTTTGCTACCTGTCATCACCTGAAGCTGCATCAACTGTTGATTCATGCAGCATGTTTATACTGTAGCAGCTTTTGCTATGACACACAGCTACAGTTTCCAAAGCATTGGGGTGAGCTTTTACAGATTGGGTGAAGGTTTTGGCTGTCTGCAAGCCGTTATTTGTGTTGTGTGTGCAAGGCCTTTCATACAGCCACGTCCTACGGGCTTCACACATGAACAGATGAGTAGTAATTTTTGTTTCTTTTCCAAATTTCTCTCCCAGAACTGAATATTTGAAAATCCAGATATCCAGGTTAAATTCAGTGATAAATCAGGTGCCAAATGAGTAATCTGCAACCACAGAGGCTTGATCGGCTAATGTGAGATAATAATTTACACAGGATCCAAGAGAAGCAGCAGGAAGCGCCGAAAAGGAAGGGACAGCTCGAACAGAAGAAGGTCTAATGACTCTGCCTCGTTTCTTCTAACTTTGTTCAAAACCCATTCCTTTACGATTATTTATTCATGTTATTTTGTTATGCTTTGCAGAACACAGTGGCAGGCTCCTGCCCAGCATATGATTCTTCTCAATGATCCATGCTCTCTAAGCCCAAAAAGTCTATATTATCTTTTATTCTCATGTGATCCTGACATAGCCCATGGCTAGGTTGTCAATTATCTGTTGAACTATTCACTGGCTAGCCATATTGTAAAAAATACATCATACAGCTGGCTTCTCTAATTGGATTATGTTCAGCAACCCAAGGGTGAAGCTAATGCATAGTCTAGATACAGATAATGCACATATATTGAAGACCCCTTTGAAAAGCCCCACAGTGAAGTTATTGTTCAGTGCCTATTGTGGTATTTTCAAGATCTCTCATTACTAAATAGCTGTTTTTTCAGTTGGAAAATCTTAGCATTAAATTTTTAGCAATTATATTTCCTCCTGGCCAAGATGAATTCCAAGTTTTTAAATGTTAACTCAAAATGCTTTTTTCTAGCCGTTCACTGGGAGAGAATACTTTAACAAGCAAGGGAGCAGAAGAGCTCTGAACTATTATATGAGATGCTGGCCTTGAATGGATGTGGAAGTTGATTTCTCCCCCGTACAGCAATTCCAAAATGGTTGATGTTTAAGTAAATCCTCCAGCTGTAATACCTCCAAAATATCACACAGTAGAAAATAATTCCTACTTCCAGTAAGACAGTGAGCATTAAACACTAAGTGCATTTTAGCTTTAGTAGTGTCTGTCCTTATGAGAACAACTGTGATTACAGCATCCTGCTTCTCTGTAAGACACTAGAAAGGAAGTTTTTTAGGAAAAATTATAAAAAGCATTTTTACACTATCATCATGTTTGATCAAATGACCAAGTCTGGTTACATTTTTAAAAACCCAAATGCCTAATATTCTTCCTTTTTCAATGCCACATATTGAATCAGAAAACCAGATTTTGATCATAAGGTAACCAGTGGATAGAAACATTTCTTCTGCACTATAATGTACCACTGCCAACTTCTACAGTAAAAACATTTTTCTAGGAAAATTCAATAAAACCAAAACATTTTGCAGCAATTTATTGATAAAGACTTGAAGAGTTGGTGGCAGCATTAACCATGCTCCATCAAAACTGTTTGAACACAGTACTGAACAATGCCAAAAAAAACAAGTATAAATCACACCTAGATAAGAAATATATGAAGGTATACATAGAATAGTATTAACTCAAACAGGACCAATAAAAACAATTCACTCAACAAGGCTGAAAGTAATAGACATGACATGACATGAGGTTCTTGGCACAGACAGTGACTCCCACCTTACATGTCACTCCAAACATACACCTGTACCATGAAAAGATGGGAAATCATGTCACGCCTTCATGCCATGAAGCATAAAGATTACTTATTCTTTGCAATTTCTAGACTAATTTCAACGCTATTAATAAACAGCTACTTCCCTATATCAGTTTATAAACTTCATTTAGCGGACTACTAATTTCCACGCCAAATATTACTATAGATTCCTCATTTCTTCTAAATGAATCTCTCAACTGATTGTGCTTATATTTCATTCTTTACTGCAATGTCCAGCACTTCCACTGGGTTTTAGGAAGGCCTGAACTACAAGTCACCAATCCCAAAGCGTGCTTAAGTGTAAGTGCTCTAACAACTCTGAATGCCAAGCAAGTTAAAAGGTCCTCTGGAGAAGAACTGGTACTCCGCAGAAACATAAATGTTGAAAAACCATCAAGGTTTGCTGGCTTGCTTTGCCTCCAAAGAGAATATTTTTTTCAGTCTGACTAGTACTGAACTAAAAAGTGAAATTTGGTATTACATACATGAATACTGAATTATGGTCACCTTAAAAATACAAAACCAAATGAAAACAAACGGACCCATGAGTTTATAGGAGTGAACTGAAAACTAATTTTGTGCAATTGCCTGCATAAAAACTGAGAGCATGAAAAGAGGTGAATTCAGCCTGTAGACTGGAAATATTTTAAACGAAAGTCCCAGGGAACAGCACAGTATGTGATAATAACCTTGCAGCATTGCAGACATTTTCTAGGGCTTAAAAATGTTTCTGTGTTCCTGTAAGCACTGATCTTCATGAAATCATAGTAATGATATTCAGGCATATGTCAAGCCTATCATATACCTCTGTTTAAAGCTGCCACGCTAGCACACAACTAGTCTTATTGCTGAAATATCTGTAATGCACAAGACAGCAAAATGCAATTCTGACACAGGAAACAGGATAATACAGAGAATTCAACAGAATTACAGCAATAATTCCTAACTGTATAAATAGCTGAGCCTTACCCAAGAAAATTGGCTGTTGTGCACCTCACCAAACCCAGTTCTGAATGAAGAGAACTTGAAGCCTGTTTTCCCCCTTCTGTGTAGACACCTGCTATTTTGAGGCAACTTATCTGTCAAACACGTTTGTAGTGCAAAAATTTTCAAATCTGACTCTCAGCCAAAGCTATTCTGCTGTGGATGAGGCAGCTGTAACTCTAACTCTTAGTGCCCTGAAAGAAACACGTACAAACACATTTAATTAGATACCCAAAATCTGACACAACGCAATATTTGACTTCCTGCACGCGTGTTTTTAATAGGACCTCAAGTTAACCAAAGCTTCTGGACAGCTTTCTGCCCAGGTCTTTTGCTTGCAAGTAACCCAGAAACCAAAATGGCTTTTAATACTCAAAAGCCAGTTTTAAGCAGGAACATGTAACCCTTTTTGAATACAGAAAATTCAGAGTGACTCTACAAGACACAGGCCAAGTGAAAACGGTTTATAAACAAACCTCCTCCTACACACACAGTGTCTTTCCAGGAAGGTTCTTTTCTTTGGGTTTGGCTTTAGCCCAGCAATGCAGTGCCTTTCTGGCACTGAAAAAAACCTGCACGCAGTATTTATGGCCATTTGAAAAAGTTTATCCTTCCTATCAGCCAGCAGCTCAGCTAAATACCCGCTCCTTGCTGTCCTCAGCCCAGAGCACGAGCAAACTCCCATTCTCTTTGGAGGAATCAAGTCTTTTCCTCAACAAAGCCAGGTGCTATGGGAACAAGAGCATGAAAATAAACCAAGTCCTGTTCAGGATTAGAGCCACATTTCAGCAAATGGGCCCAGGACTCCTGGCTGGGTCAGAGCAGCTACAGCTTCCCCAGTGGGACTAACAGGAGCTGGTGTTGCAGGCATGTTCCCCAAAACCACCAGGTTTCTGAGGTAAGCAGACACACCCCAGAAAACATGGATATAAGGCAGCCTTGATATACAAAATGTTTCAGCTCTTTTCCTGTTATCCTGATGTGGTGGGTTGGCCCTTGGCTGGGGGCCAAACCACACACACCCGCTCACACAGTCCCTGCCCCCACCCAATGATAGGGGAGAGAATTAAAGAGGTAAATGGCAAAGAGGACTCGTGGGTTGAGATAAGGACAATTTAATAACTAAACTACAATAATATTAGAAATAATACTATATACAAAGA